>CAXKVY010018451.1:0-600000 GCA_964058915.1 Tetropium fuscum | reverse complement strand
CTCTTCGGAATCGATTTTCAAGACGATTAAAACAATTTCTCGCAGGACATTGACGCTGTCTATCATCATCTATCATCCGGCATAAAGGTTTCTAACATCAACGGCATTTTTTCTACATTCCCCATAAATGATTACTATGTCTTTTTCATCTCTTGTATAAATTTGCGGCATTTTGAATAAAATTAGAAAGAAATGTAAACAATTTTTACAGACAATAAAAACAGCGTATAAATGTTTGACAAGATAAATATTTAATTGTTTAATTGTCAATTAATTTAATTAGAACAAAATCGTATTCTCTTATTTTCTCTTAACTGTAATTTTGATTGTATTTATCGCACATTTTAATACGACATATTAATAAATTCCTTATTAATGGAACTAATAAATGGTGCCATGGTACCAATATGGTTCCATTTGAAAAAATTGAGTTTCTAAAGCCATTAGGATTCTCCATATTGTCAATTTTTATCAAATATATTGTGCTAGGTCCGTTAGGCCACTTAAGCTATTAGGCCAGGTCCAGTTTCTTGAAATACTTTATTGGTAGTTTATATCATTGATAGAATGATATATAGACATAACAAATTAAATGCTTGTAATACTTGAGGATACCAGCTACTCTCGATCTCGATAGGTGTACTCCGGCCCCCATACAACAATGTAACCATTGGCCGCGAGGATTATTGAACATTTATTAATAAACTACGTTAATAAACGTTATAATTAGTTACTGCAATAGACCGGGCCGCGATACCCTGCGGAGAGACCCGCCTAATGCTCAGTCGCCACAGGGCGTCGATGGACGTATCTTCCTTGTGGAGCATATATCTCACAGGCTGTAATAATTGAAAAACGGCCATACAAAAATACAATTTTAAAATACCTAGTAGATTCGATTTGATTTGATCGCCGATCGATTGATTTGATCGAGTTTTCGTCTCATAAAACATAAAATTGGTTAAAATTAGAAAAAATATTATCACGCTGGGAAACACTATTTTGTGTAACTTGCATTAGTCTAGCAGTCGTCTTGCTGCTATCATTTTTAAATAAATATATTTTCCTATTGTTCGAGCAGTGTACAAGTACTATTTTATGGTTAGCTTCCGTTTCCGACCTTGATATTTTATTTTTAACTTCCTTTTAAGAATTATTGTTCTCTCCCCAGCGTTCTATAAACATAATATTTATAACTCCTCGGGCATATATTATGCAACGCGGTCTAAAAGATAACATTCTTTAATGCAATGTGAACATGGATGTTTAAGTATTTAATTTACTTAAACCTATATTTTATTTCACTTTATTACATCCTCCATCTACATTAATACTTGTCAGTACGTTAGGCTGGGTGGAATTTATTCTTATAGGATGCGCGTTTCTTCCATAAAGAAAAATATGCATAATTTAGCGTTTCAAATGTGTATAGTAATATATGACAGACGGAAAATTGTTTAGTTTATTTTTATAAAAACACTGGGTTCTTGTATTCACCTGCTTATCAATTTCCTCTTCTAATTATATACACAAAAGATGGCTATATAATCAATTACTAAAAAAGTATATATTATTATGCTCTTGTCTCTTGTCCTGTGTTTGTTTGCCGCAGATTTTATTGTGTAATAACTAATTTTGTCAACGATCATTGTTTGATAATATCTCAATAATATATGTACTTGAAAAGTGATTAATTTTTACGCCTAAATTTTTTGGTTCTCTTTAAATTTTTTCTACACTTTTTAACATTTTAAGAATATTACTATATATATACACTGACCTACAAAAATCTGGTCACTCAAAATTGGCCACATTTTTAATGCAGATTTTATAGCGATCTGCTCGTGTCATTTTGATAATTGTTTAACTTAATGTATTGATTCCGTAGAAATGTTTTATTCAGATAATAATTTGACAAATAAGGGGGTGAAGAATGATATGAAGGTATATGTGTAATTACAAACATGGGTGTAGCTGCTACAACACAGGATGTCAACTGGAATCATACTGTAGCCTCATATTTTCTGAATATATTTTTATTTACGTTGTTATATCTCCTATTAATAGAATTCAACTGTTTTAAAGGGAACGCGTAAGACGAATCTGTGAAAACAAAAAGCAACACTTTTATTAGCCTTTAAAGTATGATAATCTAAGAAAAGGATAAAATGTTTAAGGAGCTAATATCGAGTCATCTTACCTATAACTCCTATATCAGTCATCCTATAACTCGAAAACAAGAAGTAGTCAAACGAAACTAATAGTAGCCTAACGTGGTCTAACGATGGTCAAATGAATTAGCCATTTCCCCTCCCTGCCCTTCATTTTCGGGGCCATCGGCACGGACCTAAAATCCAAGTAACTCCATGATACTTCGGATTAAAAATTGACAAAAAACCAGATAATATTCAAGGTTATAAATGAGAAAAAGCTGTTGTCTGTTGCACTTGTTTTCGATTTTCTGATTCCCCTGCTGAAATTTCCCTTTTCCATGTGCTCATTGCAAGCATTCTGGACTGCCGTTAGGATGCGGTATAAAAATGTATTGGACACATAATTTGACTCGATCATCCAGTTAAGGCAATAATACAAGAAATATCCGGCACATATAATGACATTTTGTAACTTGGTAACCTTTGATAACGGCCGATTTGCGAGCGGCCTCCAAAATTTTACTGCCGCCACTGATTTTCATATATAATGAGTACAGTATCAGAGCGGCCCAGTGACGGCAGAGGTTTCATATTTTTGCAAGTGAATGGTTGGTAAATGCAAGGAGGAAAATTCTGGTTTCGATCCCAGAGCCGGTTTAAGTCGTAAGGCGTTAAATGTCACAGGTATAACAGGTTCACTGAAACAGTTAACCTCTTATGATTTAGGGCTCATTCGATTCGTAATAAAACTTTTTGAAAAATTTGAAGTGGGGCCGGTAGGAATTACAAAAGTTGTAAACGATTTAGTGAAAAAAGTTTTTTATCGGAAATATCTGAAAAATTATTGTCGAAAAAGGAAATCGAAAAAAAGGTCCTTAAAGATCAAGAAATCCCCTACAAAAAATTGCACCTTCCGGAACTCTACCACCAATATTTATAATTTTAATTTAGAGGTGAAAATTTGGATAAAAACGGGTGACGTGATTAATCTAAAAACCTGATAATTGTCGAACTACAAAACTTAAATTTTTTTCACTTTTTGTAGCTATTCTTGAAAGGCTTTAGAAAAGATTTCCGTTGGAAAAAATTAAAAATTTTGATTTTCCATTTTGTTATTGACAATCGAAAAAAAATAGAGAAAGTCACAAACATAATTTTCGGTACAAGAGAAAATCACCAAAATGGCACTTGTTGACTAGGCTAATAAGTGAGAAATACGCATTTTTTAAATATATAGAATATTACTAGCAACACGAGTAACACATGGATTGGCGCTGATAGAACTATAGTGCAGTTAACTTTAATTTATACGGTATTAAAGATGCAGTACGATGCCATTTAGCCACAATATTGGTCAGCATAAGATGCACATTATATCATTATGACAAAAGTAAGGTCAGAACCATGACGTCAGTATGACGGCCTTATGTTACCTGGAATGTAGGGCAAAGAATGTATTTAAAAAAACTTCTTCCCATTTTTGCTCAACGCTCAAATTGAATATGACACTGCATCATTACTGAAGGTTCAATATACACAGTTCAAAAAAGATCATCAAAATTGAATGAGTAGATCGTGAGACTTCCAGCTTAGAAGTTGTGCGTCAATTACTTTTCAGGTCTTATTTATTTATTTATCACCGCGTTGTCTCATTCAATTTTGACGAGCAGTGGAATTTGACTCACTTTTTTGTGCCTCATAACTATTTCCTTGGGAATATTTGTTGTGTTTCTTTGTTACTTTCGTTCAACTAATTTTGCTTTGTTACTTTCGTTACAGCTAAGTGAAAGCCACTTAATTATTGTATTCAATAAAATAATGGATGCGCTGGCAAGGGTCCATCCGAGGCAATACGCTGTAACAATGTGTATAGGTACCTAATAATGGAAAACAATATATTTATCGATTTTCGCATTCTTCTTCACCTCCCATGACCCACGTTGTTAATCTTTTAGAGCCATAATGCATCCTCTGTTGAAACATTGGCAACAACATCAACGTTTATTGACTGGATGATTTAAATAGTAATTTATTTGACAGGTGCTGGATGAGTGATAATAAAGCAACTATAAACATTCTGCGTGTAAGGCACTTGCACAACTATTGGATGGGCGGTAAAAGGTAGGTTTTTTGAAAAAAAATTAGCCGTAAGAAAAATCGACAAGCCATTTTAGAATTGTATAAACATATATAACTATACGTAAAATCAACAATTTACGATGTATTCCTTATGCATTCACCAGAATTGTTGCTGTCGATATTGAAATTTTATTCAAATCTCTGCTTGCTGCTATAAGGGCATTTTAGAGTCCATGAGGTCATTTCGTACTATTTGATAACGTTTTCATAAGTCTGTTGCAAATATGTCGTTAAGTAAAATAACAATTTAACTACAACCAAGTAAGCAATTGAAGAGTAAGTTCCTTCCAGCTAAGGACATCATATTTGGTTCGTTTTTGGAAATATGAAAAATGTATACCTATTTGTTTACATTGTTTAATTGTATACCTAAAACTAAAGATTTTAGTTTTGACTAAGCAAGCAATTTCTGTATCACTCCCTCTTTGAATGCTTCCGAACTCTATTGTATAAGTAATTCAATATTCTCCAGCATATAGTTGGAAAAAGTAGTTCTTTTTCAATAGGTTCAACAAGATTTTATGCATTTTAAAGTTTAACATGTAGGTGAGTAGGTGAGAAAAAATTATTTTACGAGTATTTTACTACTAGAGATATCATCCTCATCGCGCCTCATCCTCATCATGCCTCATCGTGCAAGGATGAATTGGTGGATATGTTCGGATTATACAGAAGCATCAAAGTGAAGCATATAAACACTTTTAAGAGAAGAAGAGATACACGGAAGTGTACAGCCACCGAAACCAAAAAGCTGTCAAAAATAAGATTGCAGTGGACGAGTAAGATGTAAAAAATGGGATACGTAGAACGGTCCACGGTTTCTTTAGTTTTATCCACAGTTTCTTTAAATGCCGAGGCCACTTTAGATAAGGTGCTAGGTATAAGTGAAAATGATATTATCTCTAAAATGTGGACGGCGAGTCTGGCAAAAATTTTGAAAGACATGAATTTTACGTATGGAAAAGTAAACAGAAAAGGTATTCTCATAGAAAGATATGAAATAGTTGTCTGGCGGATGGATTATCTTCGAAAAATAAAAGAAGTTTGGAAACGAAGGGTGGAAAATTTATTACACCGACAAAACATGGGTTAACGAAGACATACTGTGAAGAGAGTCTGGCAGGATGGAAACGTCAAAAATGCACGGCAAGCTGCGATTGAAGGCTGGACAATTGACGCATGGAGTCATATTGCTGAGATTACCTCTTTATCACTGCGAATTGAACCAAATTGAATTGATCTGGGCGCAAGTAAAAGGGGAAGTGACGAGAGTGAATCGGACTTTTAAATTAGCTGACGCAGAGAGAGATATCTTCGAAGAGCAATGGAAAATGTCACAGCAGAAAATTGGCAGAAGTGACGTGATGAAAGAGGAACAGATAATGTGGGATGTGAATTTGGCGGTTGATCAAGCCATAGAACGCATTGTGATTAATATTGGAAATGGTGATAGCGACAGTGAAATGAAGTGGAAAGAGACTTAAAATAGTGATATTAGTGATTATAATATTATTAAATAGTGACATAGAAAATAGTTGTATTAATTACACGTTTTCAATGTGAGGTATTAAGGTGTAAGGTATTAAGGTATTTTTATTTTTTGTTGAGAATGTTTTGCTTTATTATTGATATAGGTGATTTATTTTATTTGTCTTATTGTTTTTATTTTTTGTTGCTATTTTTGTTTCTTGTGGGAAATATGGATACTGGCGAACCACCCACTAAAAAATTGTAACGCGCTGAAAGCAATCCTTCATGAGTGGTGTGGAAACTTGCATGCAATATCAGCTGTAGTGTTGGAGATATGCATATAAAAACCTTCTACTTTCAACCCCCTGAGAAAAAAATTCCTACGCCCATGAGAAACATTGTTTAGGTCAGGGTTGCCGATCGTTGAACTACACATAGGTACTAATTAGACAGACTTTAAATAAAAAAAGAAAAACGCGGGTGTGTCTTTTGTCCATTTGCTTTCTGCTGCCATTATTAAAAATTAGTGTGGAAATATCCCATTGTTATTTTTATAAAAATGTATGTTATTAATTTTTTTCAGAATTCATCAGAATTCAGAATTTTTCAGAATTATCAAATTTATATTTTTTTAAGACTCAAAAATAATACAAAACGAAATTATTGTGCAATGTATTTCTGAGTATAATCAGGAAACTATATAAAAAGAAATAGATGAAGCATATTTTTTTCTCAGTACAAGTGGATGAGACGACAAATACTGTGCAAAAATCATAAAGCTCTGTTATACTTAGATACGTTAATTCTATAGCAATTGCTTCTTTAGGCGGTCAGTGCACGTTCTATATTTATTAGAACTAGTTTAGGAAAACTCAAATTTGGGGCCTTAAGTAAGATAAATTTCCATATCTGCAGTTATTGGTGGTGTATTCGACCAAAAGAACGTATGCAGCTGATTCAAATTTTGCAAAAATCGCTTCACCTATTCCTGAACCCATGAGACGCCACTGTTATTTGGGCTTATCTTTTAACCGCGTTGTATGTAGTTTGTTGAGTTATTGATGACATATGGAGTCGTTTTAACTTTCTCATTTTTATTTAAGTAATTAAGTAATTGGTAGTTTGGTTTAAAAATGTATGCTTGAATTTTTTATAATTTTAATTATGGTCTTATGGGTTAATAATGGCTTTCAATATTCATCATGTCTTCACTTCTCAATTTTCCTTAATTATACTTTATTCTATAGAGCAATTAGAATTTTATAACACCGATTTCGAGATAAGTGATAAGAATATTGATTTTTGGACAAGCCAATTTGATTATCACTTTTAATTATCTGTAGTGTAGGTTAATGTTAATTTTATTTCAATTAAAAAGTGTGTTCTATTAGATTCAAAGAACAATTATAAAAAGTTTAACGACGCTACCACTGGCAGAAATAATGAAGAAGTTAATTGCAACTTTGTTTCTAGATTAAAAATGGGAGAAGCAAAAAAAGTGGCAAAAGTGGTGATGTTTAGCAGGCCTCAAATTAACATATTTCATTAAAGGAGACAATGGCATGAATTCATTGGAATCAATTGATAAAAAAAATCCAGTAATTGAACTTCCCATGTATAAACAGTCGCCACGGTTGAATGCAATGAAGAATTATGTACAGTTCACAGGCTGGAATGAAACTGAATTAGAACTAAGTGTGCTGGATAGGTCGTAAAAAAGCGGTGTAAATAATTAGAAAATTTACCATAATTGACGTAGTGACTCTGAAATTTACATATGTACATTAGTTACAGTCACACAATCAGGTAGAAGTGGACATCACATACACATGCACCTGTTTTTTAAATGGACTTCTGTACAAATGAGGAATGGGTGGGGCTAAAACGTTGGTACAATGATTGTCGTGGCAGCCAATCGCGTTGGAAAGGTAATGCCAGGTTACAATGCATAATGTGCATATAATGTTGGCCTTATCAGATCTGAGACGCGAGCTATCCCTTTCTCGCTTTACTTTATTATTCTCAAGATGGAAGCCGTCGATATGTGATTAATATATTAATTTATTGACTTTGGCCTGTCGCTTCGGCTCCATAAGCTACGCTCATCCAACTGCTCTCACGATCCATCCTCAAATAGCCAAAATATATGGTAGGATTTTATACATACAGGAGATCCGCAAAAGGAAACATTTAAAAGGAAAAATTTAAGAGTTTAAAAACATAGTTTTATCTTATTTGTCTGCTTTAAATCACGTTTTCAATTTGACTCCTTTTTTTTGCAGAAAATTATACAAAGGTTTCAGTAAAATAGGTATATAAAATTTTTTTTGGTACAATATTAATCAACACAATTCGTCTACACGCAACACAATTCGTCTACGAAGTTCAGCAATGTAAGATATCGAAAAATATATTTGAAATAATGAAAATGACCGGAAAGCACAAGATTAAAATATAGCACCGAAACCGTAACATTCTTTGTCTATTGACTAGGTATATAGAAAAAAATAGGGGTAAAAGGAACTAATTCGTTGAAAGTATTTTATTGTTTTATATATGTTCAATTTTACCTTAAAAATGATAAAAATGATAAATCCACAAAGTGCTACTAAATTTAGACTTGAATTTTTGGGAATGAAGTAAATTTGTCCACTTTTAAATCTTGTAACGGTAATTAATGCATTTTTAGTATATACACAATACGATTTTTTATAGAAAACGACAAAAGAATTTTTGATAAAAATTAGCTGAGATACAGTCGTCAGTCGTTCAAAGTTACATACTTTTTTACGACATTACCACTTTTTACCTTCAATATATATATATATATATATATATATATATATATATATATATATATATATATATATATATATATATATATATATATATATATATATATATATATATATATATATATATATATACATATATATATATATATATATACATATATATATATATATATATATATATATATATATATATATATATATATATATATATATATATATGTATATATATATATATATATATATATATATATATATATATATATATATATATATATATATATATATATATATATATATATATATATATATATATATATATATATATATATATATATATATATATTAGTAGTAGTAGTAGTATGATGGAGAAATATTTAATGTGCTTATAGGATACTTACTCTATTTACTTCCCTATTGAATCCTTCTCTTTAGTATGGGCGCCAGTTCTGTGAACACTGATTTTTATTTATTTAATTGAAGTAGGTATCACTTTAGTCATGAGCACTCTATCGTCTTAGAGGCGGTACAATTGGGCTTATTAATTTTTATATAAAATTTCTTTAAATTGTATGCAAAACTTTTGTTAAAAAAATTACATTTTTTGAGGCTCAGAGTTGTATTAGTTTTTAAAATTATTCCCTAAAAATGCAAAGCAAGAAAGAAGAAGTTGAGAGTGCATATGACTCTGTTTATTTTATTTGATTTGGTTATTTTGAATACAAAATTTTAGAACTTTATTCCTATCCTGCGACAAAAACCTAACATAAATCTAATTACATGAGACCGAGCCCTCTGACACAATATTTCTTAATATTAGCAAATTTAGAATTGTTTATTACCTTGTAAAATATGTTAATCCTTTTATGAACTTTCACAAAACTTGCTTTCGATTTCACTTATACGCGAACTACACTGCTGCTGGGCTCTGGTGGTGGTGTCATCTAGCGGGATATCGCTGCACTGCCTCTGGAATGCTGACTGCCTTTCTGGCATGTCGCCCTGCGATTTATTTACCATCAAATTCTTATATTACTTGCTGCTGGGCTGTAGCTTTTTTACTCTATCACTTTAATCACTGTGAAAGTTTGTTTCCTTTTCTTGTTTGATATATGTTCTTCCACTGGGCTGGGACGCTATCAAGCTTTTTCCTTCTTTACTCGTAAAAACAACGAAAATACTTACTCATGCAGTTTTCCTGCTTCGAGATCATATACACTGATATTATTGCTTAGGTACATATTAACATATTACACACATATTAACACTTATTTAAATTTACAATTACTTTTTTCTAACAAAAATTATAAAATTTACGAGCGTGGCTGTTGTTTCTTTGAATGCCGTAACTAGACTCATTTTTAATTGTTGGTAGTTGTTGCTACAGATGTACCCACCGTATTAAAAAACATAATAATATGCAACTTCCTGGTTACCTACTTCCTTCTTGTTCTGTTATTTTGATCTGGCCAATCAGATTAATTCAGAATATTTGATTTATTTAATTTCACTTTAACCTATTATACTTTGATTATCACATAATATAATTTTGAATTCTGAATACTTTCATACAGTTAATTTCAATTTCTGTCGTGTAACTTCACCTTCTGTTTGCCACACAGAAAGTGGATCTAAAAAGTGAAGAAAGATCTAAAAAGTGGAGGGAACGCGCCTCCACTTTTTAGATCTTGCTTCCCAGCTAAACGCTCGAACCCTTTATATACACTTATGCTTCTGCATTAATCCTTTAATTTAGACACAATTTATTAGTGATTGATATGTGATAATTATTAATATGACTTGTCTATTGTAATTTCACTTGAAACATATTTTTGGTGATTAATTATTTAGTTATAACGATATTATTTTTGGGCCTATCATACACGCTACGTGCATGATAGGTGCAAACCAAAAAGGGGGTTGACGTTCAGCTACACTGTTCGTTGGTTATAGGCAAGTGTTTGTTTGCGCTTATACTAGTCTGTTCGTTAGTTGCCCGATTTTGTTTAATATTCTCGTTTATCTCAATATATATATATATATATGTATATATATATATATATATATATATATATATATATATATATATATATATATATATATATATATATATATATATATATATATATATATATATATTATATTCGAATATTCGGATATTTGATTGAACATAAATATCCGAGTCTCTCAAAACCGCAAAATATACTCTTTGCATTGCAGCTACTTCAGTACCCTCCGAAAAAGCCTTTTCTACTGCTGGGAATATAGTGACAGCGAAGGGCATGCCTAAAAGCTGAAAATGTGAAGAAAATATGATTTTTTAGTTTCAATTCCAATCCGCAATATTTAAAAATTCTACCTACGAAAGTATGTACATATGGGGCATTCCACGCCATTCGGACACCATTCTGCTTCTGCATCTCCTATTTTATTGATAATTTTTTATGTTATAGTAGATACCTACCCATTGAGAAAGACGATTTTTTTCTACTTTTTTTGACCAGCCATTTTTCAGATATCGATTTTTGAAATAACTCGTGCCCATAACTTTTCGAATGTTTTTTTTAAAATTTCGTTTTGGGAATATAAAATCAAAAAAAAAATTCAAAACCGTTTTTCTATAAGATTTTCAAATTTTACTTATAAAATGTTGTTTCCAAAAAACACATAGCTATCGATTTTATTGAATTTTTTGTCTAAAAAATTGTCACTTATCCCGCAACTTTTAAGCCTATTCCCTTAATGGGCAAATGATGGGATCTATTTTTTTTAATTTTTAAAATTTCATGTGTCAGCTATCTGTACTAAAAGCGAATAATAACCGCCACCAGCATATTAGAATACTTGAATATTCGAATATTCATTAGATATTTGACTATTCGAATAATTCTACTATGCGAACACCAAACGAATATTCGAACTTCAGATTCAGAATTTAAAATTCTGATGCCTAGACTCTATTAGATGCTAGGATTAGGTATACCGAGATATGTTCTCGTATGTGATTTTTAGAGTAAAACTATTGCTTGAAAAATCGTAAATAATTCTTCAATTGTAATATCTACAAATTATTTCTTGACCTTGAAAAGGATTGATAACATAATTGACCATAAAAGTAATATTTCGCTATATATAAAATATTATTGTAAATTATATTGTTAACTGACCCATAATATACAGAACTTCACAAATTTTCCGAGAGGTAATTTTCAAAAATTCGATATCCAATAAACGGAACGAATACCGATAAACAGCTAAATGCAAAAATTAGATTCGACCACATGAGATATACGGCAAACCCCAGCTGGTATTCCTAATCAAATTTTTACGGCAAGAAGATTCATTGTGCGTTCCAAATTACCCAAGACAACTAAAAAAGGAACACATACACTTCCACACAATTTGATTTCATTAAAACTAACCGAAAAACTTATTGGTTTTCATTTTAAAAATCCCATTTTAATTTGTGTAGAAATATTCGAAATAATATTAATCATTGAAAGGCACCGGTCGAGATGACAAGAGGCACAAAAGAAGTTAATAACGTGCGGCAGCTTTGCTTCAGTGGTTTTGTAAGGCCGCAACTAGGCGCCACCTGTGGGTGGTCCCCGTATACAACACTAATAATATTTGTTTAGCCCTTTCTTCAATTATATACAATTCGACTACTGGATTTTTATCCAGGGTGCTCTAAAGGGCTCTGTTTATTAATAGCTCCTCTATAACCAGCCATAAACATGTTTGTGAAATGTAATAATTAATTATTACCTACTTAAGTATTTAGAATATCTATTTACATGTTATCTTTGATATGAATAATGTTTAATTTATTTTCAATAAAATTTGCTTCGGGATACCTTAAAAATTGTCCAAGATTTATGACATTCTAAAACTGTTAAAAATGTATGGATTTGTGCAGTGTTTTTAACGTTTTAAAGAAATTTTATTGGCTTTCATCCCACCTATTTAACTTTAAGGTAAAGTTAGAAAAATGCTTATACAGGTGTTAAACAAATGAATGTTTCTTTAGTCAACTCTAATCTAGTGCACAGCGTTACCTAAACAGACTGTATTTTAGAGTTTAAAAAAATAGTTGTATCTAATTATCTGTTTTAAATCCCTGTTTCAATTTTGCTCCTTTTTTTGCTGATAAATATACAAAGGTTTCAGTAAAATGTTGTATTTTCACAATAACGTATAATTACAGAAAATCTCAATATTGTATAACCACAAGGATATACATTAACATTAATATATTTTTTAAGAAGCTAACCCAAAAAGTGACGTTTAATGGTTCTATTGGATCTAGCATTTCTTTTGCCGCATACTTCGGATTCGGCCGTAAAAGGCCTTAAACTGGAAAACTTTATGGCCCCGATATACAAATATCTATTTCAGACAACTGTCGCAAAAAGTGACATTTTACGAAACTGACAGCATTTCTAAAAATTATCCAAATATTGCTAGACCTTAGTTACGCGCAGAATGTTTTTACAGGAGATACCAACAGCAACTAACAGTAAAACCAAGATTAAAAATATTTCTTGAACTGATTAGTATACTTTACTATTGCTAAGATTATTATAATTTTGTTCACATTTTATGATAATAATAATTGGATTTTTACATTTTTATCTGCTTTTGGGATTTACGAGGTGAGATTTGAGTCGAGTAAAGACTTAAAATCCTCTGGTATTCCTCTTAGTTTTCCCCAGAAATCTCCCCAAAAATATCCCAAAAAATTCCTCAATCAAAAAAATTTTTTTGGGAAAATCCCCTAATCTGGCAACGCTAATTTGTTAAAATATTATTCGAAATGTCAGTTTTATTTTTAGACAATTATTTTCTTTACAGTTTTGTTTTACATGGGCAATCACGATATAAGCTAATTTTAGTAATCCAATCCATTCTTTACTTTATATAATATTATACTAAATCCTTTGAATATTTTTCTGCAAAAAAGAAAGGAGCAAAACTCAACAGGGGTTTTAAAACAGACACATACGACAAACATATTTAATAAAACTTTAAAATACAGATTGTTTGTTTGACGCTGTGCACAAGACAAAAGTTGACTGAAAAAACAGCCTATTGTTTAACACCCTCTATAAGCATTTTTTATAACTTTATCTTGAAGTTAAACAGGTGAGATGAAAGCCAATAAAGTTTCTTTAAAAGATGAAAATAAATAAAAAATAAATTCATAAATTTTTTGAGTTTTACAGCGTTATAAACCTTGGAAAATGTTGAGGTGTCCCGAAGCTAATTTTGACAAGCTTAGGTTTAGATTAACTTTTAAATATCAGCTTCTTATTATGGTTAAAACATAATTAAAAATCTTATTCTACTCGTACCATGAGATTTCTATCTCAAAATCTCCTACTCATAATTTTTAATACTTACTACTAATTAATGAAAAATCTGATGGCAAACAATGATTGTGCATGTTTAAATGTAACAACATCCAGGTATGATGAACTCGGAAGTTAATAAAACTGAATGCCTGAATATGGCGCCTGCCTATAGGAATTTCAAGAGAATATAAAATTTGTAATTTTTAACTTATTATAGCACAAATAAATATAGGTAACATCAAACAGTGGGTCATCGTATTCTCTCAAAGCACTTCGTCCGCCAAGCTCCAGCGTTCGCTTTATAAAAATACAACTTCTGCCTGGTAAGTTCTGCTTCCACCACCACCGCACTTGTACCTCTTGATCCAACTGTTTGGTGTAGTGATCAAATATTATTGTGCAGTGCCATTTACATGTGCCAGATAATATTTATTTTCTTAATTTTCCATTTGGTTTCTTATTTTTTATTTTCTATTTGTGAATGATAACTATATGCCATCAAATAATTATAAGCCGTTCCCTCTCCCGCACAAGTCTCCGACTTCTGGGATAACCTTTGCGGTTAGATTGAATGGTAGACACATTATTATTATAATTGCGCTTACCAAATGTCATTGTAATATGTGTATTCAAAATATACCAATGTCATTGTAATGGTGCTCAACAATTGAGTTGAAAAAAAAACATTCGAAGGGAGGCAGGTATGTGAAGTTAATACTATTATTCAAACACCTTATTGTTGAAGCTATAACTTTATAAAATAAGTTCAGTAAGTAAAAAACAACATATTTAATGAAATATATTCACAAAAGTGGTAGCGTAGAATTGTTCAATCCATTGTTATGAATTATAGTCCATTGAAATTTTACAATATTTTTTATCTAAATGGTGGATCAGTGTGAGTATTAAACTCGATTGTCATGATTTAAAGACACTCCATTTGGCCGCTGTCTTGATAAACGGGATGTAACCATAGAGTATCCGCGATATCCGCGATATCTTGAAAACCGCAAGTCTCACAAAAATATTTTGATGCCTTTTTATAGATATTTGTAGTCTAGATACTTCTTACCGTGAAATTGAAAATGAAAAGTTTATAAAAAGTAGACTAAAATTAGTAATAAAATTATTGATAGATAAAATGTATTATAATGACTGAGATGTCACTTCACTTATCAAGTGAAGTTTATCTCAAAAATATCCGGTAAGGATGCAAATTACATAGAGTTTGATATATAAGTCAGTTCTGTATTCCTTATAAGATAATTTTATCAATAAGGATCATGCGACGAGGACTGTCAACGAAGTTTTGCTTCATCTAGTAATTACAAGAGTTTGCTGTTTTCTACAAGGGCTTTACTATATAGGTCGTGTGTACCGAAGTTTCTCTACCAGTTGTGTGGTATTTAAACAGTTTGGCTATACCTATATTTACAGGACATACTACGTGTACCTAGTATTAAGATGCGTATTACCTACGTGAACTTTTATTTGTATTGCAAGGAATTTACTTTTTATTGTGGTATATTGTACCGACTTCTGTCCAACCTATCAGTATATTAGGTATTCGGATGAAAATATGAAAATAATAAATTTTATTTGTTAATGGTTGCCTCTTCCTATACTTGAGAGACAATCCCCTTTGATTAAAATTCCCAGTTGGAGACTGGCATGCATGCAAATTCAATATCAAGATCAATATAATTGAAGGGTTATAACTTTTTTCTATTGATATTATTGAAAAACACATCAGATGTTTTTTGCAGACCGTGCGAACAATTTTATGTACCAAATTTCTTTTATTTGTGTATCATTCTTATTTTGTTTACCATTCCGGCGTAAGCGAATTAACAATGTCAGGTATATAAAACAATAATATGCTGATTAGGATATTTAAGGTCTAGGTCGACTTAATAAACAACATTATTACAACAACTAAATGAAACTGGGTCACGTACACATTGTACTGACCTGGTCGAATACTATATAAAGTAGAGTAATTAGGTCACAAGAAGAATTTATGTATTGATGCGTTGAGGCATTGATGCGTCGAATCAAGTAAGCACTTAAGCGTTGAACATTGTACGTCTCGCTGCGCCTATGTGATAATATACTGTGTTAATTAAATTAATACCAAGAAGCCTTCATTCATGACTGGTTTACCCACTACCTGGTGCTGGTGATCTCACAAAATAACCACCAGATTTGGGTTGTGTTAGGATGATGCAAATGGATCAAGCCAAGACGTAACTTGTAAGTATACATATAAGATCTATAGGTACATTTATTAAGCAGTGTTGGATTAAGCAGTATTAAGCAGTATTTATTTCTTCGGAAGCAAATCCACGTATGCACGCATATATACTTTTTCACATTTAAAAAACCTTTGGCTGATGATCAAGTGATTATTGCTAAAGCAAATGGGGAGTAAAATTTCTAATTGATAGAGCGATTGCCAAGAAATTTTAGGATCATGTAGAATTTTTATGGACAGTATCTAAGATAACTTTACATGTATATTGTTATAAACATTATTTAGATAGTTGAACAAATAAGTCGCGATAACAGTAGCAGTAGTTCTGCTGTGGTGTAGTTTATTTTGAGCTGGACCAATAATGTAGAGATTAAATTATCTAGAAAAAAATATTAGTACATTTTTTGTGAGGCTTCCGGTTCTCAAGATGTCGCAGAAAAACTGTTTACATCTCCTTTTTCATGATAGCGGACAACTGGCCGAAACCCGTGTTTCATACCCAAACTGATGCCTCCTACATATAAAAAAATCTTGCCCTACCCAAAATGCAAGATCAATGTAACATTTTAATGGTCATTGACACATTATTGCCGCATATGAAAGATATTATAAGTATGATTATCGTAAAGCGTATTATATACCTAACACCTTTTTGTCTACTGTCAAAAAATATAGTTGAACATATATCGTTAATTGTCAATGGTTTAAGAATGGTGTAAGAATAAAGGAATATGCTTAATTACAATACGTCAAAGGGACGTTATACGTTCAAAGGGACCAGGTAGATGATGCGCGTTATTTGCAGCAATAATAACTCCATTCTAGAGCCGGCAGATTACAAGATCCTAATAAATATCGGTTTATACCTGCTCTATCGAAGGAAACAGAAATAGAATCGTTATCGGCGAGCGTCAGAAGCGTCATAAATAGGGCGATTTGGCGCGAATCTCCGAATCAAGTTTTATTGGCCGAAAACCCTAAGATATGTGTTTCTTCTTTCCACCGCGACGCGCTTTGTGACTGATAGTTTTTATATTGGCAAGTGCGGCTGGGGCTCACCCGCTGTCGCTTACGTTTTCCC
Source organism: Tetropium fuscum (assembly GCA_964058915.1). NCBI lineage: Eukaryota > Metazoa > Arthropoda > Insecta > Coleoptera > Cerambycidae > Tetropium > Tetropium fuscum. Next base: position 582,757 of record CAXKVY010018451.1, on the reverse strand, counting down.
CATGGACGTTCTTGCAAAATTCGTCTGGTCCGGCAGCCGAAGAAAATAAAATATTTGATAGCTCACATCCAATCAGTATTTAGAGACACGGATGACAGTTCTTATGAGATCGTTTTACGGAATATGAACGTATGTTGAATTATACGATGTCGCAAATATTTACTGGTGTGTTTCAAGAATAGCTGACTCGAGATGTAGGGACATTTCAGAAACAGTAAAATTCATCACGTATTAGGTAGAAGTCAAGTGCTCGTTTCTTCCTATCAATACTCACAGTTATTGTACAATTATTCAAACGGTCGGATATATGTATCATTATAGTCCGTATTAGTTTTCTAAATTTTTACATACCAATGTGTAGAGCTATAGTCTATTTGGAAGTGAAAGAGAGGCGTGCTACTAAGTTTTTTAAAACTCATAGAAAATCAACTCAAAATGCGACTCCAAAAATAACAATAATAATTGTATAATAAATTGATTGTATTCCAAGTAGTAATAGAAGTAGAATAAAGTAATTATTTTTTGCTTTTTAAAGCATTTTTTTAGAATAGATTTTATTGTCGGTTTGGTTTCTTTGTTAAAAATATTTAATTTTTTACTTTTAGTGCATTTTATATATATATATATATATATATATATATATATATATATATATATATATATATATATATATATATATATATATATATTTATATATTAATATGTTCAGGGAGAACAATTACGAGTATAAATAGTAGACTAGGTAGTCGTTTTCTATGACTGTGAGTTTATGTCCCATAAAAGTGTCACTGTGAAAATTGTAGAAATTGATAGTAAATTCAAGTATAAACTACAAAGTAAATAAATCGTACATTCTTCTGAAGAGCCTTAATAAAGGCGAAAGAACTTGTACAAGTTCTAAATGATTCGTTTCCGGATATACGTCCAGATACATAACGGATAATTTATATATATATATATATATATATATATATATATATATATATATATATATATATATATATATATATATATATATATATATATATTTCTTCTGTCCGTGTGTTGTCATTGAACTCCACCTAAAGGGCTGGAGTGATTTTTATGATCAATAAGTTGATTCACGAATGGTTTTCAGCTTCACAATTTATGACGATATAAAATATTTTTTAATTAATTTAATAATATCTATAAATTAGGGTTGTGGCCGGCGCATTCGCCATTTCATCTGGTATATCTGGTAAGTTCCCCGGTATATCTTCGGAATCCAATGTCCAATGCCAATAAAACTAAAATGAGACCCTCCTGAAAACACCCATTTTCCAATAAAAAATTAATTTTTAAAATTGATTTATAAATGAGTTCTGTGGTAACGAACATACAAAAAAAAACATACTGTCGAATTGAGTACCTCCTCCATTTTTGAAGTCGGTTTAAAATGATGTTTAACTATTAAGATTTTGTTTAATAATGATAAAAATTCCACTATCTCAATATAATTGACAAAAAAATTATTTTATTGTAGAAAAGCTGAGGGTGTATGATATCAATTGTAATAAATATTTCATTGATATCATGCACCCCACTCTTTTTTACCATAAAATAATTTTTTTGTCGATCATTTTATTCTTTATTTAAACGTAGTAAGAAGCATTTAATTATATTGCATTAGTGGTGGAATTTTTATCATTATTAAACAAAATCTTAATAGTTACACATAATTTTTACCTATTTGTTTGGTTTCCCTTTATAGCGTTTTTTAAAGTTTTTTTTTAAATTATAATTTATTTTTTACGTTTTAGTTCGCTTTGCTATAAAAGCGTGTTGTTTACCTTTTTTTAAACTATATTTTATTTTATCCTGATGATCCTGGTGAGGACCGATAACAATACAATAATTCGACAACTTTGTCCTAGTCATCATCAAGTGTGCGAAATTTCAGTTTTTTCTGATGTTCTGAAATTGGAGAAAATCTCGTTCGAAGATTCTGTTACAAACAAACAAACAAACAAACATACAGGTGAAGATAATATGGAAGCGTGTTAAAGAGACCTGTTAAATACTAATTGTAAAGATGAATTTGGCAATACACAACTTTAATACTATGCAATAGAAACTGAAAATTTCGTTGTTGCACGAGCATTAAATGGCGAGGTCGAAATTAATGTGAATAATTTAAATGTGACATTTTTTTGATATTTTAAAAATCTAATTTCTTTAAAGAATTTTTAATTCAAATTCTTATATTGGTTGAATTTTATTAAACCGTATTACATTTTTCACTTTAATTCACTCAAAAACCATTTCACTTTACAATTTCTTAGCATGCTTAACTGTTGTAACCTACTGAAAATAAAGTTGTATAGGCTGAGAAGTATGTATATTGTAAAATATTATGTTTTGCAATACATTAACTTATAGAAGGTATATTCTCAATTACCCATAGTTATATGTATATTATATTATCGCCATGTTTCGGAGGTATATAATTATCTGAGTAGGTACCTATATATTATTACCATGCTTATATATTTACTGATAATGTTGGGCGCCAGAAAAAAGTTCATATTCATTTAGTTAAATATAATACTTAACTAGAACCAAGAGTGGTGACCTGCACTTGTTAGCATTAGGAATTTATCCCAGTGCAGTCAGCCTAAAACCTATTTAGGTTTTCATTTAACTCATTTTCTTTGTAAATGAATCTTTCTATTTTACGCATTAAATATTGTTTTATAGTACATGTCTGGTAACATTTGATATATCTGTCTATAATGGAGATATTCATGTAATTTTTAATGCTGATTGTTTTTACGAAGTAGGTACTTATTTTGTAACCGTTGTGTGAAGGATTTATTTAATGTGTAGGGAACATATTTAACGACACGGGACAAACTCTACTAACATTGATATGAAGCGATATATGTAATTGGCCTACTCGCTGTATGATATTTTGAAATTTTGATTGACATTTTGAAATTAGTGATACATATATCGGGTGTCTCCAAAAAACCTGGTGCATAACAGAATATAGTTTTTATATGGTTTCTGGTAGTGGATGAAATCTCTTCAGGCCCAGTCTCCAATATATTTTTTTCCTCAAAGGCAGAGTTGTTGCAAAGTTATGATATTTTTAATATTTTTTTTGATTATTATTTTGCGTTCATTTGATTTGATATATACTCCATCAATTTTTTATCGTAAAATATATGTAATGTGTAATGTAGGCCGATTATATACCAAGCCAAATTAGAATTAATCTTTTTTTTACAAGGTGTCCAAAATTGCAGGTGTAGTTTTTCAATATCGATATTTTTATTTTTCAAATGAAATTATATAAATTATATAAATGAAACACCCCGGGATTTATGATAGATGTTACTGGATATTTTAATTCTCATGATATTCACACCAATATGTGTATCGTGTACCTGCAGTGGTTTTTAAGATAATATCTCTTTAAATAGATGTTTAGAGTGTTTCTCCTTTACAGGTGTAGATACTGTAGGTATATTATTTTTTGTATATTTTTAAAAAAGGACCTTTTGGAATATTAGTGTGCTCTTAAAACGAATAGTCATTTAAAGCTCTATTACGTTCGTAAATCAAAGCAAAGAAATAAATTGAAATTATTTTTTTTATTTACACTATAATCTGAGTTTTCCACCAACGATAAAGTAATTGTCATATTTTTTCTTTTAACACTGTTTTCATTCTAGTTTTTCTTTAATGCGCCACGTTTACTGTACAATGAAATCGTCTAATATCTTTGAGCATACACCCGTGACGCTAAAACAGTTTTCTTCATATATGCATTAATTACATAGGTATATCATACTAGTCAATTCCCTCACAGAATTGATCATTTTCAAAATGTGACTACTTTTATTATGCGTATTGAATGATAAAATATCAGAATTAAAAACAAATGCCTCAAGCAAGACAATTTACTTACAAGACGTTTAAAAATCTGACTATTTAAACCTGATTAAAGTAGGTACAGTGGCGAGATGCTGAAAGTACACAATTTTATTTACTTCATGCAATTACACGTAAATAAAATCGGCTTTAAAGTTTTAGTCACTGCAGATAAGTTCAGGACTGATTCTTGGAAATAACATTGAAGTTTTGCCTTGGCCATCCAAAAATCCCGATCTAAATCTAATTGAAAACGTTTGGGGATGATTGGTCAAAGAAATTCATGTAAAAAAATTTCGCCCGAAAAATAGGAAAGAATTTTTGGCCGTTTTGGCTTTTATTGGCCGTTGAATGCTTGGGGAAATGTGGTTGCAGATAACTGTCGAACGTTGACTCAGTAGTTGCTAGCACCTATTAATATTGATTCTAAAATAAAGTGTTGCTTGATTTAATTTCTTTGTTTTTTTAGTGTTTTAGCCATACTCAAAAATAAGAATTATACCCTGTTTTGAATTTACTTGAATATTTTTTTCTAATACCAAATTATAATCTAGACATCAAAACGTTGACATATTGGCAAGAAATCATAAGTTTCTGTACTGTCAAAATCCACAATTATATGCTGCAAATTGCAAGAAATTGATTTGAAAATATCGTTAGTTGATAAACTCTTTTGGATACCACGTATAAAAAACATTCTAGCACTGGCTTGAGTTTAAATCGACCTATCTTAGATATTATCTATTTTTTTACGATAAACCAAGAATCAGTGGAGCAGATATCGAATTTAAATGAAGTGTTGATAATAACGAAACAAATATTTAAAATGTCGTAACTTGGCAACCTTGGCCGCCTTTGAGGAAAAAAATAGTGCTGGAGATAGGGTCTGGAGAGGCTTCAAACAGCACAAGATAATACAGGGTATTTCATTCAAAAATAATATTCTTCTACGCACCAGATATTTTAGACACACCCTACATACCGGGTGGTCCAAGAAAAACCGGAATTTTTTGTTTCTTCAATAGTTTCCGATTTTAATTATTGAAAAACTAAATTATAGCTAAAAGAGCAAGTTATAAGGTAATATAATCATATTTCATTTTTTTATAATATTGTAAGTGGCGCTAGTCACCAAACTTAGTGTTTCTTTGTGATTCGCTGGAAAATTTTTTCTGGACAAAATAACGAAATTAGTAGGTAAAAAAGTATAATAAAATAGACATTTGTTAATAATTTAAGACCTCAAACACTAAAATCGACCAGTATTCCGTTGTTATTCTCTGCAAAGCTTTAAATTCGACTAGCGTGCCATGTCTACGATGTCAGCATAAAACAAGCTAGAAGACAATTAGTGCATTTATTTGACATTTGCGTTGAACATATTGTCAAAATGGTTTTAAATATCAAAGACAAAGTGCTCATAAAAGCGATAGTTGCTCATAAAACATTTTCATACGATAAAATCGGTTAAAAATAAACGAAACTATTGAAGAAAGAAAATATTCCGTTTTTTCTTGGACCACCCGGTATGTGACACTAGTTTTAGAATGTACCTACGTTACTCCGGTCGGGAATAAAGTTGTAGGTAACTGAAGAAGGGAGTATTAAATGGATAATATATGCTGTATAATATAATCTACCAAGCGTGAGTAAAAATTGTGGTTATTCCATTGACGAATTTATCCCTACCAATTGTGATACTCAAGCAAAATATTTGTTTATTCTGCTCTGCAGATTATGTGCTTTCAAAATACCTGCGCATCAAAAATGGAAGCTCTCAATTTAAATTAATATCTATTACTTGTTTCTCACTTTAGTTTACTAGAAATTGCATCTAATACGATGCACTCAAGGAATGCATTATCAGAACATGGTGGATATTTAAATAATCAGACAAATATTCTTGACGGAAAGTCGTTTGGGTCGCTTCAAATTATAATACATCCAGTATTGCCGTCCTTCACTCAACGGTATTGGTGAGCCTGCGGGTTGCCTTTCGTTATATCTGGCTAGACAGAAAATGCTACGGACACTTACGGGAGATTTATTCTTACGCTTTTTGATAGAATAATGCGAGTATTTTATTTCCTAAAATGCAAAATAGAAAAAAATACAGCATCCAAACGTATAAATTATAGGTTTCCATTACCTGAGGCGGTGAATCAATATAGTCCACTGCATTTGCATATTTATGAGAAACCGAACTTTTGCTTAGAACATGCTGATTTTTGATTTGTTGCAGTTTGCACGATTCCGTGAAATATTGGGCCCACGAGATGGTTATTATTGAGGGGATGTAGTTAAATCTACATCTGACATTTAATCAAGTTGGAATGTGATTCAGTTTTATTATTCATGTTGGGGCATTTATATTTAACATTTTGTTGGCATTTAACATTATGTTAAGATACAATTTAAAGAATTATTGCTAGTTACTAATTCTATAACAAGTGCTAGAATAAAACATTCTACAATCAGATATTAGAAAATAGCTGTTCCGTATCTAAACATTGAATTAGATTATAATCACTTTTATATGCTAGTATAGTCATAGAAAAAATAAGTTCCATTTTAATACGATAGAAACCAGGACGCTGATACACGACTATCAATGACACTATTGTACTCTCTCTCAACAAAGATAGGAACCAGAGCAACTACTAGAAATGACAGAGTAATGGCTGACATTCTGTAATTCTGACACCCCCCAAAGATAGTTAACAACCTATCATGCTAGTTTTTTTGCAGCTTCATACTTGTTTATAGTTGCATACGTTTTTCGCTGTTTCATAGATCTTAATAAAAACACACTTCAATTTTTGTTTTTAAACATAATATTATATTATGATGCTGTTGCATCGAAAATTTGACACTTAAACCGACAATAAAATCCAATAAATATAACAAATTAAAATAAGATAAAATTCAGTAGCCTGCAACTAAGTATAGGCTATAGTATAAGCTCAAGCAAACACGAGCGTATGACCAACGGACAGAGTATAGCGGAACGCCAACCAGCTGCGCACATGATTGGTCAAAACGTAATATCGTTATAATTAAATAATTAATCGCCACAAAAATCTGTTTCAAGTGAAATTACAAAATAATATAATTATAAAATATCAGTCACTAATAAACTATGTCTAAATTGAGGGATTAATGCAAAAGCATCACTGTAAATGAGGGTTTCGAGAGTTTTAGCTAGGAAGAAAAATCAAAATGACGAAGCAACGCGTCACACAGAATGTGAAGTTACACGACATATATTGAATTTAACTGTATGATAGTATTTAGAATGCAAAATTATATAATATGATAATCAACGCGTAATCGTTTTAAGTGAAATTAAATCAAGTAATAATCGTAAATTTGTGCCAAATAAGAAATAATACCACTGTAAATAGTAGAAGCAGATGTATGTAGTAGATGCAGAAAAACTGCATTAATAAGTATTTTAGTCGTTTTTACAAGTAAGAAGTGAAAGGCTTGGTAGCGTTCCAGCTCAGTAGAAGAAATTTGCGATCAATAACAGACGAGAAAAGCAAGCAATCTTTCACAGTAATTAAAGTAATAGGATATTAAAAAACTACAGTAGCAGTAAGTAATAAATTTGAGGGTAAATTAATCCCAAGGCGAGATCCAACAAAGGCAGTCAGAATTCCAGAGGCAGTTCAGTGACATCCCGCTAGATGACACCACCACCAGATCCCGGCGGCATTTGTTAGTTCGTGTACCAGTGAAACCAAAAAAGGTGATGTTTTGTGCGTGGTTATAATAAACAATTCAAAATTTGCCCGTATTAAGGAATATTGTATCAGAGGACTTGGTCCCATGTAATAGATTAACAATACAATTTGAGCTTCACTAAAATTTAATTAATTTAATAAAATTTTGCATACTATAAAAATCATTATTTTAAGTCAGTAACTTCATCTCACAAATAATCCTTTTAAAGAAATTTATATAATAGACCTAATTGGACCCCCTCTAAGACTATAGATTGCTCATGACTAAAGTGATCCTTCAATTAAAATTAAAATTAGTGTTAATAGACACCCATAAAACAGAGAAGCATCCAATAGGAAAGAAAATAGAGTAGGTATTCTATAACCAGATTAAATATTTCTTTATCATATTATTTCAAAATCAGCCAATCAGAAGCTTTGTATTTGTCTTTGCCATGGCAGCAGAGATGATTCTGGAAATTATCTCCCTTCCTTGAGACAGACAGGAGGATCTGACTATAGCCGTTTTTTTTTATACAGGAATAAAATTATGAAGTAAGAAATTTTCTTAGCGTTATTAAATTAATAACCGAGATTTTTAATTCGATTTTTATTCAATTTTCCTAAAAAATTGATGCTTTCAAAAAATTTCCAGCAAATATTCCATCACTAGTAAGATAATAGGAAATGAAAATAAAATTTGACTACAAGATTCGCCACCCCGCCCCCTGACAATAATTTCTGGTTGCGCCACTGAGAGTCCCCAAACTTTGTTTATGAACATATTTTATATTCTACATAATGCACAATTTTAACAAGTCCAGCCCTGTCGTATATGTAAGACAATGGGAAGAATATAATTACCTCCTAATATATATGGGGGCGTTCTAGTACTTATATAAATAAGTAGGCGTAGTCGTTCTCTTAATTATCTTAATAACAATTGGCTGTAAAGTTTGGAAAGGGCCAACACTGACAAATACGTAATTACAGCTCCATTTTGACTGGCATTGTTTAAACAACGATAAATATTTGCCCGTACCAGCTTTATTATTTAATTGTGGGCTTATTTGCTGTGGCAAGGTATGCTTTATATTTTATCAACATTTACCTACCCATTAACATATAATACAAATTGTTAATGTTTGCAATCAAAACATTGCGAATTATTTGCCATGTCATTCGAAAATACATTTAATTATCTTTATGGGTATATGAGTAGAATTTACAATATATTAGATTAATTTTCTCTGCGCCTACTTTAATTAATTAGTTTTTTTTTAATATTTATCAAATTCCTACTACTGGCTGTTTGAGATTTTATTTTCATGTCTATATTAATAGCAATCTTAGCAATGGTATTAACTTTATTTATATATATATATATATATATATATATATATATATATATATATATATATATATATATATATATATATATATATATATATATATATATATATATATATATATATATATGTATATATATATATATATATATATATATATATATATATATATATATATATATATATATATATATATATATATATATATATATATATATATCTATATATATATATATATATATATATATATATATATATATATATATATATATATATATAGACGGTATACTTAACGCAAACTATTTTATCTTCATCATATTTCTTATTATGAATGTAAAAAGCCGGGAGTGTTTCACCAGGGGTGACATGTGACTGTGGGGTGCCGCAGCAGGGCTACATAAACATTCAATCAGCCGACAAAATCTATAATACCTATAAATACGGTATCAATAAGTGACTCTCGCGGGACTTTTAGGAAGAACCCACTGTTTTATCGGTAAATGTACTGAAAAAAGTTATTCCCTAGTAGCTTATGCTGATTCATATCGCACACATCCTGGGTGCGAGGTGGAAGTTTATTTTTATAATAAAGTTTCTTGTTGTGAGTGCGGAATTTGTGTTTCATGTTTATAGGTTAACAGAAAAAAATCCCGAAATAATATATTGCAGGATGATTTTTGTAATAAATATGATGAATATTTTGCAACCATGATGATGGTTGCAATATATATATTCCATGTTGATACGAGTGATGACGTTTATCAAAACACCTTATTAATGAAGAAAGTTTATTTTTATAAGCTACCTAGTAACTTAATTGTAAATTGTACATTGTCAATTTTGCAAGTTAGTCGCATTATTTACATTAGAGAATTCTGTTTTATTTGCATAATATATGTTAAAAATCAAGGTACCGGGTGATTCATTAACAGAGGACCTCAGCCATATTTGAGGAACTATATGACGTCGGACTATATATAGAACGTTAGGGAAAAAAATCTATAACAAAAGTATACGGGATAAATAACTGAAAATTATATTCAAGTTTGAAAGATGACCGATAGAGGACGTTGCAAGTTAAATTAGAAAAATTAAATATCTCCTTAATTTGCTATGATAAGGTATACTGAAAATTTGTTCTTGTAATTTTTTAATAACTTTGGTTTTGTCTTTTTGGGCTTGGTCTTTGGTTATGTCCATATAATTTACATTGGCAACATTTTCTCACAAGTGGATTGCAAGAGGCAGTTCATTTCCATGGTCCACTAGATCACCTGATATTACCTGTCTGTATTTTTATCTTTGGGATAGAGTGGACGATTAAGTGTTTCAAGAACGACCAACGACAAGAGAAGATATGGCTTTTAGAATACAAAATACAATCCACAGTATATCCGTTGAGGAAGGGATTCTGCCGTGCAAGTAACACGCGACAGACTTGAGCGTTGTATAGAGAATGATGGCAAGCAGTTTCAATATGTGGGTATTCATTACAAATGGTTCATGAATAAATCTGGAATGGGTTCATCAGGCCAGTTGAAAACAAATCTGAAATTGTTTTTTTCAATTGCTTACAATGTAATACATATAAATAATTGATAAATATATGTTTCTAGCTTTATCCTTACTTATTTTTATCGTTTGTGACCACTACGAGTAAATTGTATAAATTCTCTAATAGTTTTTTAATGTAAAAATTGGTAAACATTTTATTTCAAACAAAGCCACCTGGCTTTCGCGGTAGCAATTAAATTGACATATTCTATTCTAGCAATGAAAAGGAAAAAAACTTGAATCTCCAATGAAACCAAATTCGTTTTACAAATGTTGACCCTCCTCCCACCACATAATTGTCAGAGCTATGAAAAATATTTTAAAACCAGGTATTCAAAATTTTACGATTATTACCACATATTTTTAGTATACCTTATCATAGCAAATGAAAGAGATATTTCATTTTTCTAATTTAACTTTACTGTAACGCCCTCTATCGGTCATCTTACAAACTTGAATATAATTCCCAGCGATTTCTCTCGTCCACTTTTGTTATAGATCCCCCCCCCACCCCGACGTTCTATGTCCTACAGTCACTAACATGGCCGGTGTACTCTGTTAATGAATCACCCGGTACATCTATTGTTTCCGGTAATACAAATTTGGACGATGAAATACTTGATGCTGAACCATATACCGATGTAGAGACTGCTAAAAAATTGGTATAGCATTTACAGACTCTTTACTAGGAGGACGGGGTTTTTTCAACATTTCGATTTTGTTATTGATGCAATCGACGACATAACTCGTGGCAATTTCGCTGGATAACCATCCTTTTGCCTTCTGCACGCTTTAGAGATAAAATATATCCATCGGTGTCCACAACCATAGTTGCCCCAGCTAGGCGAAAAGAACGATGGATATATAATAGATTCTCGTACGACAAATTATTGAGGATCCTCAATCTAAATATTACAATGTGTATTTTAAAGTGTATTTGTAAAGTCCCTTGTCACTTAAAAATAAACTGCAATTTAAAAAGTAGCAATTTACTTTATATCACAGGCAGCTTTACAGGTCCTCCGATATTGTGGTCTTTAAACAAAAGTAAACCAAACAAAAAGAAACGCACGTATGTGAACAGCAGCAAAGCTCACAAGAAAATAATTTCCCTCAAGTGACGTTTTCTTCACAGCCTATAAAAATGCTAGTTGTTAGCTTTGACGGCGGGGTATTTCAAAGTGCAGGGTACAGAGAGACCGGTACGTACAAACAAAGAGTTCATACATTGCTAAATACCGCAACACCTCCAAATAGTCGTGTAACACTAAGACAGTGGACATCAAAGGACTAAGTCTGCAGCGGTCAGTCTCCTCTGACAAAGAGATCCTTTGACACCCGAGTCGACTTGGACTTTAATTAACGCCCTCTGTCGGTATGCCTTTAAGATAACTTTGATTCAATGCGATGCCACATTTTCAGCTTGTTTACATTCTGCTACAGTACGGCCACAGCCCTTATGGGAATCGCCGGGATCCTTAATGTCAAATGCATTCTTGGCGTTTTGGCCTCAGTTCTGTAAAAAGTTTGTGGTCAGCGTGGGTCATACACGCAACCGTAAACCGAATACTAATAATATAACTAAATGGAAACTATTTAGGTTAGAATATTAGAACATAATATATAAAAGTATTGTTATAATTAATATAATTATTGGCTGTTGGAATCAAACAGCTCTAAATTTATTACTACAGGAACTTCAGACGAGAAATGGGTACAACTCTTAAATAAAAACCTCGCAACCTCCTTCCCCGGATGGTCTTTTGAACATGACTTTTTGTAATTGTTCGAAAGGCTGTGGCGCTTGTGCGGCTGCCGAAAGTTGGGACTGCAATGTTAAGCAGTTTGCAACTGTTATGGGATATCTTGCCTGAATGCTGCTCCAATCGAAGACCATAATCTCGAATAAAAAATTTGACATCGACGATCCAGAAAAAATTGATGACTCCAAAATCCGGTATTTGCCACCACCAGTAGTGGCAAAATGAAGAATAAATCGAGGATGGATAAGAAGAAAATGTCAGAAAATAAGTCAAAATTGAGTTACATGAGCAAACCTGATTTTTGTACTCATTATTAATAGTAAGTTAATAATAAGTAATCTACATAAATAAATAAATTATAAATTTTGATCACTGAAATATACTATTTTTCATACCCCTATTCCTATAAAAATGTAAAAACTAGAATATAAGGCACCGGAGTTTCAATGCCCCATTACGTAAAAACTATCAGTGTTATCGATAAACTTAATCACCTATTTTGTAGAGAATTTTCCGTTCGTTCGTCTTTATATGTACACTTCATAGCCATAGGATCGATGGGGACGACAAAGATATTGGCAAGAAACTGAAAATTCGATCTATAGGTAGTCTTTAAACCTAATTAAGCAAAGTTGATATAATATTGTCATACCTTGTCGATAAATCTTTTACATCACCCCTTTCCGATTTTTTAAAGGCACCTTATATCATCATATTGAATCATCATTAATAACTACGTCAATTTTCTCCCATTCAATTAAATATGCCATTTTAATTCACACTTGCTTATTAAATTTACAATTTTTCATGACCTGATTAATTCCAGAGAAATGAAATAAATTAATGGTTAGAATTACTGATCTGTGAATGAGAATTACAACATACAACAGTTTTTGTTCAATTATGTATAATTGCCCTTATGAATAAAAGCTGAAATTTGCTTAACCCGATTTATTTAACCATCTCAAAAACAGTAAACAGACAACCCCTAACAGCACTGTTGGCGACGTTACACTCCAAAAAAGTCATGAGATATTGGTTACTGTTATTAGATATTGCAACTGGAATAAAAAATTTAAAAATCATTTGTAAGGATAAATATAAATAATGTGGGTGTGGAAAAAGCTATTTTTTAAGAAAAATATTCAGCAGAACAAATTTCTAATTTTCATTTTAAAGGTTTGCCTTAAAAAAATTTAAATTTTGATACTCCCTATTGTTTACTCCTTGGCTGTCGCCTACCCAAGTGTCAAGGGTTATCTGCTTGGTTATCTATTGATAGTCATATCAATATATACAAACCCTCGCAAAAATTATTAACGGAAAAAAGGCAATATAACGCTAAAGAAGGCAATATAAAAAAATATCAATATGTTTTTTGCATTTTTTATATAACTTTTCATATTGCCTTTTTTATCTCGTTAATAATTTTTGGACGGGCTTGTATATATTAATTTGACTATCAGTAGATAACCAAATCATTAGTGATAAATAGAATATTAGCAAAGCTCCCTACTTTGCTTCATCACAGTGGTCATCCATATAAGTAATTAATAACGTCTATTCTGCGTGCAAAAATGACCACAGATTATAATAAGGAACTTAGCGGTTACGGGGATTAAGAATGGGAGAGCCTTAAAAAGGGAACGCATAACGCTCACACTAGCAGAGGGATTTTCATTTAGGGGCTGTAATTAAGAAGGGTGGAAATTCATCAGAATGGACTTTAAAATAAAGTAGGTTTTGGTTTTTCGTTTTGGCAAACGAAAAGAATAGCAGGTGGAGTAAATATTCGATTTTAATTTAAAATATTACCAAGTAAATTAATTTCATCCCTCCGGAAGAGCTCTCTTAATTGTTATTTTATTCCGTTATTCACAGAAGTAGAAATACTTAAATCGGATGGTCGATAATTGAAATGGCGTGAATTTGATGATAAAATAATATTATTTTAAAGTAGTTCATAATCGTAAAATTTAAATCGAATTATTTTTCTACGTATTTACAGAATATAGAGAAATATATCTAGATTATTAGGAGCACTAAAGTCTTAAATTCCATGAGTTCAAACCAGAAGTTTATTACAAATTTCTCTAAAAATATTTATTATAATAAAACAAATTATATCTGTAATTTTCAAGAATGCCTCCCTTCAGGTTGCGTAGCAAATCTAAATGATGTTAGTTTCTATCCTCAAACTATCGATGCACAAGCTTTAAGTCATAACTTCAGTTTACAGTCATAACTTCAGTCATAGGTTCAGGAGTTAATTATTTCTCTTGCCATATCTGTACTTGATTATACTGAAAATAATGCATAAATTAATTGGCTTCTCTCCTTCGTTAGAAATAGAACCTGTTGAACGGTAACTACATATTTCCGTCGAAATTATCCGCAGATATTTTCGCCAAAGACCTGATAATACCTTTCGTCATAATATAGTATAGCGACCTTACAAAAATGGGGAAGACTTTTTCTTAGAAACTGTTTTTGGGAGTGCTGAACATAAGTCTGAATTTTCCCACCAGTAATTTTTCCAAGAAAAAAGTAAAAAGCAAAATTAATTAGTTGTAATATTATTTTCCTTTTGTTGTTTCGTAATAACACCTAAGCTATGCGCAAACTATATTTTTCATGTGCAAAAATAAAGTAAGTACCTCAGAATTCCTAGTTTTTTTGTTCGTTCAAGATTTCGTTCTGATATTAGGTCAATAAAAATGATACATAATGAAGGCACCGAACCAACCGTTATACGTCCAGACGAAGAAATTTTATTAAATTTGCATGATAGTTCAAAATTTAAAATTTGCAACACCTACCGGGTGGTACAAAAAATGTAATACCCCCTACATCTAAATCCACCATTTAAAATTATAAAGTTTGATCTTTTCAACAATTTAGTGCACTTTTTTTAATTGTACGTCCAAAAAACATACAATTTGATATATCATAAGACACAAGTAGAAGGAATTCGTAATGTTCTTTGCAGAGGCGGCCATGTTAAATATCTCCGCATGTTTGTGTAAGTGTTTTCCCATTATTTCAGTTTTATTCTGTAATTTGACATTAATTTGCTTAATATATAGTCCAAGCATAAATGATTTATATATTTTGGTAGCCATTTTATACGCCATCTTAATCTGGATCTTTCTGGAACTAGAAAACTTCGCGTACTCTCAATAAAGTTGTGTCTCTCAAAAACCATAAATGAATATAAGAAAATTAAGACATTGTTTTTTTTATGAATGCGCTAGGTCCAAAATAAAGGGAGTTACGGCTCGCTGAAGAAGACATTTTTTGCAGCAATTTGGTTTGAAATATTCAACGTTAAATAATGGAAAACTGTTGCTGTTTTTGGAAAAAACTTATAGAATATTTTTTGTACTACTTGTAAAGACCTTTAAAATGAGTACCTACTGTAAATATAATATTGCATTATAATTAAGCGAGTTACGATGCAAAAACAGTAGGCCCCTTAAATTTTTGAGAAAAAAATGAGCGAAAAATAAGAAGGGCCTAAAGTGAATCTCGGAACTACTCCTCTCCGAACAAGAATACGTACGCACCGTAGGGCATGACGTATTCAAAGCAGCTTGCCAGGATCGGTGTATTAATAATTATTTTTTACTGGCAGAGGAAAATCAACTGAGAATCTTTCATCAAACTAAATTTTTAATTTGTGATTTTAAATATTCTATTTTAACTACACCAAATCATTTGATTCGTCCATACCAATTTTGCTAACGGTTTTAAATAGTTTTAAAGATTTTGTGAGTATTATAATATAGGAGTGATATTCCAATGGGCTGCGATGTTTGAGCAGTATATCACCCCCCTAAAATGATAATATGGAATCAATAAAAACTCTTTTGTTATTAACAGGAATATTATCTCTTCAGCAATGTTTCATAATATCGAACATAATGGTGTCGAAATCTTTTACGAAAACAGTAAAAATCATCAGTTCGAATACTTACTTTTCCCTATCAATGACAACACTCACATAAAAGTAAATAGCTTTTAGGCTACGTTTCCACCGAGAGATATTTCTATAAGAAACGTAATCGAGTTCGGGGACGAACATTTAGAGCTGCTCATAAAAACAGTATTGCATACGCATTGTGAAAGAGCTGTGTTATGATATATCATAAAAAATATAAAGACCCCTAACTATCAGGGTGGATTTCGGGACAAATCTGAGGGAATAATACCCGATAAATAGTTATTTTGGGGTGATTTGTGCAGAAGATAACAATAGCCAAGTCGATTCAATTATATAGACTTTCCTTCCATTTCAAGCAAAAAACATTCTGTAATAATATATTTCAGAGTGATTTCAACAAAGTACACGTAAAAACTATGCAAACTTAACCTAATGGCTAGCTATATGGCAGTAGTGATTCTACTATTTTCACACTTTTCTAATAAATTACAATTATCTACATACTCGTTGTTGGTATTAAGAAGGACTAATTATTTGGAAATTACTTCACTAATGGCATTAGCAATTATTTAGAAATAAATTTGAAAATGTTACTTATTTTACGAATTAACGTGAAAGAAGAAATATACAATAAGAATACGAAAAGTCAGATAAAACCTAACTACGCCATGATAAATCCTATTCAAAGTTGCTATTAAGAAGTGAACCTTGTTTTTTATGTAACGTTGATAATAACTGCAGAAACAAATTTATTATATAACTATATATAACATTATATATAATAATATTATACATAACTTTATATATAAAAAATAAATAGGTATATAACAATCCATCATCACTTTAAACGTTTATGTTTCGAAAGTTTATCCTCTTTCGATCTCAAAACCTTAAGCACGAGTGACATAAAGTCTAGTATGACAGTTTGTAATTTAAAAAATGAAATAAATTATAAACTGTCATAATAGACTATGTGTCAGTCGTGCTTAAGGTTTTGAGAATCGTAATCGTTTAAAATGATTTGTTACATTGTTAATCTGCTTTTTGGTGGGAGATTTCTTCATTGGCCAAAAACGCTTTTCAAAAATCCAACCTTTGACTGATCCATCGGCGCGGCGCAGAGATTGATTTATTAATTTTTGTATTTTAATTTTTTTCAATAGTGGCAGACTATCCAAATAGATGAGTAATGTTTTATTTAAACAACACCCTATATATTTTTAAATTTTTACCATCTGTGTGAAATTTCCCTTCCTACGACATACGGATTATTAATTTTCGAATATGCTTTGCGAGTTATGTGAAAATTATGTATGCGACAAGGTTTAGCGTAGAAATTCGTTGCCTGTCTGTAAAATATTCTGTAATAATGCATCCAAGAGATGTAACACAAAAAAATAATCAAACAAAAATTTTAAAAATAGTCTATATTTCACACAATTAACATTTTAATGATTTCCCAGGTAAGTATTTTAAAAATGGGAAAAATGTATATTATTTTATTTCTGAAATGAAAAGTTAATATTACTTAGTTTTCGTTATTAATTTTCATTAATACCTAAAATATATATTTTCGAGGATATTTCGACTCTTTGATTACGAACTAACGGTTCGCAATCAGCCAATAATTTATGTTTCGATCTAGGTAGTCTTTAAACTGGATTAAGCAAAGTCCATTTAATATTGTTATCGACTTGATGTCTACCTTGTCGAAGTAAATCTTTTACACCATCCGTTTCTCAATTTTTTAACTAGTCACATTACATCACCCTATTAAATCATCATTAATAATTACGTTAATTTCTCCTATGCGGGTAAATATGCCATTTTAATTCATACTTACTTGCTTTTTAAATTTACAATTTTTCATAACCTGATTAATTCAAAAGAGAAATGGAATAAATTAATGGTTAGAATTACTGATCTGAGAATGTCTTACAACAGTTTTTTTTATAAATTTCTTGCATACAATAGTTTTTGTTCGATTATGTATAATTTCAATTATATAAAAATAATATATGCAATTTGCTTAACTTGATTTATTAAACCATCCTATATCTTAAAAACAGTAATAGACAACCCCTAATAGAACTGTTGGCGATGGATTAAAAAATCTATAAGGTATTAAATTTTATTGAAAAATATGAGGGGTAAATTCAAAAAAAATCTGTGGCCCAAACATAAATCTTGGAAAAAAATATTGTTGCGCCAATCAATGCGTTAAGAAATAGGATGTCGTGTTTCATAATTTTGCAAAATATGAAACACGACAAAATATCTGCTGAAATATCTGCGAAAATATCGATTTTAGGTGTAAACAGATAATAATAAAAAACCGGCCAAGTGCGCGTCGGACTCGCGCACGAAGGGTTCCGTACCATTATCTATAAGAACGACAAAACAATCACGTTTGTTGTATGGGCCTTAAATATTAATTTTATTTTAATGGTAGTATCTCGTCCGACCGGCGACTCCGGCATTTATCACAGATTCAGGTCGATGTCCATTTGTTGTGTTTTTTTAGTATTTGTTGTTCTAGCGGCAACATAAATACATCACCTGTGAAAATTTCAACTGTCTAACTATCACGGTTCTACAATCTTTCGTTGACGAAAAATTAAAGTTAATTAGAATTAATGTTAATGATAAAACAGTTTTATTAATAATAAGCATTTATCTGAAATATCTAAAAAATTAAATTTGGAATGAGATACTAAGTCAACAAAGCACATTGACTGAATTAATTATCTGTTTCATGTTCCCCATTTATCTTTAAAAATTCCAAGTTCCACGAAACATAAAATTCCCTCAAGAAATGGCCATTGTTCCGAAACACAATAAAAAAGAAATATGACTGGCTTTCTTTTTGTTAAAAGGAATATGCTACAAATTTGATTTACATATACTAATACGTACATTCAAAGAGAAAATATCTCATATTACGAGCTTATATTCCCGAAGCCCGCTTTCACGAAATTTTTCATTTTCTTTATAAAAGTTTTTTGTTCCTGCCAACTCGCAAAGCTATCACCCCTTATGCGGTTTGCGAATGAAAATGTAGGGTAAGTATATTATGAATTAACAATGAATCATAAATCGAAGCAGTGATACAAGCGGGTCATAAAATGTAGGCATGTTACGTCGCGTCGTTCGATCATACGTGTACCTAGCAATCTGTAGTCTATTTGGAAGTGAAAGAGAACAATAAAAGCACATTAAAAATGCATAATATCTCAAATAAATTGCAGTTAGTTTCAAGTAAATTATCTAGTTCAAGTGTGTTATGAAGTTTACTACCCGTATTATGGAAATTTTATAGCTGTTCTAGCTGAACTGTTCTGAAATGTCCTTATCTCATGTATTTCAAACTATCGCCCGAGCTCTCTCGTCACCAGTTGGTATTACGTAGTGTTGTATAAATATGTAAAATAAGTCCAGTAAAATCCAGTAGTTCTCCTTCTGAAGATTCTGACAAACTATCTTCGGGTCCTATATTATTCTACATTTTGGCTTCTTCTTTTAGTACGAGATTTATACTACTTTGCCATTTATCTGCAGCCACTCGTTCCAAGGATTGGTTTAAACATTGACGTCGTTTAACTTAAATGTAGTATTATGTCGGCTACTTCACCTTTTACCTGTGCCCATACCAATCATTACCATTCTACATTGCTAGAATTTGTGTATCATATCTTGCTTTAATGTAATATTAATCTGTCCCACAAGAGGCTAACATAAATCATGTGGATACCAACATAACGAATCTCCTTTACACATAGGGTAAGTGGGATATCAGAAACTAACATTATTCTGGAGACAGTTGTGCAGTATTACCTATAACCAATCGAATGCAGTAGTTTGTTGCGTGATTTTATGACTAAACGTACTATTTTATGTATTAAGAAGAGTATTACTACGGCATAATTGTGCCGCATATGGCTCTCTTGGCGCTAGCATCGACCTTGGTGATAGCACCGACTTGACCTTGATGGCATCGACTAAATGACAACTCTTATTTAGTGTCCAAAGTGCACAATTTGAATGTTGAAACTGCAGTCAGGACATTAGCAGACATTTAGTAGATACATGTTTGATAAAAATATTCAAAAATATTGTTAGATAAGTTCATTGCAATTATTTTTTAAATCGACTTGTGGAAGGGCAAAGTAACCTGTTTGTGACATTTACTATGTACGAAATAAGTGATTTCAAGCTAAGACGTCGATTGGCAAAGTCTCCCCGAAGCAGGGCCAACTTTGCCGAAACTTTGAAGTTTAAAAAAATATTTGTCGTTGGTTTATTGCGTTAAAAATTGGGGAGCACCTACAAAAATATAAAAATTTCAATTTTCACATAAAGCAAACTAATTGCGCAAAACATCTATGGTCATTTTACGCATTTTGTTCACTTACATTTGATAATAGTGCAGGCGCTGTAGGTATTTGAGTTTGGAAAATATGAGTAACGGATTTTCTGCTGTGTTGCCTCCATCTTTTCCCCTTCCCCGCTGCCCATCACCTGACAAATCATCAGTCTTAACTTACTTAATGGAACAAATTTTATCGTCAAACTCTTTCAAATGTGTCAAACTAGTACATCAAATTACACTTAAAAAATATAGTATAGGATAAGATGATGAAAGGACGGGAGAAGCTGAAGAAACTACGGAACCTGAAGAGATTGTAGGAATATCAAGAAATCAGAGAACCAGAAATAGCAGAGCAGCTCGATCTTGGATACCAACCTAAACGTAAAAAGAGGAGAATGGTTGCATAATTAAAAAAAAATATAATATGTATCATAATCCTGAATAAAACATAATTTCAATTATTTCACCAGCAATCGGGTGTTAAATTTTTAACTACTACATTAATAATAATTTCAAGTTTTTATCGAGCTCATTCGCACGGTTCTATCTTCAAAATTATTACATTAATCGAAAAAAGTCCTTTTTTTAATCAAGTACTCTTTTTTGCAGAATTTAGTGGAAAATAAATTTATATTCTTGATTTTTTGTCCCGTTATTGATATATTCGGATATATTTAATCAAAATAATATCCATTATATATAACGCATTATACCTCCATTGCTTGAGGGCTTCAGCCCAGACATACATTTGGAAAAATACATCAGAACCGCTAGAGGCTAGAGGAAAAATTCATCAGAAGCTGAATCCTCTGGATTTTATTCAATATCGATATAAATTAAGAGCAACTTTCTTGTACCCTAAACAAATGACCAAAGCACTTCTACCGGAATCTCAAATTAAACCTTGCAAATGTAAATCAGATTGTCAGACTATGTATTGCAATTGTAAAAAATCTGGTATAATTTGTATTTCTTTGTGAAAATGTATTACTGTAACTACATTTTTGTATAATATATTTTTTTTAACAAAACATACTTATAAGGAAATCAGCATTTAGAGTATTTTTGTTTATAATAATAAAATTAATTAAATGCTTTTATATTATTGTTTGTTGTTGATTAATTGAATAACTTCCTTTTACAATACATCCTCCCTAAAACCCATACATCACCCCTAAAAATTAACATTTCACCGCCTTTCACCTACTGGTATACGATTTTTCATAGAAATTTGCACATTAAAATGCAAAAACAAAATGAAGCAATTAATTAACTGGCAACATCGATAATATTGTAATTTAAGACCCCTGAAACTCATTGCCATTGCTAGAATTCGTTACTCATATTATGCATACTCATTTCCCTTCAGCGCCCGGTCCATAAGGTCAAAATAATTTAATTTTCAGTTGAACCGGAAGTGTTAGAGAAAGATACTTTCAGACTCGAAATTACCTCGATAATTTTACACCCTAATTAAATCTTAAATATGTTCCATTAATTTCGATTTTTTAAATTTTACATTTTCTTCCGTTCTTTCTCCTTTAAATTGTACCTTTACTTCCTTTCCCTTTCCTCTTTCTGTTTTGACTCGTATGATTTTTTGGACATCGTCGTTCTTTTTTTTGTCATTTCAGGGTCGATGCATTTTTCTGTTTCATTTAGCCCCTTTTTGCTTGTTAAGATTTTAATTTTTTTCTTTCCAGTTTTCCATCTCTATTATGATTCTTTTTTGTCCTATTTTATACGCCGTTTTCATTTTTGAGTTAATTTTAATTTCCTTTTGCATCATATTACTAATTGCTCATTTGATAACTCCTATCATTTGTCCGTTTATCTTCGAAGTTCTTCAATCGTGTATCTTAGTTTTGTCATTAGGTCCTTGTAGGGTATTCGTTTTCTCTAAACATTATTTTTACGCCTCCATATTTCCCTGTGTGGCTTTGACCATTTATTTGCTACTTCACTATTAATAAGTATATTATTCATCGTACCCGGTTTGGTGTACGGAATTCTAATTATTTATTGTTATATAATATTTCCGCAGTTGAGAGAAATAATGGTAGGAGAAAATAGGAAAACATTGCATTACTGTTTTCGGTGTTACCGGGTCTCGTATCATATCATATTATTTATGGACATATGAAACCAAAGGAGTAATTGAAAACAATTATGGAGTATGGTTACCCTGTGGGAATTAAGAATAAAACATAAAAAAACCTGCAAATGCTTACATTATACCTTCATCCCACCATTAACAATTATGTTGTTTCCAATTTTCAATTGCCTTTCTAAATTCCATGACGCACACATATTTAATTCACACATCTTCAGAGTTTCGCAGTATATTGTTGTGCCACTCAGTCGACGCACTCGAATTTAAACGCATCTCGTAGTTATATCATAGAAGAATGAAAATATAGCAACTCATTTCGTATTCGTTCAAAGAGGGGAATTTCACAGCATACGTTTCTGGTAAATTTAAAAATAATATATGGCATATCTACTTGGTATCCGAGGAAAGCAACAGAAAGCCCTCTTCAATATATAAACCGTAAATTCGATTTAGATGACCACATATCGATTTGCGATGACAGTTCCGTCTGAGTGGAAAAAGCGATTTATCTCCTTTTACTTTTCGGGTGGCGTTTACATTTTGGGTGGAAAGGCATATAAATAGTAGATCAAAAATGCACAGCACATATTGTTTCTCTCAGCTTCATCAGTAGCTAGATATATACGAATCATGACGTAAATGCAATTTAATATGATAGGGAAAATATATTGAATCATTTAACTGCGAATTTCGCGAAGGTTTCTTCTACACAATATGCGGACAATTTCAATTCTGGGGTTGTACGAGTATATGAGGACTTCGTCATAAATGACCACAAGCCATGTCTAAGGTATTTTTTAATTTGATATTGACGATTGGTATTCTAGTAAGTTTCTTGCCAAAGCAAGCTAGATCTAGAAAATATATGTGTAAAGGACGGATCTTTCTGGATGGCAGTTGCTATATGCACACTGAACGCTCTATCTCATGGAATCACTGTAAGAGTTGATAGGTACACTCTAGTTCCTCAAATATTTCAAAGGAAGTATTATTATCTTTAGAGTTTCTCACTATTCTTTAAATTAAGTGGGCTGCATTTTTCCGTCCCGTGGCTTGTGACATTTATGGCTAGATTTATTACTAAATCATTAAACTGGAACACCAACAAAATACCGTTTAACTAATATTTAGAAGGCATTCGAATTAGCTAATGCCCGACAAAATTATGTATATAAATTGTTTATTGTGTAAATGCAAATTTTATAATATTAATTGCTGTTGTTGTACGTTAACTAACAAATGTTTTGATAATTTACCACCATACAGTAAAACTGACGCACATCTGTTTTGCAACATAAAGCCTGGTTTTATTGCGAATTTGCAATGTGACATAATTAAATCTCGACCCGGAATTTAATCGGTATTCGTACCAAATTGGTGCTGTTAAAATATCAACAGTTAAGGAAATATTTAATTTGTGAATTTATGCAATCTAGTCGTACTACCGCGATGGAGCAACTGTGAAGTAAATAGAAACAGAAACCAACATAATTAACTGAGGTACTCATTATCTTGACATTTCTTTCGATAATAATTATCAAAATAATTATGGTTGCTTCATTGGTTGATTAAACAAAAAACTATATCGCACGGCAGAAGGAGAAGAAGTAGAGAGAGGGAGAGAGAGAGAGAGAGAGACGTATTCTACAAAAAAAATTTAACTAATATAAGTATTGTATATTCATGTCCTTTAAATTCATTGAGAATTAAGTATTTGCCCCTTCCATAGAATCATAAATAATTTTTCTAATTTATTTATTACGCTAAAATTAAAGTAATTATTAATATTTATTATTTAAAAACGAATTGAGTGAACATTATGGTGGAAATGAGCGCCACCAGCGGAAAATATCAGGCCGCTGGTCCTGACTAGCTCGAAGGCACGTAGGGCGTGAATCCGGAGGTCTCGTATACAAGCAAGTCTGTATAAGTTGAGAAAGCACCAATCTTACCTACGCTGGGTACCTGCCTGCATTCAACGGTTACAGCTGGCAGCTAATTTTACATGAATTGCCCCACAGGCAAATTAGAGGCGAGGAAATTTAAATAAGCAACTATTTTAAGATGAATGCAGAAAAATACTGACAATTCGATCTCGTAAAACTCTTAATTCGAAAAGACGTAATACAAAGCAAATATTCTCAAAAATTATTAATTATTTTTTTTAAAAATGTCAAAGTCAAAGTCTATCAGCACGAATTTTAAGGTACGCAAACTAAGTGGAAGTTAATATGTATGGTAAATACTGATTTATAGTATACTCTCGTGGGTGCATTTTATGTAGCTTTACTTGGTTGTACACGACAGGATATATAATTATAACTTAGTTTTGTAATAACTTACTAATAAAACAGAAGAAGGCAATTAATGTTAAAACAAATGCCGGAATTCCACTAATACCAATACTACAAATAGTTAACTACATTTTACATTATATATCTAATGTTATATGCGATTAATTTGAGGTATTTTGTATGTTGAAAAATCAGTTATAGTTTAATCCGGATAGTCAATCGGAGCAAGAGCCATTAAAGGGTACTAACGCCACGCAATGTCTGTACAAGCAATAAATGGATCCCATATGGCAACTCTGTAATTACTACAATGGCCATAATCTATTTCAAACACGTAATATGACAGCATTAAGACTTCTTTCAAAGGAAGCCATTTAGGCTGCGTATCTGCATAAACCATCTTCCATATCCTTACACAGCTGTTATGGCTGGGTCCGAAAACCGGCCAAAACACCCCCGACACAAGAACGCGCTCTAATATACATACAAACTATCTAATCGACCCTTTGTCTTTACGTTAAGACGACCTGTTACTTTCTCTCTCTGCTATTACCACCCATGCAATGACCCTCCTTCTCGCAAAATGGCCATGGTAGCTAATTTAATGCCACATGTAGTAGTTGGGGTGCGCATTTAAGATAACAACATTTCCATGTGATTTTCTTGGGGTTTACGTTAGAAAACACAGTTTTCCCTGTTGATTTAGAAGGTTTGAAGTTGTGTTTACAGGGCGCTTTAGAGTGTAAATACCGTTGACCCAAGCGTGAATCTCTACACAATATTGCCTGTTTGAACGTCTAACATGGCGCTATTTTCTGCTACCTTCGGAAATCTCATGAAATATCACTCCACCATACACATCCACCGATGGAGTCTATGATGGATTCAATCTACAACTTTTTTGTCTTTTGTTTTTATCGTAAAATTTATTTCACAAAAAATTTAAATTATACATATTTCCTTTCAAATAAATTCAGTGGGGGCTTATTGTTTGGTAAAACAGTCATATGGTGTCAAATATAGGCTTGATGACAGGTATCATCATTGTTTTTGTTTTCTCTAACCTTCTGAATAGTTTACAATTTTAACAATCTCTATTAATTTCAACTATAAACTTGAGGATCAAGTAAAAAAAAATACTATAATGATTTTAATTCTTATAAAACTGGCTAGAAAAAATAAAAACTCTGGCACTACTTGCCATCATGAGTTTAATTGACAAATTTTAAATAAAGAAATGTTGACGCGTTACAAAGTTCTGGTGAAATTATAGGGGTTGGTTCTTTTAGTCCCTTGTAAAAATATTTAGAGTTATAAAAATTATTACAAACTGTCATTTTATTAGTGACAACCATTAAGTTGTCTGCCAAATGTCGATCTTCTAAATTAATCCATTGAGGAGAAAATAAATAAAAACATTTTTTTTATCCGAACTTAGAGATCTAAAAAAATATTTACATTTTAGGGGAAGGCGTTATGGGGAAAAAATGAACAATTCCTTTTTTTTTTTTGCTGAAAATTCACGTCTTAACAACTCTCGCATCAATTTAGAAACTACTCTCCTTGCACTTCCCCCGTGATTGAATCAAATTTGCCATAGAAAGCCGACGTTCCCCCAATATGGATTAGATTATCTGGTTGATGACACGGCGGGACACTCACGAAGTATATACTCCTCGACTATTTCATCTTCTTATTCACATCCTCTGCAGATGGGTGTGTCACTTTATCTCATATTATAGAGGTGCTTCGTTACCCGGCAGTGTACGGTTAGGGATATCTCAGGAGAATTCTGGCCAGCTGACAGCTACTTGTTTCATCCCATAACGTCTTAAATTTCTCATGGGTGTTTGGTGGTATACTTGAAAGACCAGGCCCAAGGATTTTCAGGCTGGCTGCCTTCGTGGAAAGTTTGTCACCTTCTTTATTGCCGTTGTATTGTGAGTGTCCTTTGACCCAACATGAGATGTTATTCATCTAACAGGCTCTCACAGGGACTTGGTGACATTCCCATGTTGACCCTTTAGTTATTTTATAATTTTTTAGGGCCAGTAGTAGTCCTTCTTCTTTGATCCGTCTGTTAAGACATAGTTAACATCTGAAACAGCGGCCTCATCTTCACCATTAGTCTGTATGGTGTAAGGTTTATCAAAGACAAGCCGAGGCGGGATATCATTTGCACATGCCTGTAGAAGGGGTATCGTTTTGACAGCCTCGGTCCACAGGCGGCGTCTAGTTTGGTCACAGCTCGCATTTGGTAGTATGCCAACGGATTTGAGATGAGTCATGGTAGTCAAAGCCACTTTTATAGATGTAGATCTAGTAGTGGAAGACACAGTATTACCTCCATTGATCTCGTTGGAGTTGTTCGCATAGTTCCGGTTATGCTCAGACAGACAACTCTTTGCACCTCGCATAGCTTCAGTTTTGCTGTTACTAGACTGTAGACTCTTGGGCCACCAGACAATAGCTCCATAGGTCATCGTTGGTCTTATCATGGCATCCACATGAGCACCCTGGGTTTAATTCCTCAGGTTTTCCCTACGGTTCTGCGACAATACTCATATGATTGGTAGGCCTTATTTATTCTTCTTTCACGGTGAAGTTTCCAGTTTAGTTTGGCATCGAGGGTTACACCCAAGTATTTCACCGGCGGTGCAAAATTTAATGCTGTGTTTAGGAGAACGGGTACTCTCATTGACTCCAGTTTTCTTTTCCTTATGAAGAGTACCATTTCCGTCTGCCTGGTGTTGACAGGACATGATAGGGCATGCTCCTCACAGCAATTTTCGATTATTCTTAATTTTACATTAAGCAGTATCGTTAGGTCATCTGCGTATGCAATTGTGTAGAATTCTCCATGCTGAGGTGGTCGAGAACCAGATTCCAGTGATAGCAGTGATAGCAGATAGCAGTGGTGATAAAACACCTCCCTGCGGACAGCCTCTCGCAACCAATCCTCTTATGGCAGTGTATCCTACTCTGAGTTGTACTGATCTTTTAGAGAGCATGTTGGACATTCAGCTGTCCACAATATGAGGAACATTCCTGTGTGATAGGGCCGCTCTAATTTTAGGAAAGGTGGTTTTGTCAAATGCACGTTCTATATCTATGAAGATACCCAGAGTGGATTCGTTGTAATCCAAGAATTTCTTGTAATCCGACTTGCTACCACATGAAGGGAGTCTGTGGATCTTCCTGATATGTATGCATATTGGTTGAGATGCACAGGATTGTTAGTCAATGTTGCATCCTTCAGATATCGCTCCCATAGCTTATCCATTTTCTTCAGTAGAAATGAAGTTAGACTTATAGGACGGTATGCTTTGGGGGTGGAATAGTTCATCCTCCCTGCTTTTGGTATGAATAATACTTTTACTTCTCTCCGTGTCGTTGGGATGTGTGCTAAGTACATCCTAAGCATCTCAACCACGTGCGGCAGTAGTTTATCCAGGCCCCAATGGAATAGTGCAGGATATATGCCGTCAATGCAAGGCGATATAAATGGGGATAATCTCTGTATTGCCCACTTGATTATGTCTTTATTTGCTATTTGGTTCGTGATTTTCCAGTCCAAATCTGTGGGTTGGGTGTAGACTGAAATAGGACCACTATTTCATTCTAATATAAATATGTCTCTATTTGAATAATATTTAATGACTAACTGACAATGTCACAAAAATTAAAGATAGATGTACTTACACGACCAGATTTTAAGAAAAATACGTTGTAAGACTTGTCCTATTTTTTGTCTATTTATACATTTTCTAATTTTTTTTAAAATTGATACTTAACATTTACAGTTGGCTATATGCCTAGTAGATACTAAATACTAATTATATTTTACTTGATTAATTAAATTATTATTTCGAATAGTTAATTACTAATTTTTTTGTATTTGTTTTGTTATTCTCATGGTGTCTTGTTATATTTAAATATTATTTTTTTAAATTCAGTAGACTTCTCCTTCGTCTTATAAAAAAGATATTTGCATAAAATTTTTAATAAAAGTAACCCATATATTCAGATAGTCAAGTAATTGCTGCTATAAGACTTGTTATTTACTGCTATATTTATCTAGTTACCATTGTTCGGTCACATCAACTGGGGCCCCAATTCTTTAATAATTGCTAATCTCCCGAAAGACGCGATATTTACTCGGACCGCATTATATCTGGTCGGCTTTGACGCATTCACATCTAGCAATAATTACACAGCCGGACCCCTAAATAACTCTCACAATTTAACCGAATCACCTGTTTTAGTGGCCGTAACTCTGTCATTTACTACCACAACTCACGTCTTGGTATTACCTCCAACTGGATTTAGTTTGTGGATTTAAAGGCAATTCTAGTACGGGGGAGATTGAGTGTCCGGGCAATAGCGAATGAAACACGTCGTATGCTTTCAATCAAGGTTATCTGATATTTTATAGTTTGGAGCTCTAAATTTATTAACAAATTTTCATAAGTCATCAACAATTTTTGTCATATTTTTCATTGCCATTAATATTACAGAAGTCAATTTATTCATTTAAATTCAAGTAGCAACTTCCAAATAATCAGTTTTCTCTTAATTCCAGTAATGAGTGGAAAAGTAGCAGTCTTTAGATGAACATTGAAGAAAATTGGAAAAAAATTTATTCGATTTCAATACCTAATATTTCTAAATATTATTAGAATCTTTAAACATAAGAAAAGCGTTAGTGTTAAAAAGGTAGTTTCTTATCAAATGTTTTGATAAGAAAATTGGAGTATAATGATACTTCTGACACGTCATTTATAATTAGGCTGAATACGGGAGCCATATTAGATCCTTGGGGAACTGTGACTGTGAACTGTAACTAAAAAATGTTGGAAAACTATGCGTTTAACATGAAAAGTATTTTTTATGGGTTTTTATATTTTTTTTAGTTGTCAGTCGTTGCCTGCATCATATGATAAACAACTAGCTTTCATATTTTGTGCCAACTTCCTTTTAGTTGAGATTTATTTTAATCTTTAATTTTATAATGTTTTTCAAGCAATTGTTGAATGTACAATACAAAGTGTAAAAGTGTAGAAAATCATGTAATTTAGGATTGTGTACGCATAATTTCTCGACTACAACATTTTCAAAATCATGGCCAACTCATGACTTTGACGTTGGTAGTAAATTCACTTATTTCCCTTAAAAAACCGCCATGAGCCGTCCAAGTAATTTTCTTTTATATTTTTTTCATTTTGCTTCTTAAAAAAATGTAGGAAATTGTTTTTAATTTTTTACGAGAAAAGCATCGTGATTATGTCGTCTACTCATCTTTGACCTGATTTATATCGAAAAATGTCAGGAATGAATAATTTTAAAAAGTCCAACTGAGGCAGACTAGCTACATTCATCAACGTTTGTAGCAAGGTGTTGATTCTGTTGGCATGTTGGCAAGTGTCGACAGTGGACGCCTATAGTTTTTTTTTTCCGACGCGACGTTTTGCTTTATTTAACGGCGGTTGCTTAATGGCGCTCGATATCAGGTGAGAGGAGACGCAATTAAAAGTTTATGGGTTTCTGGTCGGATGGGGATCATTTGTGCCCCATTATAAACGTCATAATTTAATTTTACGATTGTAATGGGATACGGCGATGCTAATGTTATACAATAGTCATATCTCAAACGCAGTTAGTGAGCCCTCCCCTTCAGATAAATTAGAATTAGGCAAGGCGTATCAAGGTAATATTGTAAATCTTGCTGTAATTCGAACGGCATAGCCAACTAAGACGTAGAATCAGCATAAATTTAATAATTACTTAGCTCTGGGGAGGAATATTACCATTTACAATATATCAGATTCCAATCCGAAAAGGACCCACTTTCTTCTCTGAATAACCTATGTCATTAGAACGATATTTCTGCATTTTATCCCTTACACCAATAAATGCTATTCTAATTTCATGACGATAATTAATAGGTATAAAGGCTCCTCATTTTCTCAACACCATTGCGTGTATATATATATATATATATATATATATATATATATATATATATATATATATATACATATATATATATATATATATATATATATATATATATATATATATATATATATATATATATATATATATATATATATATATATATATATATTGTAAAATAATCTTGGGTTTGTAACATTTCATTACATAGAAAAATAAGCAAATAGACGTATAAGAAGGAAGATACACTTACCAATGCTATATCTGGACATACACACGGAAACGAACCACTTAGAAGTTCTTTAACCTTCATTGAGGATCTTCAAAGTAGAGTACGATCTGTTTCATTGACCATTTATACTTGAATTTCAAATATTACTTTTCACAAAACAAATATGATTAGCAAAAAACTTCAAAACTAATATTTATATATATATATATATATATATATATATATATATATATATATATATATATATATATATATATATATATATATATATATATATATATATATATATATATATATATATATATATATATATTAGCTTTGAAATTCTTTGCTATTCATATTTATTTTGTGAAAAGTAATCTTGGGTTGGTAGCATTTCATTACATAGAAATAGGCAAATAGACGAATAAGAAGGAAAACACACTTACCAGTGCTATATCTGGACACACATACGGAAATGAACCACTATACACACGAAAACGAACCACTTAGAATTTGTACAAGTTCTTTCACCTTTCTTGAGGATCTTCAGAGCAGTATACGATTTATTTCATTGTTCATCCATACTTGAATTTAAAATATTAATACTCCAACATTTGCAGTGACGTTTTATGACATTAGTTTTTGACGGAACTCATTCTTAGAATACACAAACCTAGTCTACTATTTATATTTGTTCTATTTGAACATATTATATATAAAAGCATTAGGCATACAGTTATCCAGAAGGTGTTAAACTTTAAAATGCATAAAATCTTGTTGAACCTATTGAAAAACAACTACTTTTTCCAACTATATGCGGGAAAATATTGAATTATATATACAATAGAGTTCTGAAGCATTCAAAGAGGGAGTGATACAGAAATTGCTTGCTTAGTCAAAACTAAAATCATTTGTTGGTTGTATGTATTAATTGTTTCTTCGAAAATTCTCGAAAAAAATCCAATTTTCACCCTGGATATATTTATTAGCTTTGAAATATAATAAATATATCTGAAATATTAGACTAGGTTTGTGTATTCTAAGAATGAGTTCCGTCAAAAACTAATGTCATAAAACGTCACTGCAAATGTTGGAGTATTAATATTTTAAATTCAAGTATGGATGATCAATGAAATAAATAGTATACTGCTCTGAAGATCCTCAAGAAAGATGAAAGAACTTGTACAACTTCTAAGTGGTTCGTTTTCGTGTGTATAGTGGTTCATTTCCGTATGTGTGTCCAGATATAGCACTGGTAAGTGTGTTTTCCTTCTTATTCGTCTATTTGCCTATTTCTATGTAATGAAATGCTACCAACCCAAGATTACTTTTCACAATATATATATATATATATATATATATATATATATATATATATATATATATATATATATATATATATATATATATATATATATATATATATATATATATATATATATATATATATATATATATATATATATATATATATATATATATATATATATAAATATAAATTTGAGAATAGCTGGTAAAAGTAAAGAGTCCTTAAACCTCCCTGTCAGAAATACACTACTACACAACATCACACCCACACCAACACTTGACCACCTTTATAGAACAATAATACAATAATACCAAAATTCATAAACAAACTAAACGCACATACCAACACCACACTAAGAAAAGCAATGATACCAGTATTTAAAAATCCTCCCAAACATGCCTCATTGAACTATGTATACACCCCCTGACATCTCGCCACTAACAAACCGCATTTGAAAAAATAAAAAAACTAAAAAACAACAAAAAATCAAATACATCACTAAAAACATTAATATTAATAAAAACAGATAAAAAATAACAACACAATGAAATAAAAGAGTCCCACAACAGAAACAAACACGAAAAAATTAAGACCCACAGAAAACTAACTACTAACATAGATCTAAGGATTATGTAAACCACGCTTTTACGGCCGCTTCTGCTTTTCTTAACTAACAAAAATAACTAATTTCGCTATTAACCACCCGCAAACTTCTGACCAACCTCCCAATCCACATACGGAAAACAAAACGAGATACAATCATAACACCGGAAAGCCTAGAGCAAGTTACAATTTAATAACACAAATAACACGGATAAAGTATAGCAGGCCGATAGAATCCAAGAATTTGTCCAATCACGCACGATCTTTAAATATAATAATTAAAACGTTAAGCTTCGAGATTATGATTGATAGCCAATCAGGGAAATTAAATATTTTATTAAAGCAAATAAATCAAAATCTTTTTTAATTTAAGATGCGCATATAAGATAAACATAAGATGATATTATAGCAGGAGGATATTGTCAAATTAAAAAATTCATATGATATGGTAAACTGTCTTTGGTTAAGAATTGTTAATAACAAAACAAAATATAACGGAAATAATTTTGTCCCCTAGTTCCATAGATACAAAAAACTAAACCAAAGTAAATTGTTTAATAGTGTCAACGGGAGAGAACACACTTTTCACAACTTATATGTAAACAATAAACAAAACCCCTTTAATATTATGTAATTTCTATTTACATGGTAATAGTCTAGCCAGGAAGGCTTTTTATATAATTATTTCTTATAATTATGTCCAGCGTTTTAAAAATCAAATTCAATGCAATTGAAATAATGTTTTGATTCAAAAGTGATACATCTTGTAGTTCCTTGTCCATTCTCCAAGTGAAATAATACAAGTATTAAGCAAAAATAAAGCAGTTCGTATCCAGCAGTTTCTAATAATCATCATCGAGGGCGACTCTTTCGCAGTGCGGTAGAATCAAAATCAGTGCTTCGTACGTTAGTTAAGCCGTGTATATACATATAAGGTCATAATATAAACAATTTTTGAACTTCTATAGCATTTCTATTTAGGGTAGGTATTCAAGATATTTATCAAGTCGAATTCCGAAGTCCTTGGATCACAAGGAATCCACATCCACACTGCCGGTCTTCATAGATATAGAGGGGATATAGCCTTATCAGATTTAGCAGCCTTATCAAGTAGGAATGTTCCTGACGCTGTGGGTAGCTGGATATTCAATATGTTCTCGAGGCAAATACAGATAACAAATCAGTGTAGGATATTGTCATAAGAGGATTGGTGGTGAGAGGCTGGCCGCCGGGAGGTGTCTTATCACCACTGCTACAGAATCTGGTTCTCGACAGTCTCCTAATGGAAAATTCGAAAGAGTCTAAGAATAATGGAAATTGGTGTCGGGAGCATGCCCTATCCGTCAACCCCGGCAAGAGGGAACACTATTTTTCTTCTTCTTAATGAAAAGGAAACTGGAGCCGCGTTCTCCTAAACACAGCATTAAACTTTGCACCGCAGGTGAAATATCTCGATATAACCTTCGATGGTAAACTAAATTGGAATTTTCACCATGAAAAAATAATTAAAAAGGTATCACAGAACCTTGCGAAAAACCTGAGTAAGGAAACCTAAGGTGGTCATGTGGTCACACTGCTATCATAAGATCAATTTTGGCATATGCAGCTGTTGTTTGTTGACCCAAGTCAATAAATAACAGCGAACTCTCCTAGGTACAGAGTTTCCTATCTGAGCATAACCGGAGCAACATCACCAACGATGTTGTGTCTTCCACTGTTAGACTTACATCTACAAGAAGAATGGCCTGAATCCATTTTCCATTGAGGAACTTTAGCCTTGTAAGGCCATTTTGAGGGAAATGCACCTAGACATCTTCACCTTTTTTACATTAGTTTGGTTGATGGCCCAAGCAAGATGTTTCCCCGTGAAGCAAGTACAATGGTGCCTAGGTGCTGCAGTTTTTGAACCACACTCCGATTAAATACAGAATACAGAATTTGAATATGAATTGCATATACTACTTTAAGGGCTAGGGTATAAAAATTCGAAAATGCAAACTATTTTCAACTTGGATATCTTCCTATTTGAAGCTATAGAAAACTATTTCTATGGCGATAATTGTTCTTTGCAGTTCACGATTAAATTCGGAGAGCGAAATAATTTTATGATATACCAGGCAAATTATTTTCCCCTTTCCATAATTTCGTCCTTTCTAACTCCAAAACCCGACAACGGATTCCTGGATACCAGGTAAATGGTTTCGTTCACTTATTGCAACAAAATTGTACCGCTTATGTTAATGACGATGTCGCGGTTATTGATAAATTAAACATGAGGTCAAAGTATTTAATATAAAAAGGTTACACAAGTAACTCTTTACTGCTAAAGGGTTATATAAAATCTACACCAGATATTGCAGTTGGTCCAAATATAGAAATTCCTGCGTTACACCAAAAAATCCAATAAACCTTTATTGGCGAGCCCTTTGCAACGACACATCCGAATGGCATTTAATCTATTTTTTCCTGCATAAAACTTTTTCGATTTCTCAACTTAACTAATGCGATATTAAAGTGATATTGAGAAAAATGTCGACACGTGACGTGTATTCGGCCGCCCTTCCCAATCTACTGCTATCATATTTCGAAACACGTACTACCCCTATTTATTGATTTTCGGATCGATGGCATTTTTCAGACGTGACTTAGTTTGTAGGTCAGATTATATTATATAATAATATATTTGTTTCGCAAAACGCATCCGCATATAGCGCTCCAACTTATAGAATATACATTATGCCCATTAACGGCGTGTAAAGCTCATAAAGGCTTTTTTTCTCAATTGGAAGCTAACTGAGTTTGTCTACATTAAAACGTTGCAGCCGGATACATTTATTTTTAATCATTTTAGCAACGCTAACTACCGACATAAATCCTGCGACTGACAATGCTGTCTGCGATTGCCAAAGAAATTCTGATCAACGAAGATCTAAAAAAATTAGACACGATTTACAAGAGTTTAAATATAATAAAATGCCAATTTATATTGCCAATGCCAATATTTTTTTTATAAGTAGTTAAAAGAGGCAACGCCGCGCCGCTCTATCACACACCGATCGCGGATTATATCTCTTTTCAACTTATCGGAATGACTCGCTGTCTGTCTTTCATATGGCAGAGTCGGTAAATCTGGTAAACATTCCTTTGCTTTTATTTACCCACCATTTGTGGGTTGGCGGGATTTTCGCGCGTATTCTGTAATCTGTAACGGTCACTCGCGATAGAGTAGTGCGTTGCTTGAGATATTCGCGTATATCTAGTACTGTTTTACTTTGATTGTAAATATAACATCTGTGAACGATGGAAAACGTTTCAAAACGTATGCACTACCGAATGATAGCTGAGAAGAAATTTTTTTACGAGTATTTTACTGCATATCGAGAGATAACCCTCATCGCGACAAGGATGAATTGGTGCATATTTGTTCGGATTATACAGAAGCATTAAAGTCAAGCATATACACACTTTTAAGAGAAGAAAATATACATGAAATGTACAGCCACCGAAACCAAAAAACGGTCGGAATAAGATTGTAGTGGACGAATATACAAAAATGCGATACGTAAACGATCCACTGTTTCTTTAGAAATAACTTCAGCAATAACTAATACCACAAAATTATCTAGTTTTAAACAATTGACTATTTTCACTAGTTTGAATTTCGCCTTTATTAAATACCTAGTATATTCATTTTACATCATTAAGTGAACGTTCAAAGGAGCCATTTGTGACAGAAGAATAATGGAACATATAACAGAGGATAATAATTATTTCTCTATTACGAATTTAATTTGCAGCACGAAAATGTCTTCTTTATTGGATTTCCGCAAGTTCTAAATATATGATTAGTAATGCGACCACTATAAAAATATAACGGCCGTAATAGGCAGCTTGGCTTGAGCCGAAAGGAGGAAATGGTGCTTATAAGCGGACAGTTTAAAATGATAAATCAATAACGCGGCAGATATCGTGTTATTTAAATCTGAAAGATTATACATAAATCCCAGTGTCAATTCGGTTGATTCAGAAAGCAGAACCAGTGGATCTTATCAATGGGAATATTTTAAAACTGTCACGAGCTATCTATAGGCTCGGTCCTAATATGAAAATATTAAAAATCCCAGTGAAATCCTTTTAAATGCCATATTAAACCGAATTAGCATGAAAATGGTTTGACAGCTGAATACTACAGGTTCTTTAAAAGACGCGAGCGCCTCCGGCCAAGTCTAGAATCACCCTGAAATACTGAATATCTATTCATATTCATTTTGTATTCGCCAATTATTAGCGGTATGTTTGTTCGACTGAATTTGTATGCATGGAATAAATGATACCGCCTATGTTATCATATATGTATCGCTTTTACTCTAATTGACTGCACTCGTCATTCGCTGCTATAGCTAATGCCACACATGACTTGTTATGTGTTTTAAACAATGCCCTCCTACAATAATATTATTTACGATCGGTTACAAATTACTGATCCGCACACAATAAAACTACAACAATTGTTTGTTTATTTGTTTTCCTAAAATACTATTTTATTCATGTTTCGGATCTAATTAGCTCACGTTTCATCACCAGCCAGCGGGCATCATTGAGTAATTTTGTCATACCGTGATGCGATTTATTATCTCTTCACCGCATCACAAACTAAAGCGACTGGGCGCAATATTTAAAACGATACTTTCTACATACCAAAATATACATTCTGACAAAACTCTTCAAGTTAGTGAATCTTTTAAATACCATAATCATAAAGAAATCTACCAGATTCCTAAGTAGGTTTTCCACCTTTGAAAATAAAATAGGGGCTCCTGCGCATTTTTTTTATTTTAAAGTCATTTGAGAGAGTCAGAGCCATTTTGTTCTGGTAGTACTTACCTCAAAATTTTTACATTCCATACATCGACATTAAAATAAGTGTGTGATGCTTCCTACATTTTAAACGGGAAGAATGGTAGAAATCGGGGTAATATAAGGTAATATAAGGTAAGATGCAAAATCGGATAAATTCATTTTTCGATTTTTTCACCATGTGTCCATAAATCTAATTTTATAATTTGCTCAAAAGCATATAGATCTGCATAAAAAACTACGATAAAATTTACAATAAGGTAAAAACCAGATAGATCCAAACGAGTAATGAGAAATGTTTCTGCCAAAAGTGGATATATAAATGGATATTTTCAACGGTTGTTTTTGTTTACTACGTGGTATACATTGTTCATGTCTTTTTCTGAAAGGAATGCTTAGTAGGCCAGTAGGCTTAAAATGCAAATAAGAAATAATTACTACAAGAGGCTTATTGTGTTCAATGGCTTCATTTGGTGCCTAATATGATTATACTAGGGTTTTTCCTTCGGCGGAGTTGTGCTAAAGTGGTGGGAGGTAAAAATGTAGCCCCAAAAGGGATAATTTTAAGGTTTTACGGTAGATATAACGGCAAAGGACTCACAATATCGAAAACATTGTCCTATTAAAAGTTATAGGACATTCAATTCTGCATTGAATGAGACCGGACGCATCCATTAGTGATAAATCCATTAGTGATGATTATATTTCATAACAACAAAAATTATAGTCATCAATGTCTGTAATTTCTGGGAGTCAGTCACTTCATAACTCGGCTCCTGAAAGTCTGTAGTTTTCATCTCCCCAAATATGCAGTCCCAGGTCTTCGTGAACATCTGGTTCCTCAATTGTCTCTGGTTGGAGGGAGTTCCCCTTGCAGTTGGCATATCAATGAGCACTTAATCCCAACACTCCTACACCCACAACCACCTGCACATCCCTTGTTACATTTGCAGAAATTTGTGGCGAAAAGAGACTGGTTCCTTGGAGGTAAGAACGGGGTACCAGAGGAGCGGATCCATCTGATGTCCTATACACATTTGTACTTGTAGGTGAGTTCTCAAGCAATGTTGGCGGGCTGCTTCGGATGTTGGTGGTATGGATGCCAGGATGAATTTGGATTTCACTAGGACTTTGGAAAACAAGTCGAATCGCAATTTATGTAAAATATCTCCTGCCATACTTCCGCACATGATTGTTAAAAATCCCAGCCAAGGCAGCTTCAGCAATAGCTTCAACTTGAGTGTCATACTCGAAAAAAGGTTTTATTTCTTCAGGAAGAAGATGATGAAGAGGATGAAAAGTGCTGAAATCGTGTCACATCCACTTATGGCGTGGAGAAATATGAGTGGCCGTCTGATGTCTGCCAGTTTGAAATTGTTGGTACCAAATACTTTTTATAGGACGGTTCCTTTTCCAAGTTTTGAGAAGTATGTGTTTGCTGATAGTGTGGCTAAGGCATTGTGCATAATAGCAAGGTAAGTATCCTCAGCAACTACCGCAAAGGGGTGGTAAAAAAAATCACTTTTCATCCCATCAAACGCGTAGTTTATTCTTCTATAACTTTGACCACTTTATCGATAGATAGGTTAGTTTAGAAGATATTACCAAAAAGCAGAAGTTAAAGTGAAAATTTTTCATAAATAGGTATGTAAAATTTATCCATCTTTGATAAGCAGTATTCCGTGCATATATATTATTTTAAGGGTGAATTTAGTTTTTAGGGGTGAAACGTGTTTTTCACGATTTTCTGCAAAACTATCGAAAAAGGTTAAATACAAAAGTTGTAGATGTGATATATAAGATGTGATCTATAACTTTTATTTCAACCATTTAATTTAGGATTAATGGTATATAAATGGGGCAAAAATTGATTGGACCCGAACAATTTACCAGAAGTACCTAGGATCGTGGTGGCAGATAGATATTTTTAGGGATGGAACGATATCTTGCAAAACTATGGTAAAAAATTAAATACAAAAGTTGTAGATAACAATTATGTGATAATATAATAATTATGTGTATACAACATTTATTTCAACCATATTTCAACATAACCTCAAAAACTATAGAGAAAAATGCCAAAAACCATATTTCTTATTTTTATCTTCTACAGAAATGATCCGATTTTAATGAAATTGTACATTTTTATATCTCAAATGAGCTCTAATTATTTTGGAGCGACATATTAATTTTTCGATTTTATACGAATTTAATTTGAAAAAGGCCTAATTTTCGAATAATTTTCTATGACTAGTTCACCAGTCGTAGCGTGTTTCCCATGTACCCGAATACTAGTTAGTTTACTAGTTGTTATTTGTATCCAATATTATGGAACTCTTGTAAACTCGGGGCTTGGTTTAATTCTGTATTCACATTGTCCGTACCCTTCATTAGCTCTTGTTAGGGTAGATAACTTACTAGTTAACGTTTAATCAGTCCATTTAGTTGAACTATTTACAGATATTTTGTAATATTGGCCGCTGGGTACCTATCGAAAAGTACTCTATGAGAGCGTTTAATTCTTTATTTCGTAACAGTAGCTTTTATTTTACAAAATTTATCAGGTGGAGAGGCCTCACAAAAAAGTCATTCACTGTAAATTTAAATGTCGATTTACCTACTGCATTTCTTTATTTATATGACATATTGATTAATTTATTTCTTGTATTTCTTTGTTATATATGTTTATTTATATACATATACGAGTATATTCTGTTCATTATTTGATGGAAAAGCCTAAAATATGAATTTTGTTAACCTCTTTCACTTTTCTTTTTCATAAAAATATAATATTTTTTTCTGCTTATATGTGACAAATATACATACCTATTATCTTATTGTCCGTTTGTTGAGTTTTTTTCTAAATAAAAGACATTTTTTAAACGTAATTTTCCTTGATAGAACATATGCTACTATACTCTATCCAACGAGAGAATGGACTTGCTTTGCGCATCGGCGACTAAAGAGGAGGGGCTCTGTAACGAGCTACGCAGGACCGTCATTCGATGAAATAAATTCGTAAGTAGGTGAAATAAATTTTATTTTGAAAACATGAAAACATTTTATTTATTTAACATAAATTTAACATAAAGCGATAATGGTGGATTTATCTCGTCTCTGGCTGCTGCCATTCTTATAATAGATTTAAAACTTATTTCACAACCGTAAACAACACAACTAAAATAACCGTACTTGCGAGACTACAAATACAAACTGTGAATAGGTAGGCAGTAGTAGGTACTTTATATAGTTAGGTACCAGGTAGGTATCGGACCCGGCCCTAGTTACCTGCTGAGCCAATTAAGACGTTGAGGGCGTTGAACTAATGTTCTAAGCGGCGGAGATCTGACCAAAACAGACGAATTTTCGCTCGAGTGCAAGTCCATTTTCTCGTTGGATACAGTATATACTAGTTATTGGGGCATTTTAATAAAATTCTAATGACTACCCCCGACGACTAGTTAACTGGTCACTTAAAAAATGGCGGCCAATTAACAAAAAAATCACTTTTGCACATTATATAAGAATCAGTGAGGTATAATGGGTATTAAATATAGGCCCTTTGTTTGGGGTTATGGTTAAGACAGATTAAGTCCGGTTATTTCTCGTCGGCAAATTTTATTTTTGAAAATTTACGAACATATTTTTTTGTGGAAACCTCTACTTTATACTGTAAAAAATCATACCGTTACTGTGGAAAAATATTGTCAAAAACAAAGATTTCATCAAATGTCTGGAATTCTTCATTGTTCGTTTATTGAAATGAATTGTTGAGACTGGTGAAAAACGGTAATTTCAATGTAATATTTGTTTTTTTGACTAACTTTGATGTACTTAAGGATCGGGGGGTTGAAAAACAATTTGTTTAAATAATAATGTTAAAAAAATAGGTACTAAAAATTACCGTTTTGTGCAAGAAAAAAATGTTTTTCTATTGGTGGACAAAAATAATATCATTAAAATATTCAAAGTGAATTACTTTGATATTTTCTAGAATATACGCTAGGAAAAGTAGTTGTTTTAATAGATTCTACAAGATTTTATGCATTTTAAAGTCTCACATCTTCTGGATAACTGTATGAATATCAAAACACAAAACAAATATGAATATCAAAGAACATATACATATATATTAAATAGCTTCTAGCTGGAGAACGGAAATGTCCAGAGGTCAACGTGATTCACAGGGAGTAGGGAATACTATTTTAAATAATGAGGCAACCCTATTGTTCTAATAATAAATTTATTCGGTTTACTTTAACATTCTCACATTCTCATTAATCAATAAATCTACTATCTAAATATGCAAATCTATCTAATTTCTATTTACATTTCTATTGCATTTCTATTTACATATATATAAACTCACTTTGTATTTAGGTTTATATATAGAGTTTTAGGTGATATACCACGTATTTTCTCTATTCTTCTAG
This sequence comes from Tetropium fuscum, assembly GCA_964058915.1. Taxonomy (NCBI): domain Eukaryota; kingdom Metazoa; phylum Arthropoda; class Insecta; order Coleoptera; family Cerambycidae; genus Tetropium; species Tetropium fuscum. The sequence continues at coordinate 540,379 of CAXKVY010018451.1, read as the reverse complement.
AACGACGTTTTGGCAGAATCACATCTGCCATCTTCAGGTTCTTCTCCATAACGGCTTATTGCTGTTTTTGGTTGCTCGAACTGAACTGATTTCTCCAGTACCTAGCGGTTCCTTAAATACTTGTAAATGGTCATGATTCGTTGCACTTCGTTGATTTCGGGTACGGCTACGTGTCATTGGTCCTGTTTTTATTACCTTTTCACTTGTGACCTGTGGTGATTTTCTGCTTGGTTGATCAATTTTAGTTGGTTTTGTTGTCAGTGCTGGATTCCATGCATGCAAATGGTAATCTTTGCGTGTCATCCCTTTCAGTATTCTTCTAATTCTGCTGTTTTTTATTTAGGGTCCGTGTTGTTTTGGTCATCACTTCTCGTTTGACTGGAAATGACAGCGTGCTTTCGGGGATAGGGCAACGTCACGTCGCGTCCTTATTTCAAACGGACCACTCTGTATGTTTTAAAAGTGAAAATTGTTCTCCCTTTCAGAAAATTTCATAATACTCTTTATAATTACTTTATATAATTTCTATAATAATTGAATATCTTGGATATTGTGGAACATATGATTTATTGTAATGAATGATTTATTGTAAAAAAAAGTGACAAATTAAAAATAAAATTCGTGCGTTCTTCAAAAATACCCTGTTTCGAAGATATATCATGTGACTTTTGCCCATACTGTATGATAATTGCCTTTGAAAAGACGGAAGCTTGTATTGAAATTAATGTCTTTTACTATTTTAGATAATCTGATATTTTCGAAAAAGCACTCAACCATAATATAATAAAAAATAGATGGGTGATCAATGATTATGTACATATATTAGCTTGATGTTAACGTAGTAAATATATGTATATCCAAACACGAGAACAAATACGCAGCAACGAAATTGCAATTCGGTATATACCCAATTCGATTTGATTGTATCGCTCTAGCATTCAATAACACATCGAAGTATATAGAACAATTAATTAAAATTGGCCGTAAAATGGAATAAATAATTTTATACATGTTTTGTTGGAATTTTATAATCATAATTAGGTTTCAGTTAATGGAGTTCCCATAAAATGCGTTTAAAAAAATATTTTCAATTCAAAATCTGTTGTAATGATTATTATGAAATTATATTACATACTATAATATGTATGGCAATATTATTGTTTCATGTAACGTATTATGAAAGTGTATCAACTATTACGATAATTTTAAATTATATAGATTCATATAAAAAATAATAATGTCAGATTTTCTCTGTATTATGACTAAATTGCTGTAAAGATATATTATAGGCCAGTCGTCATAGGATCACATCGTGGGGCTACCTTCGAAAAATTCCGAACTTGATTCTAATTTTATTAAATATAGGTAGTATCAGTCTAGCTCGTCTCTTTTTTTTCGGCTATCTATTAATTGCCTATAGAGAGTATATTTATACCAATTGACACGAAATTTATATTTATCTTTAAGTTAGGGCTCTTGAAATTTTCCCGAAAAATTAATAGTGTACGAGCAAATTACGAAAAAAAATTTTTATCCCCTCAATATACCCATTTCCATTAAAGGCCCAACTTTAATACGCATGGTAACACAACCCAATTTTATATGGGAATTAATACCTACTATTACAATGATACTTACAATCATTTTTGACAACATTCCTAATAGGTCACAAATCTGAATACATATTTCTATATTTGATCTATTTTTATCCACTAAATGGCATAATAAACATGTTTATGGAATAGTGGTATTATATATTAGTATTCTGATAAATCGTGTACTTAATCAAAACATAATTCGCATACTACTGAGATAATCAAAGACTATAAATACGGTAGCACACAGCAGGCCGAACATGATTTCGTGATTGATAACGTAATGTACTGATATAGTAAGACTAATTAACTTTTCCTATACGTATCTGTCCGATCTAACATTACTATTTACCCATACTTATTATTACAGAGTAAATGTATAAATATGTATATTTCTGGGAAAGTGTTGAAAACATTTAAACGTAACAGAGTTGTATCGGCCGAGATAACATGAGAGTTGAATAAACGCTTGCGTGTTACAGGTGCATTTTCTGAGTAATTAAATAACAACAATTAGCTTTGAAGTATCTCGAATCTCTACATAACTGGAGGTATATTTTTTGGATAAGTTGTTTAACATAGTCTCCAGCTCACGATATTTAGCAGCGATGATTCTGAAGTCTTACTGAACCGAAACAGCAATATTGTAATATTTAATTGTGTATTGGTAGACGTTTTATTAATTATCAAATGGCATCATCGAGGAAACTTGTGCCTTCCTAATTAGTGAAATTAAATGTCTAAAAAAGATAAAAGTCCAGATTGTAGTTTACATAATTGTGAGAACTATCATAACAAAATTATCTGCTAATTAGAATCATATCGTTCTTCGATAGTACATAAAATCTCTGTAAAGGGTCTAAATGTACTATTGATATTATTTTCATAAAAAAGAATACTAGTCAAACTACGCATATTCAGCTCATTATAATAATTGCTGCTTTGATTTTTCATTTGCTTAACCTAAATCTTTGTGTACAAGAAAAAGCTATACAGCTACACAAAAGTTATTATATACAATAAAAAATACGCCATGATGACTGCGCCGAAAATCTCCCACTACAGCATGCCTTTAAGTGGTGACCGCGAGTCTCGGAGAGGACCGGGCTAGTTGAGACTTGAATAAAATTTAGTTGAAATCATCGACCCGCAGCAACAAGTGCGAGGAAGGAAAAGTGAAATTAGTAAAACTGGCAATAATATGTGTTCTGGGATTCGAAAAATAAAGCTGACCGTACTGTTCTGAATAAATTGGGAGACAAATAGATAACTGATTGTTGCTTTCTCCCCACGCACGATAGATATTATTGCTTGCGTAAAAATGGAAAACTGTCGCACCCTATATTAACCCATGTTAGTACTTCATTGTTAGAAACATTTCCGCTCTTTATATGTAACTATTGCTTGCTTGAAACGGTTTTTTAGCTACATCTCTCCATAAACCGTAACCGCTTTATAAACAGATTCAGGGAAGGATAGGTATATGTAAATATAGATATGTAGATACATTGCTACATATAGATATGTAGATACATTGCTAGATAGTAGAATCTATTGACCCTCAAAGTTTGGTAAATGGAATAAACTGTTAAAACAATAGAGTTGTCTGAGAATTGTAGAAGATAGTATTCCCTATTTACTGTAAAGCACGTGGCGTCTGGACATTCCCATCTCCAGCTTGTAGCTATCTAAGGTCCTCAATCTGCCGCCTTTGTGGTAACGTGGTAACTGTACACGAAAAAACACAGTTGGAGAAGCGCGCTAAAAAGGGGGATCGAGAAAAGGCGCTAACCGCTAAACGCGTCACAGTTATATGAATGTTCATACCAATACATTCATTGCATTGGGTATGTCATATAGGTACACCAGCTTGGGATATTTTAGTTATTATTCGGAACAGAATATAAGCGATACGCACCTAGCGGATAAATTAAGAACTAATTTAATATGCCTCTCAATTTAACTTCCAATATGTCGAAATGGGATAGGTATTTTAACGTATAGTAACGTACAGTAACGTATTTTTAAATAAAATAATTTGGTTTTTGTGAGTACCATAGAATTTTTAGGAGTGTTAACAAGATTTATAGACATTTTTATATATATTTCTGAAGTTCCGGGCAAATAATTGGGAACATTATAAAATGCGTTATAAAAGATTTGACGGATTTTAGGTAATCTAACCTCACTTTTAATGACGTGTCAATATTATATCTCTTGATATTTATAATATATTTAAGTACTAATTAATAAAACAATGCTTACCTACTTATATTCCTATTAAAACTTGATTATTAACTTAAATAGGTACCTAAAATAATATAACCATAACGATGAAAAACGAAGGCAAAACGGATGGATTCTATGGAAACGATGCACCAAAGCTTAGTTTGCGGATATCCGTTATGACGCTGAGACCTTAATTTGAATTTCCAATAGACAAACAATATCTTCGGCTTATAAATTGTTTTGATAATTCACCACGCTGGCAACTTATTTTCTATTAGTAGGCAGTAGGCTATGTGCAGATCGATTAGTGGCGCTGCCTCGCGGCAGGTTAGTGTCCTGTTGGTTTGCGTATGCAACACATGCACTTATGTCAATTGGCGCGTTATTCATAAACTGTGTTTTAACCAAGTGATAAAAACGTATAATTTTTCATTGTTCAACAAGGTAAGATTATTATCTTACCACTTACCCTTAATCGTTTTATACACATCTATTATCTGTAATGAAGTCAAAATTAAATTAATAAATAAAGCGTGATTTTCCGCAGATGGAAATCGTACTTCGCACGGGCAACATATTAATTCCATTAATTTTATATTTTTAGTACAGCGCTTCTAGTACCGTGGTACTGCGTGTGCTTCGGTTACCGATGGTTATGCGTTCGGGTCCCACAGCTTTTGTTAATTTTTTCAATTTTCTTACCTAGATGACCAGGTATCTGAGGAGATTTTTAAGGGTATTTCGGTGCTATCATAAGAATATTTCAATTGGTTCGCATATGAGGTTATACAAAACAGTCATGATATATGTCAAAAAGTGAGCGTGGGCTAATATAAACAGCACGAGCAAACAAATGTTTCCGAAAAGCGCCACCGCAAGCCTTGCAGTCGCCGTCCATACTTGTCACGCATATATGCACAGGTTGCGCATAGCGTTAATTTCGGAAGGAATATTGCAATTGATCGATTAAAGACTAAAAGAGCCTATTTTTATCGAAGAGTATTTTTTGTACCGTTGCATTGCATTGTGATCCTCATAAAATTTTAAACAACTTTCAAAATATCCGTCCACACGTCCCTCTGTCTGTCTGTCCAGAGGCCGCGTTTTTTTTAACGTTCCGGCTCCAAGATTACGGATGATTTTTGCCATTTATCGTCTGATTTGACTCAAAAGCTGTATCTGGATTTTTGGGGTAGCAGATCATAAATTTGTATCAATAAGTATTCAATACTTATGACAATTGCTTTTACCGTTTTTGGTCCGATTTGACTCAACATCGGTACGTCTGGGTCTTCATTCATATCGCATTTTTTTGTCAAAATAAATATGCAATAAGTATATGTGTTTTTGAGTAGCAGACCATGATATTTTTGTGAAAATAAATACTCAAGACTGCGGTCATTTTTTGTAAAGACAGCGAATAGCAACTTTGAGTTTTGGCAAATGGCAAAAAAGTAAAACGCTCTTCTGCTATTTTCAATATACATTTTATGGTGATGGTAACTTTATAGGCGAAACGCCGCGTCAATGCAATGTCAGTATGTCACTGTATTTTTACTGAAATTCGCGTCTACGGATATAAAAATTCAGTGCTTCCTAAAGATGTCAAAACAAAGACAAGTTGTATTTAAAAATAAAAATGAACACCACAAATTTTTAAGTAGACAATATTTTATGGACACACTCAAAAATTAAAAACATATTGAATTATCTAATATTTAATAAAAATTAATAGTTAGTATGACCTCGTTAAACTTCAACACATAATATGCCTAATTATTCTAGGCGCACTTTTAATGAAGTTATCGAAATCTTCTTGTACATTTTGCCACAAATCTGTAAAATTTGTCTAAGCTACTGAATATTCTATGCAGGTGGCTGATTTCAATGTAGTGCCCATTGCAGCATATTCCATGATTAATTGGGTTTGGTGATTGATATTATTATCTTCTAGCATTCGAATGACATTTTGTCTTTTATTGGGAGGCATAATCAACCAAAAAAAAGTTTTACGCTATTTGGTGATTTAGGGATCATAATAAAATGTTTCTTATTTTAATTTCGGGACCGGGATTCAATCCCCGCATTCTAAATTATGTTCCCGAAATTGATCGCAATCTCGAACTCTTAAAGCCCTAACATGAACAGGTAATGTAATAACCACAGTATGACGAACATACTGGAAAAATATTGTTTCCACATATTGGCAGAATATTGTAAACGGCATATTTTTTGCACAATATTTGGCTACGATATTTCACCAGTATTGTAATAAAATAATGGGCCAACATTGAAACTTGCGAATGGTAAATTATAAATTATTGTTTATATTATAAATATTTTATAATTTTAAATTATAAAATATAATTTTACGATTTATTTAAGAAAATTTATAAAAGAATCAAATAAACCGCCATCTAATCGCTCCATTCTCATAATTGGTTTTCAAAATAGAAGCAACAGCAATAGAGCAAAAGTAGTTTTCTGCAAACTTGGGCATCTTATTTTTTCACTATGTATACTTATACGCTCCTCTGGAAAGGCATGTGACCCCCACGTTTGCGCCTTCCTAAATGAAAGAAAATTAATTTTATTGGTTAGCAATTCCCTCTACCCCAGAGATTCAATTCCATGAAAGTCACGCTCCCGATTCATTTCCTTTGAGGATATACAGGAAATTATAGAAAATTCGAAATCAATACGATATATTTTTACAAAATTACTAAATTAATTTTCCTTTGTCGCGTGTGCGGATTATGAAAACAGCCAATGTAAATAATTACGCGGTGGACTTTATTAGAATAGATGTTGACTGTGTATGGCGAAGTAATAGGAGTCGGCACTACGGTTGCATTAGCGTCCGGAAGTCACGTGCCAGCGGAAACCCGACCGGAGTCAAACAAGAGACCATTAACAGCGAATGTCAACTGTGTTTCTTCTATTGTACAACTTATCACTTTGTATTATTCACAGGTATACGCGATGTTTGGATTTCCTCTCGCCCTATTTGCGATTCGACATGGTTGGAACTTGACGCCTACCGGTTCAGACACGACACTAGTTCGCATTTTTAAATAAAACTCATTATCTAATTCCTCATATAAAAATGATTAACATAATGGAGTTACAGAATTTAGGCATACTCAGAAATTATATGATGATGAGAATTGATCATAATAAATTTAATATTCAATAAAGGGAAAAGCCAAGGCTGATAGAAGAAAGTATCGGAAACAGTAGGTACCTACTTAGTAGATATAATATTAAAGCGACAATATACGAGGGTGTATCAAACATAAACGAAACTGATTTTGTTACGGTTTTATCTTAGCGTGTTTCTTATATTAATTTTCTCCATACTGCTGTATTTTGTTCACGTCTTCATATTGGTTATTTCGTTTGCTTCATTTAGGTAAGTGGACGTTGCTACATACCAACGCACCGATCTGCAGTGAAATACGTACCTATTAATTATTTATTCCACACTGACCACACCACACTGACGATCGGCGACCTGGGATGAGCGTGACCGATGCCAACTTTGTAGCGGTCTGGATATTGAAGTCCTGAAATATCAGCGAGTAATTCATCACTAGCTACGGGAGTGCCCAACGCAGGACTTGGGATTCCACAAGTGTCCTCTAGATGGGTTCGGTGTCTGTGTCAGACCATCAGAAGCAACGTCGATTTGAGGTTTCGCAGCGTCTCTTTCCTCTTTAAGTCGGCGTCGTTTTTGAATCCAACCGTTGTGTGACGAAACTTGAATGCAGCATTACACTCCCGAGTCAATTTGGTGACCTTAGAGTAAATGGAAAGCAGTGAGAGGGGGCTAGTGAAGGCGAAGACTCGGTTTTCGGCAGCATGAAAGTGTGCTTTTCACCTCAATTTTATTCGATTCGAATTAAACGATCGATGCACAATTATTATTGCAGTTCTAGATCAGAAAAATCGTCATGTCGAAGGATAAGAAAGCAACAAAATGACAAAAATTTCTTTCTTCACGACAACGAACGCCATAAGTGATTTAAAGGAGTTTGTAGAGTACAGAACGACAATTAAGACGAGAAGAGAATCTACATCCATTATGTAATGTCGATGTTGCAGCAATTTGAATTTTGCACTCATTTAGAGTGACTCACTTCAAACGGGAGTGTAGAACATAGAAAAAATATTTATAAAATAATTTATATATTTATAAAAATAATTATACGCTATCTGATAATAAATAAATCTGCTTTTGCAAGTAAAATCTGTAAATTACAAAGAAAGGCATTGCACCGACATGTCGAATTTCCTCACTCACCTTGTAAACTTACAGCAAGCCGCCGTGACAAGATTTCGATTTATTTTTTCAGATGACTTATTTCTGTTTATTTATGTCAGTCTCTAAATGTCCAGCGATTTTCCATCGTGTCACAGTTACTTACGTTATCTTATTGATTTGGGTCGCACAGGTAACACGATAGCAATGCTACTCTTACCTTATCATTCCTTGACGAACGAAATGTCATCCTGATTTTAATGTGACGCTAATTGTTCGTATTCGAGATGAAGAGATATTAGTTTGCCAGGCTGAGCGAAGGACGTGTATCGGATTAATTGCGAAATGCAGATGATTATGTAGAGAATAAAGGTCGGTCATATTTTCAAACCCCTTAAAAATTATTAGTCGGATCTTTGGTTGATATATATATATATATATATATATATATATATATATATATATATATATATATATATATATATATATATATATATATATATATATATATATATATATATATATATATATATATATATATATATATATATATATGTATATATATATATATATATATATATATATATATATATATATATATATATATATATATATATATATATATATATATATATATATACACCGCAACACCGCAGTAGCGGCTCGTCAGGGGACACTAGTGACGCATCGCTTCATCTAAAATTTCCAATTTCCGCTTGGTTGTGCCATTAAAATTATTTTTAATTTTTCTCATTGTCATTTGACATTAAAAATAATAGTAATAATCACCACCATGGTGTTCGACGGCTATGGCAACGGGACAACTAAGGATGAAGAGCGTGCTGGAAGAACTGATAAGGTGGCGACCGACGCGACGCTGTGATCGAAGATTCCACGCCAACCACAGCACCACAAGAGGCATTTTTCTATATCTAAGGAGAACATAAAGCGCTTAATCGCTCTCCTATCAAGTCACCTTGCAACCACAAGAATCAAGGTTATACAATCAGAAGATGACGCTGATACGCTGATTGTATCAATATCTGCGAAACTTCCAGGACATTAGGAATCACCGCTGTGGTAGGTAAAGTAATTGTAGGTAAAGACACGGATCTGCTCGTCCTAATGGCTTCTATTCCCTCGTGACTGTCATGGCGATATTAGTATGTTTATACCAGTAAAAAAGGGTGAACCCAGCAAGATATTCAACTGTGCCAAGCATAAATTCGGTATATTTGCTGCGATCCCTTTATTTCATCCATGACTACATCCGTACCTTATCTGACGAGAAAAACCAGAAAGGTTTTTGAAAAACCAGAAAGGTTTTTGAAAAACCAGAAGGTTTTTGAAGAAACTTCAAGATATTGAAGTTGCTGCCTTCAAGCCAGAAGTCTTGCCAAATTATTGTGGCAGGGGGGGATTTTCTTCTTTCATTATACTGAAAGGTATAGATTGTACATGTGGACTGTAACCAATCAGTCACTTAAATCGTAGTTTGATTTGGCCAGTCTTATACCAACATCATCCGCAGACGATCAACACATAATAAACAGACGATAAACACATTGAGAGTCATAATAATCATAATAATAACATAATAATCAGACTGACTCCCATTTCTAGTGTCTCTTTTTGACAAATGCTAATTTACCAAATGTGCTCTGTATTTTAATCCGATTTTATGATTTCATTTTTGAGATTATGTATATAACAGGATCGCAAATTAACCTTTTTTTCATATTGGTGAAAATAACTCAAACAAAATTGATGTAGAAACGCCCATAACTCACTTATTTTATTTTTCTTTAGCTCCGTAGTCGAAACCTGTTGACACCAAAATTCAAGTTGGCGGCGGTTTTTCATGATAGCGGCTCTTTCGGATCTTTCGGATATCAATAATGGCATTGTTCTGAACATTTCCTTTCCATTTGGCCGGGTCATTGACAGGATAATCCGAATAAAAGAACTCAGTTGCCCGAGTTATAGAAACATATTGGATTTTCTACTATTCATATGTTATTGCCACTATGTAGTGGTATGGCGTCTGTCATCCAAGGACGCACGACAGAACGTTTTTTCCTCCGCGTTATTTCATAAATGGTGAATTCTTGTCGTAATTACTCAGCTTTTTATTGGGTAAAGCACGGTAACAGAGCAGTCCTAATTACAAGGAAATACAGTTTGAAACAATAACGAGTATTTAATGAAATGACCCTGTGATGGTTCACAGACTCGTGGATTTTATAGGCAGCAGTTCATGGTGTTTTTTACAATCAAAATCATAGGAAGTAGGAAGGCGTCGTACAGGCGGCTACATCTTACTGTTGTTCTTTTTTCAATTATACAGGGCCAAGGAAAAATTTATTGGAGTGTTCATTGTTTTCTATTGTTATATTCAATTGTAGCCACAAAATATTTGTGTGCGTATTATAGAAAATTAAAAAACCAGAATATATCAGAAAGTATTTGCAAATAAAAATATTAAAGACTTATGAAATGCCTCCAAGAGACAAGTTAGATTCTTAATATGCTCGTTTTTATAAAATTATCATGGTGGCTATATAAAACTCTTTACTTGCAGTTTCAACCATAACATTAATTAATTACACAATGAAACTAAACACAATGAGAGTTATATTAATATTCAATAATTTTTAGCCCTGTAGAATCGTTCACATTGTCCGACTTTATGCAGCCTTCTGTTTTGTGCAAATGTGCATGCACTTAAAAGCAGCGCCTGTACGAGGCGCCAACATTTAAATTAAAGTTTACAGGGCTTTGTGAAGGCAATTGACAAGTAATTTACTGAGACCAATGGTCATTTGTGTTGTATAAATGAGTTAGAGCGGAGTGAATAAAATTAGAACCACTGGTTGACATCAAAGCTCGTAGAAAGACCCCTTCCGCTACAAAATATTCGTTTAGCATTCGAATGCGTCCACCGTCCACCCATTTTCAATATAGCGAATGGACTGTCCATTTACGAGCTAACGGAGTCACTGGTTTTGACAGGGTGTATAGAAAACACCAGGAAAAATACCTAGACAGTCACTGGCAAGTCATTATTTATACATTGTCTTTATTTAAGTTTTGGGGGATTATGTAGCATTTAAAGTGGATATAAAAAATGGCAAAAAGACATTTGAGCTCTGAAATAATTGCTTACAAACGAGTAGAACTAATTATTTACGACTAATTTCAATAAATATAGTAAAAACTATATTCGATATTGACGCTTCTCAACCACTTTTAGTTTTAATGATGGCACAAACAAACAATTTTGGAAATATCACCCCTGTTAGTGTGTATCTCAGTGTATTAATTTATGTATGGTGTACCTAGTTTTATTATTAAGGATTTTACTAACCAGCGCCTTTCCGGACATATGGAAGAAAGATAAAATGCATGCGTAATCGGGCGACGCAATGGTGCAAATCTGCGATACGTGTGTGTTAAATTCACACGGACCTCACGTCTCCAGACGGATGCATTTGGGGTATGGCGAAATATGCCGTCTTCACAAGATTTCCACAAGCTCCGATGAATTAAAAGTTGCCAATCGAGCCTTCTTCGTATAACTGAGATAACCCTTATTCCGTAATATGACGACCAAATTGGAACATCGTTATGAAGTCTGTCTTGAACCAAAGTCTAATATATTATTCCGTAAACTTTGCTTGAACGATGAGGTGCACATTTAGAAATAAATATTTAATAATGTCTCTCTTAAATATATCAAAAAATTAAGTTCTTTAATTTGGGCCTTACTGTACTATGTATTGGATGGGAAACTTCTGTCTCCATATCAATATTTGTCAACCATTTGTCAACTTTGTCAGGAGTGAAAGCAAGACCAAATAAATAAAAGATTTAAACCAAAAAAATAATAAAACAACGGTATTAATCGAATCTTCTATTATAAAGAAAATTGCAAATTGTTATTAATAATACCATGTAAACAGGCATTTACCACCTGACAACATGAGGATCAAGGTATTTTCCTACAAGTTCACAAAACATAAATAATCATGAACGCCAAGCACGATCATTAATAAATTAGATAGCAATAATCACATTTTAAATGTGTTACGCATGAGTTAATTTTGTATATATATACACACAAATGTTATTATTGTAATAGATCCAAAGGCATTATTAATTTCATTTGTAAAATTGACAAAATTAATCGTATCTGGCCGTGATATCGCATAACATTGCACGTCAATCAATCGTTGCCTGTGTCTGTTATATCTTCCGTGTTTATTGTGGTGTCGCCGTAATTACATAATATAAAATAATTCGCATTAATCCAGCCAATGGAAAATAGAAAAGCAGTAATTACAGGGTAATTGAAATATATGGACATTTCTTGTTAATTAACTGGTGTGAAATTATTCTTAGGAATTAATAATTGCTGCTTGTCTACGTCGTACAGTATAATCCCGCATGCTTACACATAATATGTACCAGGGCAACCTAATCAGATGTATACTTCACACTGCTAACGCTGAGTATTTATCTCATTTTAATTTTCATCGCCACTGTGGTGAGGAAAGTATTGTATTCGTGATAAACTTCTGGTGAATCATTTTTAAAAAACACACTTACCAAAACACTTATTCATCGTTGGACGCGCGCTTCGACAATCAAGAGGGCATCATCCGAAGACGTTTAAAACTAATTATGCCTAAATTATTTATACCTACATTATTTTCATATATGTGCCCAACATATTTGGGCAAACGATTACAAGACTTTAAAAGCATATGGCTCACCTAAAATATGGAAGAACAGACAATCTAGTGTTGTCCACATGCTTTGGAGAATAATCATAAAATAGATATTGGTTAAGATTAATTAGAAATGTAACCAATAGACAGTTATAGGCATTTGAGAGCACAGAAATTAAAAAAAAAATAAATCCAGAAAAGGTTCCAGCCCTCTTCAGGGTTTTAAGACACAACAAATATTTTCATCATAATTTTAATACGTAATTTAAGAATATGCAACATGATCGCGCCACTCATGTCTCCATTTTGGAAAAATGGACCCACATTAGTTTTGCTATTAACGTCTTATTTTAGACTCAGCCTAATGAAAAAAATATAATTTTTGAAACTGAAAAATAGATCAATTTGGTCTAATTGTGTAAATCATACAAATAAATTGATTTTGGATATGATCGAAGGTTCATACTACTAAATAATGAAAGCGACGATGAGTACTTATGACTTAGTATTAAGTATTTATATATATTTTTATATATTATATCTTAAGGTTACGTATATTGTACTTATTTAAGACGATCTTATTATTGAATGAAATATATCAAGCAGCAACTATTTACTAAAGTGTATTAATTTTGCGTACTTGCTATGTTGACTTGAAAGCCAAACAATGAGTCCCATTAAATACATGAAGTAAAATACAAATGAAAGCGGCGCCATTGTGTGGTCACAAAAAATAGCGGGTCCACGGCTTCTCAGGTCAGAAATTCCCAACGTCACACCAGGATTCTCTCAGTGAATATTGTAACGTAAATAAATTCCGTGACGTTATATAGCAAACATTTTGAATAATAGTACCCTATTTCAAATATTTAAAATAGCCGCGCGAATTCGTAAACATCTACCGCTTAGTAACCGTTGCGGTCCCATCCCGCTGAAACCACGTGTGTACGCTGCGAACCGAAATAGGAGGAGATAATTTAAAAATAAGGCACTCGACGCAAATAGAAGCCTCTTTAAGTCTGCCAGGAAAGGTATACATTGTATATTTTTATTGTCCACAAGAATTACCAGGTCTTACGTAATATTTCAATTTGTCAATTTTACCAAAGTTTACTATTCACTTCATTGTAAATGTTGAATTTTTCAGCGTGACATGGTGTCAAGAGTAATTATTTTTTATTGGTTTAATTTAGAGCCCTCCAGGATAATTTTTTAATATCCTTTCAACTTATGCACTTGGAAAAAGCGATTAACTTATTATTAATTATTATTTAAGTATCCAATAGTAGATTAATAAAAATATTATTATAATTTCAAACATTTATGAATATGTGAATGTAGCAGCGGCGTCATTAATTGGTCTTATTTTAGGGATTTATTGGAGCCGTGCACTTAATGGAGAAGTCATGGATCAGTCCACAAGAGTGCCTTCTGCCTTCTCTTATAGGACCTTCTCATGAATCCACTCTCTCTCTAGTAGCATACATTTTTCTGGGTAACAACAAAAAATTTCAAGATAAAATAAATGTTATAGGACATTATTTGGATGCATTTTTTTTATGTGCCTATCATTTTTTTTATGCTAGAGTCTATTTGAAAATTAAAGAGAGTAATAAAAGTCCATTGAAAATGCAAATTCTCAATAAATGTTGGGGTGCTAGTTTACTACCCGCATTATGGAAATCCATGTGATCTGCCCTTGTTTAACGCATTTCCAACTATCCGCTAAGCTCTATCATTACCAGTCGGCATCTGCTACGAATTTAATTTCATAACCGGGTTTAGGGGTTTTTACGTAGTGTGATAAAATTATAATTAAATTATTTTTTGTTATTTTTGATTTAGTTATTTTTAACTTTAATCTTATTTTTCTTATATTTTTTATATTTTCTTTATATTAATGAGATGTATTTTCGTATGAATTTGTAAATTAAGTTCAGTAAAATTTAAGTTCTTCCTCTGAAGATTCTGACGAACCACCTTCGCCTCCTATAATAATAATGATAGCTTCTATAGCCATGTCAATAAGAACATCGAGTTCCCGCAGTTTAGCTTTTTTAGTAGGTATGTGATTTATAAAACTTTGCCATTTATCTGCAATCACTCATCATAAGGCATTGGTTAACAAAACCTTGACGTTTAAATTAAATCCGGGCTGATTCCCGTTTTACACGCGCCCATACCAATTCAAGGGGGTTATGTTCGAGTTACAGGGGACGATTCTTTACCATTTCATCTATAATGTATTTTTGGGTCAATTATTAACATTGACAATCGCCAAATAATTATTTGCTTTACTAGGTAGAACAGCACAATATTTAATGCCGCGGCTGGTTTTTCATAGAAGAAATCTGCTTTTCTGTTGGGTAATGTCTATATCCAAATTTGTTCCAATGTCACGCAAAATCATCTTTTTATATTTTAGTTTTTACCATTTTACCATTACCACCACCTGAGTGAGATAAGAGACCTGGCGCGAGATGTGGAATTGAATCTATTGCCGGATAAGTCAAGAACTGTATATGGACATATACAGCAGATTCTTAGAATATAGACAGAAAAACATAAAAAATAACATAACAAGGCCAAAGCGAGCTTTCTTGAATGCGCATTGCGCAGCCAGATGGTTTCCATGCAATAAAATACAGTTTTTCAAAGAGAAGAAATCGAAAAATTGTTGAATTGTGTTAGAGCACGAAGGTCTATATACTGAAAATGATCTACCATGGGTTGGCATGGTATGATCTCTTTTAGGTTGTACTTATTGTTGTAGTCGCTGGGGCTTATAGATATGATGAGCTTTTGCAAATGAAAATGGATTATATATAAATGATATTGGCGACAAATTGCTAATTATGCTACCAAATACTAAGACCAAAAGATCAAGATCTTTTGTAGTAACTGAATATTTAAACTTTTACAGAAAATATGCAACCTCCAGACTCTCGAATTTGATTAATTGGCATTTCTTCTATAAGTATGCGAGCGGCAAAGCACATCTACAATTCATTGGCATTCACAAGTTTTCTGCATAGGCCGAAAAAGTCAACTTCTTCTGACTATGCAGGAAAAATACACCTTTTAAACCTGTCAAGTTTCCTTAAAAAGTTTTATTGTCATTTGAAGAAAATTATTTTTTCACCATAGTTGTTTTGAAAGCATTTTTTCCTGATAACCATTCAGTTATATCGGCTTTCCGTCAAGCAGTCGTAGGGGTTGGCTTAAGGTAATTTTGAAGTGGTAACTTTCATTATGCTATATAATTACAGATCCCGGCGTCACCTGTACTTTTCGCTTCATATACCAGTAAACCGCCATGTGCAGAACCATTATCTCTTAATTTCTATGAATTTAAAAAATTTATGGTACGTCCATGGCCGCTTCTGACTATAAGGTTTGATTACATTTATTAAACAAACTAGAGTGGGTAGATGTTAGTGTAAAAAATATTTTGTCTTAAATATTGAATTTGAAAATTAACCTTGATGTATTTGTAAAATGTTGATAATCAAAATCTAGAATCATCTATTTAGTTGTTTATAATGAACAACATACCTGAGCACCTACGTGTAAAGAAATTTTTCCGTGTTATTATAAAATAACCTACCATAAAATAATTCCACTTATGCTTGTACAAAGAGAACATTATTCTTGTATATATTTGTAAGATTATGTGATTTAACATTGTAATGCGAATATATTTTATTTAATTAGTATCTAACATTATTTAAAGTCCATCATCTTGTAAACATCCGTATCTCGAAGTATCGCTCATTTTATATTATTATTGTTTCTTATCATCGGGGATCTGCTTTTGAAGAAGCATGCACTATCATTAAGGAATCCCATTCCTCGAAATGGGATAAACGGTAGAGATACGATACATAATCTAAAAATTAATAACAATACATTTAATTGAGGGATGTTCATCGATTATAATTTAAAACAAAATTAAAATCTCTAAAATACTTCTATTTTCGTCTACCTTAGTGAGCCCTCCTAACTTAGTCCAGGAAGTAAATGTTTAAAAAGGTACCTAAATTGTAGATATTCGTATGTATAGAATAAGCATTTCTACACTGCTCAAAATATTTAGGGGAACTTTATTTTTTCCACAATAAAATTCAAACGGTAAATCGTATAAAAATAAAATTATGAGCTTCTGTACTACATTTATTTGCGTCAACTGACAAAATATGAATAAAACAAGATCAAATACTCTAAGGTACTCATAATAATGTACTCGTAATAACTAAATTGAAATCAAGCAGACGCACAACTTTAGCTGTACGAGAGATGTCGCTGTAATAGATTTTTTTTTGATTAGTGTAAAGATACCGAAGGTAGTCCGTAAAAACAAGACTAAGAAACAATAAATACATCAAGAAGAAATAAAAACGTTAAGAAAATGTTGGAGAACCAGGAAATAATATGCCAGGAAAAAACCATTCTGTCACTAAAAAATGGAAGGATTAAGTACGAGTTGAGGACGAGGAAAAAATCAATGAAGTAAAAAGAAGAAAAGAATGAATTAAAAAAAACAGCTCGACTCGAAAAAAGTATGGTGACATTTATGGAACGCGTATCCAACCACCTTTTTTCGATGGTCAAAGTTCTTGGTCTACGTAAAAGAGACAGTTTGAGGCAGCCTCACGTTCAGACAATTGTAAATACGACCATAATTTGATAAATACGAAGATACATACGAACAATTGAATAATTGAAGAGAAATATGAAGATAATTTGACGCATGTTAGTTCGAAATAAACAGTGCATGTATACGTGGCGAGTGAGTATATTGAAAATGTACAGGAGGAAGATGATATAATGTATTCTGTAATGAGCGACACTGGAGAGGAAAAAGTAGAAGAGGAAGAACAACCGGCATCAAAAAAATCAGCGTACTATAATTTTTGGTACTTTTGTAACACCGTATATAATTCCAATGTCTCTTTTTAGTAAATAATAGTAAAATTTACTCATTTGTGTATTCATTTATAATAGGGCGACACCATGTATTCATAAAAAAAACGTTATCCATCGAAAAAACACGTAAAATAATCGTAAACTTCGTATTTCCAAGTTAAAATGTAAAATTGTAGGTTATATTGAGTATTGTAGGCTTGATTGAGTATAAAGTAAGTCACAGTAACTATCAGCTGACTGATGTAGCTGATCGACCACATGGCCGCACGTTTGAGCCCTATATTAACCAACGATTTCTTCTTCTACCCTATATTTTATCGTGTTTAAATTTTTTCACATTTTTTAAATATCGCAGCAAAAAAATTTTTGCGCTTTTTTTAAATGCTTATTAATCCTTACGTAATTATCTTGTATTATAATCCTTACGTTAAATTATCTGCTGAACAAACTTTTGTTGGAAACTTGTTTCACTAAAATCATTACTTTTTCCATTATTGAGAGAAAAGTGAAAAAAGTGACGTTTTTAAAACTATTTTGAAATAAAAACCATGACGCGTATCTCGCCCATTGTAACTTTTTTAATGACTTACTATATACGTCAAGATGTTTCATTTAAGCCCTATTTCAGCGGGTTCCGTCCAAAGTCCAAATCAAAACCTCTGACACACCTACTATACCCTGTAGGATGAATATTTCGGGAAATTTTTTAGTTGCCATGGTAACAAGGTCAAAACAAACTTCCGATTGCTTAAAAAAGTGTGTGGAATTTTCAAAGTAATTACTTCAAATACCTATATATTTTTTATAGCGGTAATGTTGCTTATTTCATTATCCATCTAGTAACACCTAGTATGGTCTTGCTCACGCAGGTTAATTTTTACATGTACCGATTGGTAAAATAATTACAATAATAAACGAAAACGCCCGATTGTAAATTATAGCATACTACTTGTTCGATATAATTCCTACCAGTTTGCACAAATTGAAACTTCAAAACAACATGTTAGAGTTGATATTAATTGAGTGAACTATGAACTGCGGGGTCTGTAGGTGTACGTAATTGAATGAATCTGAAATTTCAGAACAGCATTAGAGCTATTCTGATATGCAGTGCATTATACTCGTATATAATGCAATTATTGGTTGTTGTATTCGACTATAGCGAAATTAGTTATAAGTAAAGGAATTTTCAAGATGCCTTCATTGTGTCACGATTTAATAGATTCATTTTAGTTTGAAAACGGCCATGATGAGATAATTTTTAATATGGACCTTTATTATGTTGAGGTTAATAAAACCCTAAGCTTTCGACCTTGAGGCGTTGCCGCTCGCACCGCCATATTGGAAAATAGAAAAAAATCGTTTCAACTTGTTTCTCTCAAACAAATGACTTTCGATATATACAGGCTATTTTTTATATGCTTATTCATACCTGCTCTTTGATTAACCAGGTATTATTAAATTTTCTGCAAGTTCAGCTAAATTCAGCAGATTGAAAAGAACTGAGGTATGTTTCTACAAATGTCAATCTAATGCAATACAACGATAAATACAAAACTTATTTTCTCTTTTCTTGCGAAGAGGTTACACAGTCAGTTAATCTCAAAAAAATTTCTCCTCACATTTAGGGAATAGAATCCTTCATACTCACCATATTATAGCAGGCTAGCTTATCAAATCACTAATTAATTTGATAATCATTAATGAATAATTACTTTCAGATAAATGCAAGTTGTAATGTAAAATGAAAATAATTTTAAATGGAGATCACATCACTAAGAGATTTGACAGATATAGTAACAATTACTAGAATATAGTAGTGATTTCCCTAGTATTGTATAATGTGGCCTAATAACTAAGGACCAGATTCTAAGCATTTTTGCTTAAGTTGAATTTCAAAAGCAGCAACAAACAATTTAATTATCTGCACGAATTACATAAAAACAAGCAATTTGGCATGTATTTGTTCGTGATTTTCGTGCTTTTCTCTCTCGCCTATGCTAATTAATCTTTTTGCTGCTTATTTGGGATTTATTTTTAGTTATTTAATTTCTCTTCACAGCATTGGTAATCGTTCAACTGCTTGGATAAAAAATTTCAATAAATAATTGTGGAAAAATAACGAAATTATGTAAAATTAATATGCTACTCATTGGCGTCCTCTTGAAAGTGAACGCGAAATTTAATGTTTCTTGACTGACTGCCAAAATGTTCTTGAACAACGTGAATTACAGAACAATTTGGCTTATAGAAAAAGTAATTTTAGTTATGTAAGCCAAACTATCAAATCACCGGAGAAACAGCAATTTCCTTTGGTTGAATTAATTAAAATAATTGACAGCTTTAAAAATACAATTATGCGATTTCGGGGCCCACTGGAGACTTAGTAAAAGCAAAAATGGACCAAATTTTTGCAGAAAATACGAGATACCAGTTATTAGAAAACAATTCGTCCTAGTTTCTCTACCTACAAACATATTTTAAATTACTAGACATAATTTTACCATGGAACATTTGGAACAATACTTAATTATTAACTGTGTCAAATGTGAATAATAAATAATAACAGTTCCATCTCCTTTTACTTTACCTTAAAAGTAATTTTACTTAGTTTGTGGATATATTTAATTTACATTTTTAAATATACATTTTATTTTTGAAGTGAATACTTCTTATGAGTGATTTTTTGACACATTTTATATCATTTTCGTCTCGTAAGATAAAGCATATGACAGATATGAGGGAGAGAGAGAGAAACAGATGTAACGAATGCAGCTTTAACCTGGGCAACGATCCCCCACAAGTGTTCTAAAGCGGAAAGCAATTTTGATATAATTTTTAAACGATCGTGACAGCATCGGATTAACCAGAGTACAATATTACTTATGCATATCCTGGATTGGATTGGGTTTTCAAATCTGATCCAAATGGATTATGACCTTATTACGGAAGATGCGTCCTTGCTACTACTTCACTTTATTCTTGAGAAATTCGGTTGAGATATGAATAACGACCGGAACATTGCCACGACTAAATCAGGAACAACGATTGATGCTATATTCTCGAAACATTTACACCATTTAGAACCACGAACATATAAACATAAAATATGTTTGTTTATTTTAATTTGTAACACTATTTTTAATACAAATAAATAATGCTTCCGATAAAACATTCTGGAGCATTTTTGGCATATTGTGTACTTATTTTTGCAAAATAGTGTCCTTTTTAACTGATTTTTTAATTTAAAATGTGCCTGTTTTTCCGGTCTTTACTAATAACTGCATATAGCAAGGTCACGTCGGTTTACAAACATTAATCAAGACCCGTTATGTGATTCCCTTGATATTTCAATCAGATATATAAATGATTCTATTTTTTTTTTGTGGAAATTATAAAGATATTCCGGTCTATGATCTGTGTGTGGTTCGTTCGTGTATATTTAAATGAAAATAGTTTCTCTGGTCTTTTGTTGAGGTTGTAAATGATTTTTTGCTTGGCACAGCTATAGTTTGGAACTACTTAGTACAGGTCCATGGCAGTATTGAGCAAAATGATATTAATTATATATGAAAAAAATATATTCGAATTATGCCGTGAATTGAATAAATTTAGTAGACCACAGCAACCAGGCATTTGTGTAAGAAGGTATTTAGAATTCAATTTAGCTATATTTGTAAACAAAGTTAAATTGGCTTCTGAATAACAAGGTTAAGCTTTAAGTGAATACTGTATACACAAATTATTGTTCTAAAACATTTTATAAAGAGAAGTATGATACGTTATAGGATTAGTTGGATTTTTATGGCTTAAATGATTGTATAGTAATGTTGTTTATTTCATTGACTAAAATAAAACAATTTGTTTCATATCGCGATTTTAAATCACATGTTTTCGAAATCTAGACTACCTTCGATTCCTGTATTCCATAAAGTGTCCTGGCGAATCCCATCGATTGGCTCAGCAGTAGCGTAGCCAGGGGGAGCGGAAACCGGGAGATGATAACAGATAATTTCTCCGATTTCACTCAGCATGCCTTTTGGAGGAATCAAAATGTACCTTACAGCAACAAAGAAAAGCGGGTACTAGCTCACTGAACGCTTTCACCCACACATTTTAAATGACAGACAAATTATTTGAGTTGCCATGATAACTTAACAAAATAGAAGACTCTGATTGGGTAAAAAGTGGTGTTGTGAAATTTTCACTTTAATTGACTAATTAAATGAATGTAGACTTCAGGCAATCAGTCCATATAAATACCCTAAAATTATTCTAATAGTCTCAGTTGCACAATTCCTGCAAAATTCACAAAGGCATATGTCCTGAGATAAGGGGAACAAACAGCCTAATGGAATACCAGTCCTAAATCACGCCGTTCTGTAAAAAATGATTTAAATCGGAACAATATGTGTTGGAATACTTTATCAAACGCATTCGGAATGTGGTCCTGTGTCTATGATTTATTTTCGTGGTGTGGCTTCGACACGGGGCATCATCAATCTACGGCGGCTTTCCTGAGATAGAGCCCAGGGCTGATGGCATCTCGTGACGGACGATTCTCCATCGCCAATCGATGCGCCTTGTTGTGACATTGTCGAGGGGCGAAATATTAAGTGCTCCCTGGCTTACGGGGAAACTTTATATGTCAACATCTATACAACTCATCGCACCCCAAAAAAAGAAAAGGGTTGCTTGTTCGGTTCTATATACCTATAGCAAATGTTTCATTTATCATTTTTTTTGTGGGCGATGGAAAACATATTACTTCCAGGATTCAACGCACTTCAATTGTTTCTACAATTAATATACAGGGGAGCAAGGTACATCCCTGATGTTCACTAAAGTGTTAAAAGTTGACTTTGCATATGTTAATCTGCGGATGAAAGTTTGAGCAGTTGGACAAACCACAGTGGCTAAAATGTTTTTACAAGAACAATATAATGTGGCCAAGGCCAGTTTATTGAACCATGAAACTAACATTTGAAAACCTAATAGTAATAATATATTTGCGAAGGACTATTATGAAAGTATTCTATTATTTACTTTATTAGCAATACTAGTCGACTTCCGCGAATGGAGACTTCAATCGACTCAGTATCCAAAAACCAGGGTATTTGACTGAGAACTTCTAAATTTATCGAAATATTTTAAGTATTATAATTATTTTAATATTCCCCTCCAAGTTGCAGCCCTCTAGATTTGGGATAAAAAACTGTTTTTATTTATTTTCTCCGATATGGAAGAATTTAAAAGGATGGAATTTGGCGGACAAATTAACACTATCAAATCAAATGACAGTTTGTGACAATTTTCGTAACCCTGAGATATTGTTACAAGGAGGTAAAGAAAACAAGCCCTTTTATCATCAGAATATTTTTCATCAGAAATTTTTAACGCGTCGATATTTCTTCATTAAAAAAAACGAAAACATGAACGATGGCAATAATTGTCATCATGACTTCAATTGACAATAGCCTACTTGATTGTTTGACCGATGTACGAGTAACTAACTCCTCAGTAAATTTATTGGCAAATGGATAAGATTAATTTATTTTTTTTGTGAGCAAACTATCAGTTTTTCGAAGAGAAGAGACAAAATGAAAATCCAAGATATATTTCATAATTTTTGAAATATTCCGAAAAAAACTGAGAAATGTCGCGGTCTAAAATTTTTAATCACTTGTTTATTATGATAGCTATCAATTTAAGAATTCACACCTTGACACTTTTGAAGGTCCTTGATAGACTGACGTCAATTATTTTTTTCCTGTGCCTACTAGTTTTTGAGATATGACAGTTGACATTATTTTTTTTATGGACACCACATCATTTAATACGTGGTAGCGTGTGTCTGTGTGTGTGTAGTGAAAGTATTGACGCTCCCGATTAAAAACAAGTTTCTGGTACGTACAAAAAAATTTCAAAACATACAAAGCTGAGAGATTCAAAATAAGTACCAAAGAAGTCTGTGAACGTATGCATAAATCGTAAATTACCATTCATTTTAACAATAGAAGAGTTAAACAAAATTGTTGCGTTTTTAAGAAGAATTTCTTGAATTACTTGTTTTTTAGAGGACATATTTGGGTATTATGGGATCTTGCTTTGAATGGTAGGCTGCATTATCTAATACAATGACACTTTCAGGATTCATGTTTGGATTTTTCAAATCACTCTTCAAAAATATTTGAGTACATATTTTTGTGCAATCCTCATTATATTCTTCCAGCTTTTTACCACACAACTTAAGGCCATTTTGAACCCAACTATCCGTAGATTCACAATGCAAAATGACCATACGGATACTCTGCTTGGAGGTATAGTTTGTAACATCGAAATATGAGATATAAAAACTTGAGCAAGAAACCCCCATTATATCAATCCCTTCACACGTGCTATCGCATTTTTAACAGCGTCAAGTATAAGGATTTCCAGGAATTTAAGGAAAAACAAATGATTTTATATACATATCCCATCACATTATGACATTATCATGTAGTATAACAAAATATTGATCATACTATATACCTTTCGTCATATCATAAAACAATTGGATGGTGAATGTGATGCAGAATAAGAATGTTTCCCATTCAAATATTACGGATCCATTTTTACACGTTCCTCGGCCGTGTCACATCGGCATCAGTGGCAGTCATTTGGATGCCTAAATTGCCTAATACGATTGAACGTTTTGTGGTAAAGTGGGGTCAACAATAATTCTTGGAATAGAAGTAATACAATTATTCTTTTTAATTTAGTGTATTATTTTGATGGGTTTTGTGTTAAAACTGATTAGTTATTAGTATTCTATCAAAACATAACAACTTGGTGAATGAGAGCGCCTTTATAGTGACGATTTTAGCTTGCTGTAAGAAAAGTGATACTGCCCCGATCTCCCATTGCGGCAATTGTGGGTTTTCTTTGAAATTTCTTTATTTCTCATATTTCGATGTTACAAACAGTACCTACATCTGCTAGACTCATGAGTCCAACCTATTTTCGCAGTGTCGTGGGTGTCATACCAGGTTTCGTCCAAATAATATATCTATTTTCCTTTATCTCTAAATTCTTTTATGTTCTCTAAATATTCTCTATTCGACAACTTACAATTCTTTGACATTACATTACGGTAGCACGCTTATTAACAATTTTAAATTTGAAATCCAATTTTTCAAGCCTCCTTCGTAAAGTGCTTTCGGATCAAGGTGTTTGAGGCTCTGTAAGTTTCTTTAAAACTATCTCTATGTTGGGAACTTCATTATTTTTATTTTTTCATAAATAAAATTTGGGGGTCCACCAAATTCATAGCGGGTTCGTTTTTAATATCAGGATCCACATTTTCACATTAATTTTTCTATATTGGCCTCAAAACAGTAAAATTATTCTTCCAGTCTGGTCAACAGTGAGTCTGGTTAACAGTGAATCTCTGCGGGCACTACGAAGCACGAAAGAGTTAATTTAGCATGTGGTTGTTACTATACTTACACTCCTGAGAAAAACCAAGCCCGACACTGCCTCGGCTTTTACTTAGGACGACACAATCATCCGATGCTTTTTATACGAACTTTTACGACTTTTTCCTTATACGACGACTTTTTATATGAATATGAATTATTTCTGACGGGTACTATACTAGGAACTATTTTATTAGAACGTAGTTGTTAGGTTAATGATATCGTGTAACTGAAGTAGATCGAATTTATATGCGAATTTATATCTAATATTTGAAAAACAAGTAATGAAAAACGATACTGTAACTGAACAATCTAACGATAATAATACAAAATAAATGCAAGTTGTCAGTGAGTGTACAAAATTTGAGGTCGTTTCGTAGTAAGATCTTCGGTGATGCGTTTGTAAGATTCTTAGTCGGCCAAAAGAAATGGTTTATGTAACCTATTTATTAAGCAAACTAATAGCATACTACGAAAAAGCAATATTTACGCTTATGTTACATTTTAGGTAATTATATATAAATAAAGAACTATACCAATAAACAAAAACCAATGGAGCCACCTAGTGGCTTCGAGAAAAACGTAATGGATAGTAATGAAATATTATACAGCTGTTTTAAATTAAAATCCAGCAAAAACATTAATTACAGTAATTCCTGCACCTATATATGAATTTAAAAGTATAAACAACACCACAATCAAGAAAGCAATCTCTATCGAATTAAAATTCGACCAACCCATTGCGTCTAATAAAAATATTTCATTATAGAGCCATATTCGGCAATAATGAAATACTTTATAGATGTTGACGAACCGGAAAGTGAATTTATATTTTTTTCCACCTAAGCAAGTACAATTAAAAAATGGATGTATTCAGCGCCCTAGAGCAATTTCCTATCAATGGACCGTACATAATCTCATTCTCAATCTGAACGCCACATGGAAAAGAGAACGATAAAATAAATATTATTTTCGGCATACTGAAATTACCGAATATATAAGGTTTTCCAGTCAGGCGGATAATTCTCCTAAAAAGGGGGATCCACTTTTTATACTGACACAATGTATAGATTTTATTAATACAAAATTTGATTGAAATGTGTTTAACAACCACAAAGCATTATATTTAACTAACATTATTTGCTGGAATAATTTTCTGAGATTCAAATATTACTTGAAATTTGGACATATTAGTATAAGTATCCCATATGGCACAACATATCCTATGGCTATCCTTAATACGAAGGTAAGTACCTGGACTTACTTAGACTTACCAATAGTATAAACAAAATAATAATAAATATTTATTTGGGCAACAATTAGATTTATCTTTTGTTCTCTATACGTTTATTTGCCCAACAGGTAACACCCAATTATAGGACATGTTTTAGACCCAACAAAAATTAATTAATTAAAATTCAAAAATTACAAAACCCAATTTAATATTTTTATTAACAAAAACACTCTAAAACATTTATGAATTTAACAGTGCAATTTTATGAAACTTAGGCAAATATTACACCACGTTATGGTTGTCTAGATACCTATATATCCATTTATTTACCGAACGTAATGGAAAAACAAACGAGCGATGGAATTGAAGCAAACTTAATTGCAAATTTTAATGTAGTTATATAAATTTTCCTAACATTATTTAAGTTGCTCTTATCAGCGTATTATTTAACGTGCTCGACACACAATGATGTACTAAACAAAATTGAGATAAATTTTAAAAATGTATACACTTAGGAAGTTTACCAGAGATATACGAGTCTTCGCTTCCGGTGCATGCTATAATACCAAGACGCTTCTAGTTTACAGGCTTTTGTATCATTTAAAATAATTGTATAATTTAACACAGAGAAAAGTTGAATATATCATAACAGCTTAGATGCTGTAGTTATACCAATTCATAGGGAAGACATTTAAAATAGGACCTACAAAAATGTAATTTTTTCAAAAAATCGGAAGTATCTCATGAAAAAATATCTCTCCGTTAAGTTGCGATATTAAGGAACCCTACAATATTAAGGACACACACACACATATATATATATATATATATATATATATATATATATATATATATATATATATATATATATATATATATATATATATATATATATATATATATATATATATATATATATATATATATATATATATATATATATATATATATATATATATATATATATATATATATATATATATATATATATATATATATATATATATATATATACATTGTGGAAAGAAATCTTGGGTGTGTTGAATTGGTTATTTTATATATGTCCACTAGATATTAGATAACCTATTATTGTAGACATCTTGTTTTTTCTCAAGAAAATTGTTCACTCTCACATTGGATATTGGTTTACTTACATTATTTAGATTTTACCAAGTTTGTAATATTTTAAAATATATATGCATGTTATTGATAATGTGCATTATTAATAATAATAATTATTGTTACTACTATTATTTTAATGAAAATAATTATTCAATTATCCTTAACAATGTAGTGTGAGGGATTAAACAAATCAAAATATTAAATACGAACTTAGGAGTATATTGAAAATATGTAGCTATCTACTTACATATTGATCCTTTTGTATTCCGCTGATAAAGCTTAATCGACCGGGAAACCGTGAGTGAGGGATATTAGGATAGTTAACATTTTGTTCGTGTATTAATTGTCCTAACATCAGTAAGAGACAAATATGTCCTCAACACATTCTCCGAGCACATATACAAAACATTCCATGGCTCGGGGGAAGTTAGTAAGACGTTTGCGAATGACGCGAGATGAGCAACATTCTCTAAGTTCCATACATCAAACCCATTCCTTTAACCCTTTACCTGCATCCACACAACTTTATTATGCTACTACAGCTGCTGAAATTCTTATAACCCAGAACCACTTCTGGAGCATAGCACAACGCACGCCGTGTATGTTACTTATTAAAAAAATATCACTGGATGAAACATTTATATTAACAATTATTGTATTCATTAAGCGGGTTCAATATCACATAGAAAATCGCGAACATGCTTTAGAAAAGCGTTTTCATTTGTACAATTTCTAAGGTTACATGGCAGGTGGTTGTAGAAAGTTAAGCAGTGGTAGTATGTCCATCTTTCATTCAATATTTTTTTATGTATTGGGTAAGTGAAATCTCCCCGAAACCCAGTGCTGTAGGGATGATCACTTAAGAAGGAGCCAAAGCTGTTACGGTTATTAATCAGAAACTATATAGCCTCATGGTACTTCCTCGGCAACATGACACCGGTAGAAGGTTTCTTGTATTCAATATTAAAGAGCATTAAATTCTGCCTCGAATGCCATCCTTAACTTCCAATTTACGTCTGCGATTTATAAACGATTACTCCACGTGAAAAACTCGTAGAATAAAATTTGTAAATAATCAAATTTTGCCTTTAGTGAGTAGCGAAATTTGAAATTTGGATCAATATATACGCATATACTGATCATTGATCCATTTTCTCTCTAAACCAATTGACCAAGCTTAATTGACCAATATGAAGGGGTTTAATAATAACAACTCTGGACTGTCAATAACCCCCCCCCCTCAGACCTCTCAAACCTCGCTTCCGAACTCTAAATTGAAGTTCTAACCCTTTCTCTATATCAAACTCTCCTTCCCAACCCTAAATTCCTTGCCACTCCATTTTGTAAAAGTATTACTTGAGGATTTATAAGTATTTTGTAGATGTACTAAGAAGTAATAAGTTCCCATTTACATAAAAATATTTATTCATTTATTACATTTAGATTTACCAGATAAAAGAAGTAAGTGTAAGTAAGTACGTGATTTTATCACAGTTTTCACAAAAGTTGATAAACATCGCCTTTATTCGAATGACGAGGGTGACCTTATAAGTCGGTCTAGTTTGGAAGTTAGAGAGGGCATTCAACGCAGAATTTAGTACTCTTCAACTTTGAATAAAGTGATATTTTCCGCACGATACGTCGTTTGCAACATATAAGCGGAAAATGTTTTTTTGCGTTTTGCGACCTGATCCGGTACTGCTACGAGGCAGCAAACTTCAGATTCGTATTCAGCACCACAAAAAACATATATTCATATTCATAAACATAATTCAGGTAAGAAACCTTCTATCTGAGTCATGTTATGAAACAGGCACTTTTGAAAACCATTTGATCAGGCTATATATAAGCATTCATAAATGTACATTGTACAAGGCAGTAACGGTTAACAATTTATTTGCCCTAAAATTTGTTTCTGCATGTCACTAGTTTTTACATTGGGCAAAAGTCTAACTAATCATTTCTGACATAATTTTAATTAATTAAAATTAAATAAAAGAAAAATTAAATATTTAGTTCAGAAGAACTTGCCCACATGACACTGTCAAATTTCATTAAAGAGTAAAAATTTTAATAAATTAATGTTTTAACTACTTCGTAGTCAACTTGATCTTTTAGAACTCTAATTACGTAGCAACTCTTTCCAGGAAAATTTATTAATTATTTATTAAATAACAATATTAAGGACGACTTTTTAAATAATCAGAGCCGTCCACTTCAATGTGTCGTCAACGTGAACTCCTAAAATGTTTATAAATGCAGATATTTTGTTTGTTCCTATTTATTTTTTCGATCCCCCTACACGTTGTAGTGATGAAATATCTCCACCCATATCCACAACCATAGTTGCCTCATATCGGCGAAAAGAATGACCGGTATATAACTCTAGTTCTTAGGACAAATTATTGAGGATTTTTTTGTAATAGAAATTTGAATATCTATCTTATATATTTCCAGATGAATACGAAACCTCTTACTATGATATTAGTGTTATATAGATATTATATAACATATTATATTATGATATTAACAGCCCTAATGTCTAGTTCATAATAAATTTTAATATACCAATTATTCATATGATACCAAATTATGAATTGTTTAATTTACCTTTTAGAAGAAACCAAACTGGCAAACCATCCATCATTGAGGTTCTTATAAATTCAGATTTTTCAAGGTTATAAAATTGTTCATGTATTTATTTTGATGCGGTGCTCTGCTTTATATGTCAATATATAAACAAAAAGTACGTGGTCTCCTGAATAAAAATATTATCTTTAATGTTGTGACATGGCCGAAAACAATCCTAAATATTAATAAGAAATATATATATATATATATATATATATATATATATATATATATATATATATATATATATATTATATATATATATATATATATAGATATATATATATATATATATATATATATATATATATATATATATATATATATATATATATATATATATATATATATATATATATATATATATATATATATATAGATATATATATATATATATATATATATATATATATATATATATATATATATATATATATATATATATATATATATATATATATATATATATATAATATATATATATATATATATATATATATATATATATATATATATATATATATATATATATATATATATATATATATATATATATATATATATATATATATATATATATATATATATATATATATATATATATATATATATATATATATATATAGATTGATATATATATATATATATATATATATATATATATATATATATATATATATATATATATATATATATATATATAGATTGATATATATATATATATAGATATATATATATATATATATATATATATATATATATATATATATATCAATATTAATAAGCCTTCATTGAAAACTAGGTATATTTTTAAAGGTTCGATGTTAATATGATGTAGGGCTCTAAATTTCTGAAAGAAAATGCAATAATCGGCCCCCAACACGGAGGCATAAATCGAGTGAAACGTAGAAATGTGCAGTCGTCTTGAGACAGTAATTTCATGCTGGCATTTAGTAAAGGTCAGTTAGCAATACAAAAGGCAATAAGCAACTAACCCCTACACTTATATATCTTCTTCAAGGGTGGCTTCCGAACATCTTTCAGTGCTGAAATGAATAGGCATTACCGCGACATTGCACAATGCATCCCCTATAGCCGGTTGGTAAAGCATAAATGTCATGAATGATTGTGCCAGTATAATGTAAAGATCTTTGTACCTAAGATTTAAAAGCGGGTATTATTTTTTTAGTTCATCGCTATTCATGTTATTTATTATTGTAAAAGCAATCGTGGGATTGTGACATAAAAAATAAAATCGTACGCTGTAATTTGATTTCTATCCAAATGATCAAAATTGTGTTTGGTCGTTGATTGAAGGTTTTATACACTGGTTAGTGAATTTTTCACTTTGTTGTGAATGCAGTTAATCATAAACTGACCGCCGAAAAAGTATTTCTGGGAAAAACTTGACACATTTTCCCAGATAGCACAAATTATGTTCCTAGAATATGAAGGTTTTTCTGAAAAAAAACTGAATATTCCCGGAACGATATTTAAATATTCAATATATTCCAGGAATATTCCTGTAATTTTGAAAGTACACTTTTCTAAGCGTAAAAATTCATCAGGAATATTCATTAGAAAATTCTAGGAATATACCACGGACTATTATTATCATCCTATTCATGAAACATTCTTAGTATATTCGTAAACTCTACAGGATTTTCACTGATTAGAAATTGATCAAATCTGTTTCTTTCAAACAAAATTATCTTTTCAGAAAACTACCTAAAATGAATATTGCCAGCACATAAAATATAATCCTGTAATGGTATAGTAATATTCATAAGAGAATATTCTTTCGATAGGATTCAATAATTCCTGCGGCATATCCATACAATATCTTGTGCTATCTGGGTTATTACATTTGACTGCTACTCTATTGTCTTGCTATATTTGAACTTTCTGTTTGAGTAGTTTACTGGTGATAGTAATAGTTGTCTTCTAAATGTGTTTCGTGCTACAAACTCCTCAAGTTCCTACGTGTAATGTGCTTTTATTTTTTTCATAGTGTAATTTGATGTGGTTGAAAAGTACAATATAGGTGATATAGGTGACGTGTTTTCCAAATGTGTTTGGTGCTATAAACTCCTCAAATTCCTAAATTTTAATGTGCTTTTATTTTTTTCATAGTGTAATTTGATGTGGTTGTAAAGTACAATATAGGTAGGTACTATTGTGAAAATGATTTGCATTCTTACATTTTTACATATAAGATATATATATATATATATATATATATATATATATATATATATATATATATATATATATATATATATATCTATATATATATATATATATATATATATATATATATATATATATATATATATATATATATATATATATATATATATATATATATATATATATATATATCTATATATATATATATATATATATATATATATATATATATATATATATATATATATATATATATATATATATATATATATATATTTCTTATTAATATTTAGGATTGTTTTCGGCCATGTCACAACATTAAAGATAATATTTTTATTCAGGAGACCACGTACTTTTTGTTTATATATTGACATATAAAGCAGAGCACCGCATCAAAATAAATACATGAACAATTTTATAACCTTGAAAAATCTGAATTTATAAGAACCTCAATGATGGATGGTTTGCCAGTTTGGTTTCTTCTAAAAGGTAAATTAAACAATTCATAATTTGGTATCATATGAATAATTGGTATATTAAAATTTATTATGAACTAGACATTAGGGCTGTTAATATCATAATATAATATGTTATATAATATCTATATAACACTAATATCATAGTAAGAGGTTTCGTATTCATCTGGAAATATATAAGATAGATATTCAAATTTCTATTACAAAAAAATCCTCAATAATTTGTCCTAAGAACTAGAGTTATATACCGGTCATTCTTTTCGCCGATATGAGGCAACTATGGTTGTGGATATGGGTGGAGATATTTCATCACTACAACGTGTAGGGGGATCGAAAAAATAAATAGGAACAAACAAAATATCTGCATTTATAAACATTTTAGGAGTTCACGTTGACGACACATTGAAGTGGACGGCTCTGATTATTTAAAAAGTCGTCCTTAATATTGTTATTTAATAAATAATTAATAAATTTTCCTGGAAAGAGTTGCTACGTAATTCGAGTTCTAAAAGATCAAGTTGACTACGAAGTAGTTAAAACATTAATTTATTAAAATTTTTACTCTTTAATGAAATTTGACAGTGTCATGTGGGCAAGTTCTTCTGAACTAAATATTTAATTTTTCTTTTATTTAATTTTAATTAATTAAAATTATGTCAGAAATGATTAGTTAGACTTTTGCCCAATGTAAAAACTAGTGACATGCAGAAACAAATTTTAGGGCAAATAAATTGTTAACCGTTACTGCCTTGTACAATGTACATTTATGAATGCTTATATATAGCCTGATCAAATGGTTTTCAAAAGTGCCTGTTTCATAACATGACTCAGATAGAAGGTTTCTTACCTGAATTATGTTTATGAATATGAATATATGTTTTTTGTGGTGCTGAATACGAATCTGAAGTTTGCTGCCTCGTAGCAGTACCGGATCAGGTCGCAAAACGCAAAAAAACATTTTCCGCTTATATGTTGCAAACGACGTATCGTGCGGAAAATATCACTTTATTCAAAGTTGAAGAGTACTAAATTCTGCGTTGAATGCCCTCTCTAACTTCCAAACTAGACCGACTTATAAGGTCACCCTCGTCATTCGAATAAAGGCGATGTTTATCAACTTTTGTGAAAACTGTGATAAAATCACGTACTTACTTACACTTACTTCTTTTATCTGGTAAATCTAAATGTAATAAATGAATAAATATTTTTATGTAAATGGGAACTTATTACTTCTTAGTACATCTACAAAATACTTATAAATCCTCAAGTAATACTTTTACAAAATGGAGTGGCAAGGAATTTAGGGTTGGGAAGGAGAGTTTGATATAGAGAAGGGGTTAGAACTTCAATTTAGAGTTCGGAAGCGAGGTTTGAGAGGTCTGAGGGGGGGGGGTTATTGACAGTCCAGAGTTGTTATTATTAAACCCCTTCATATTGGTCAATTAAGCTTGGTCAATTGGTTTAGAGAGAAAATGGATCAATGATCAGTATATGCGTATATATTGATCCAAATTTCAAATTTCGCTACTCACTAAAGGCAAAATTTGATTATTTACAAATTTTATTCTACGAGTTTTTCACGTGGAGTAATCGTTTATAAATCGCAGACGTAAATTGGAAGTTAAGGATGGCATTCGAGGCAGAATTTAATGCTCTTTAATATTGAATACAAGAAACCTTTCTTACATTTTTACATATAAGATACACAATTCATAGAGGAACGCACAAAACATAACCACAAAACTAAGCGTACAAGAACTACAGCTGTGTCGTATTTAGGCGTTCTGACAAATATTGCTGTTAAGTTATTTTCAGGCTGTGTGACGTCACTCAGTGTCAAGGTTTTGAGATTTAAGAATCTATGGAAAAGGCGTATTATATATCACATTATATCATTGGAAGATAAAAATAAGCAGAGAGTTATTATGAGTATTATATTAATTTACTGCCTAGTGTCATCTAGAGGTATTTTTTAGTCAAAAGTATGTACATCGAAACATTTTCTTTTTTAAGAATTCAAGGTTAGTCGGAAATTTTGGGATTAGGTCTGTTCACGCCGATGCCACTATTGTAACTACTCTCCTGTAAATATATTAACGGTATTTATAAATGAATATGAAATATATGATGAAAATAATGGATGAGGGATTTTATACGTATTTGGCATAAATAAAGCTAAAATTAAATGAAAATTCCAAAATACTACACGCCACTGGCACTGGTCCAAATGACAAATTAACAGTACATTAAGTCATGTTAATCCCTGGCCGAAGAGTCAACAAATTATTTTTTTGAGGATATCGTTGGGATAAGTTATGTTATTAGTAACAAAATGGGGGAACATTCCTCCAAGTCGCTCTCAGAAGTCGAATTTATGAAGGAGTGTTAAATATAATTGGCAAATACCTTGTGTGCTGTGTTAAAAAGTGAAAAGTTCGCAGAAATTAGTCCAGGGGAGTAGTAAGACGAATAGATGCAATCAGAGAAAACATAAGTCGCTCTTGAAGAAGTGTGTTGCATTTTCCATAGCATTGGACGTTGGACGAAAGTATTGATATTACTTATATAGCGTAACTACAATTTCCCCGCGTTTCGAGCCATAAAACATACTACAAGGGCACAAACATTTCATAAAAATTTTTTTATGTTTTTGGTGCTTTTAAACTAAACTGGACAGAGCTAAAGTGATGTAAGAAAAGATGGAGCCCCCGCGATGACAAGGAAATGGTAACAATAATAAAAACTGAGTGTGAATTACCAATATTATAAGAGTGATTACAATGTTCATTAAAATGGATCGCAAATTTGACCCCTGTAAAACTCCTGATGATGCAAGTTACTGTAACAGATTAATTACTATGTTTCTAAATATTCAATAATTAAAATCTAACAAAAATCACAAAGCGGTATTTACACAACGAAAATGAAGGACGGACGGTGGATTACAATAAGAGACGTGACTTACAATAATATGAAACAAGGTGAGAATAAATAATTTTCAATGTGCAGCTGTCAGGGGCTTTGACAAAATTACTACAATTGCTGCCCTTAAGGCTTAGTTATTAGTGTTCCAAGTTACGTGAATTAAACTCTGTTAGTGCGTAATGCCATTGATTATTCATACAAACTGATATTGATAAATATAGCGTGTAATCTGTAAGTGAAAAGGAAATTTATGTTGTATATTTCAGTTATGTGCACGCAGCTTATCGTTAGTCTCACATCCAGCGTTTTTCATAATCCGGTTTATCTAATATACTGCTTGTAAATATAATATAGTCATCGGTATATAATTATTTAGTTTTAGTCTATGACTATTATTTTTTATACAACTGCGTATATAGGTAGCTATATCCAAAAAGTCAGTCAGTTACTCTGTCAATTAATTACCTATTTTACTTATTTTCGTAAATAATAATGTCAAGCTGTTACTTTTTGTACCTATGCTGTTTATAACTAGCGAAAGTATTCTGGAATAAAATGGAAAATCAACACCTCCTTACTTCCGCGATTCGGTAACATTATTTTTAGGGCCGCGTTAAGGCATATTGGTACCCTTGGAGTATATTTTTCCGCCCCCGCATACAGGATGTTTCACTAAATGTTACCTATTAAACATATCACGTTAATGAATTGGAATTTGATTTTGATAATTTGGTGACTTCATACAGGGTGTTTCTCTTATACAGGATGTTTCACGAAAGGCTACCTATTAAACATATCTCTTAAACGAATTGGAATTTAATAATTTGCTGACTGAACACTGTCATCAAACTGAATTATTCCTCGTTTCTTTCGGCCTTCTTTTATGTCTTTGAATGATTTTATAATTGTTTTTCTTCCCCCTAAATTGTAAAATTGGTGCTTATCATGTTTAAATATAAGTTCATGAGAACTTATTATTATTATTATTATATTATAAGAGTTAGATTAAAGAATTAGAATTAAGAGATAGAATTAATTAGTATTTTTTGCCGCCCCCTAAACGGCTGCCGTCCTAGGCAACTTGCCTATCTTGCTTAATTAATAAAACGGCTATGATTATTTTAATCTTTTCGGCCAATATGTAGGGCTTGTATAACTTCCTATATCGATATTATCAACTAAATCACCGTGTAGGATAGCATTGGTATTGTGTTGACAAATACGTACTAGTATCATATTGAGTCTTTTGTTTAAGATCCTTTGAAATAATTAAACAAATCCAGCTTTTGAGAGTAAACGCATACAAACAATTAATTACAGCTTCCATTGAAAATTACAATACCAACTTTTAATGGGATATTCTTACAATAATGTCCAACCACTAGACGCCTTTGTAACATTTTATTTCAGAACAATGCTGTCTGCTAGGTAATAAAACTCGGGAACAATATAACAATAATGTCTGGATTTGAGACAAAGAGAACTACTGACGGTATTGCTTACCCCGAATTTTTTGCTCTTCTAGTAGTTGTCTCTCCAAATTGTCCTTTTCTTCTCTCTCTCGTAGCACGTCCATCTTCAGTTCGGCTGCAACAAAACGATTGGTTTATTGATATTTCATTGAATGGTATACAGGGTGAGAACAAGATTATATTTACATTGACAAACAAGTATTTACATATTTTTGCATTGTATATTTTCATTGTAAAAAGTCGTACTTTATAAGAATTTTTGGAGAACATCTAGCTCTCCTCAGTATGTCGATATACTATACAGGGTGGTCAAGAATTAGCGGGTGACATAGGGGGTGATATCATACAAGTATGCAACATCTGCATTTTAATGATAACATCGCTTTATCTATCGCCCTCTCTACGCAATAACTGTTATTTTTAAAAGTCTCTCCGAGCGACCGAAAAAGTTGCACATACACGTTTTGTACCAACATCAATGGCCCACCACACTAAAATCTAAACAAAAAATGACAATTCTTGAATTAAATACTACAACTTATTGATGAATATACAGTGCGTTAGAAAAGTAACGGATAAATTCAATATTTCTTAAGACTGTCTAAAATTCTCGGACACGGCTATTTTTATTTTTAGTTCCGCTTATTTTGATGTAATATACAATAAGATGGCGCTCTAGGTGTTCCGGATGTGACGTTATCGATATATTTTTTAACTTAAAACAATATATTTTTCCAGCAGATTCTTGTAGACGAGGACTTTATGAGTTCGGTAATATAGCACACTTTATATTTATTTTGAGAAACAGAGGTTTAACTGAATCAATAAAAATGTAATCATGGCAACTCTACAAGTACACAAAAATACCATACCGGTGCATGGAAAATATCAATTGGAAGACGGAATATTGTTCCTAAACACATTTAATTTAATACAAGCAAAATATTAGTAAGAATATAGCAAACAATGAACAACTTAACTCAAGAAAACTAAGAGTAAAACATTGTAAGAAACAAAGAACAAAACAAACAGTAGATGAAAAAGAATAGGAACGTAGGTGTAAATAAATATTAATCTAGATTAAATGTTGAAAATTGGGACCGATTTCTGTTGTTGTTTCCGCCCACACATTATTTAAAATAATCGGAGACACTGCTCTTATGTGGTGCCGTATTCGTCCCTTCAGTTTTTCCAGATTCCTCGGTTTTGGGGAGTAAACTTTGCCATTCAAGTAACCCCAAAAGAATAAATCTAACGGGTTTAAATCAGGCGATCGAGCAGGCCATTCCGTAGGCCCTCTTCGACCAATCCACGGCTCGAGGAACACCTAGTGTAAATATTGACGGACATTTACTGCTTAATGAGGGGGTGCTCCATCTTGCTGATACCAGATTTCATTGCCTGGACCGTCTGGGTCGTCAATATTTGGCAACAATACGGCAAGTGCGGGGGTTAAGTCGTTGCGGAGAATATCTAAATAAGTGTCTCCGGTTAAATCCCACGAAGAAATATAGCCTCAAAATCCTACTTCCTAAATATTGGCCCATACATTTATTTTTTGTAGATATTGACGGCGAGCCTCAATTGCCCAATTCGGTATGTCACTATCCCAGTATTTGCAGTTTTGCCTGTTCAAAACGCCATGTAATAAAAACGTCGCCTCGTCCGAAAATAAAATCGAATTTGTTAAAAAAAGAGGGATTTATGCGTCTTCTCAATCAATCGATGGTATTAGGCAATTTAGACATCCAAATGAATGCCAATGATGCCGATGTTACACGGCCGAGGAACGTGTAAATTGGATCCGTAATATTTGGATGGGAAACATTCTTATTCGGCATCACAATCACCATCCAATTGTTTTATGATATGACGAAAGGTATATAGTGTGATCAATATTTTGTTATACTACATCATAATGTCATAATGTAATGGGCGATGTGTATAAAATCATTTGTCTTTCCTTACATTCCTGGAAATCGGTTATCGTTGTTAAAAATGCGGCAGCAGGTGTGAAGATATCGA
This sequence comes from Tetropium fuscum, assembly GCA_964058915.1. Classification (NCBI taxonomy): domain Eukaryota; kingdom Metazoa; phylum Arthropoda; class Insecta; order Coleoptera; family Cerambycidae; genus Tetropium; species Tetropium fuscum. The sequence continues at coordinate 501,106 of CAXKVY010018451.1, read as the reverse complement.
TATAATGAGGGTTTATATATATATATATATATATATATATATATATATATATATATATATATATATATATATATATATATATATATATATAATATTATCCTCTTTTTATTTCGGGTATTAAAAAATAACCGGTATTCCCATTTTTTTCTTCCATCAATCATTTCTTTCCCAGCTTTATCTTAACTTCTTTGTTTACAGCATTTTTTTGTTTATATATATAAAAAAATTAACCATCAATTTCGCTGCAGATCCATTTTATGACATTTCAATAAACGTCGAAATGCGATCTGGAAAAGATCGTAGTTTTTATTGGACGTTTCAAAATTTTATAGTCCGGGGTTTAATAAGGAAAATTACAAACCGGTTACAGGGCAATTAGCAATAAAATAAAAAATAATATCGCTGTAGATTGTAAAAATCCGCAGCGGGGCTCTTGGATAGCAATTCACTATAATTGCGGGCGGTGATATTAGCAATAAGCTGATTTTTTATTCACCCTGTCTCTTATCACCCCAAAACCTGAGAACAATGGCTAATCTGAGGGCTATGCTTCCACCTCTCCCGGTTTCCCTTACAACTTTTCGTCTTAAGGATGAGTATTGGTTAGCATAAGAAAGATACAATATGCTCGCTATAACACTAAAAAGAAATGAGGGCCTCGCCGCAGGAAATTCCTGAATATTTTATAATTCGTAACAGAAGTCGCCAACTTTTTGATGACTAGATCCAATTAAATATGAATAATTTAGTTAATGGCGACATTAGGTATAATTGATATCCTCTACTTAAATCATAATTAGATTTTTCTGCCGCCCAAACCCAATTAATTACTGGAACTAAAGTTTTAATATTAAAATTGAATTTGTATGACGCCTCGGGTGCAGTATACAAAGTATTTTAACTTGATCCTGGTATTAACAAAAAAGGAGCGACATAGCATATTCAGACTATCGTGAAAGCACTCATATAAGTAAGTTAAACATAGTTCTTCCACGTCTTCATCATCCCTAAATGGACTTACTTTGCTTTAACTTTTCAAATTCTCACAACAAGTCTGTAACAAAGTTATGTGGCGGCCATTGCCGATAGTCATTATTGACTCGGAAATATTGGGTCATAGGTAAATCGTAGTCGTTCCTTCAGTCGATGTCGATGATATTACTAAACTGAAGTGGGAAGAAACTTTACAAGATATTATAATTTTGGTTATTTTTTTTTAAACCAAAAAACCAGTTCGCTGAATTATATTTATGGTTTATAAAATATACCCGTTTTTTAAAGGTTCACTTTGTATTTGTAAGAGACACAAGCGAAAAACTGAAAAAGAGTACTTTCTACGCTCATCTCATTCAGTATGTTTCAGTATGAGTGGGGACATTCAGTATGCTTACCAAATTAATCCAAACTAGCCCCAACCCCAAAAATTATGTTCCTTCCATTTCCCTCTATACCCCCATTTAATTTCAGGGGAACTTTTGGCACATAGGTGTTTTTTTTTATTCCTTTCATTCCTTGTCATTTTTTTTCACATTTTCCTCCCTAAGCATTTTTAGAATAGCACATGCATTGAAAATTTGAGAAATTTTTATGAAATGGTTTATGAAATTTCTAAGAAAACAAGCTCAAGTACGGTCGTTATAAGCGCAATAGTTAACTTCCAAAATAGGTAGTGAAATTTTAGTATTTTTCCTTGATATCTTATAATTTATTGAGAGATGCAAGGTGTTTTAGAAGAGAAAAATGTCTTAAAAGGATAAAAACTCAAAAAACATACCTAGAAAAATGGATTGCTTTAATCAATAAAACAACGAATAACAGGAAACAAAACAAAAGTAAATAGAGAATTAGTATCTGGTGTTTCCACCCCTTCCGCAAATGACCTCCCGACATCTTTGGTTCATACTTAAAATCAAAGTTCTGATTAGGTTCTGATCTAGGCCTTTCCATAATTCGACTAGGCGTCCTTCCAATTCTTGTAAATTTTGGGGTTGTCGTCCCTCATTTCGTAACCGCCGACCGATAAAATCCCAAACATGTTCAATGGGGTTAAGGTCGGGGCTACGGGCTGGCCAGTCTATGTGATCAATTCCTACTTCTTCAAGATAATTTCTCACGATAAGACTCGTGTGGGGACGCGCATTGTCTTGCATTAGTAAAAAATTGGGTCCTATATAGGGGGCATAAGGCAAAACATGTACTTCAAGAATGTCTGTGATGTATCTGTCAGAATTGAGATTTGAGATTTCCATTCACAGTTACCAAGTCCGTCCGCCCAGTCAAAGATATTCCGCCCCACACCATGACGGATCCACCTCCATATAAAGTTGTGTGCACAAAATTGCATTGACTGTATCGCTCATCGCGTCTTCGGTAGACGCGATTACGTCTGTCACAATTATACAAACTGAACCTTGACTCATCAGTCCAAAGAATACGTTCCTAATCTGCTTCCATCCAATTAACATGCTCATTGGCAAAATTCAATCTGGCTCTTCGATGATCTACTGTTAATGCGGGTCCTCGAGCAGCAATTCTGGGTCTTAAATTTGCCTCCCTTAGTCGTCGGCGTACAGTTTGAACGCATATGAGTGGACCACCTGCGTCTTGAAGTTGTGCTCTTAAATGTGTTGCAGTTATAAATCGTTGTCTTACAGCATTTACTCTTAAAAAGCGATCCTGGATAGCAGAGGTAACACGAGATCTACCATGACCGGCCCGTCTGGAATCTTCTCCTGTTTCCGCGTACCTTTGAATTGCTCTCGCTATAGTTGTGTGAGACACTCCCAACCTTCCAGCTATGCGGTTGTAACTCCACCCTTCACCATGTAATGTAGCTGCCTCAACACATTCATCACGAGTTAAATTTCTGGTTTGGCGTTCCATTATTCACTAATTATTGCTGGACTGCCAACAACTCGTATTTTACTCGTACGAATGATTTTTTCATAATCACTCTTCCCTAGAGTCCAGACAACATTTATTCTAAGTTGGATCAATAAATAAATCCTAATCCTAATTTATCAACATATACCTATCAATTACGTCGAACAACGTGGACATAAATCCTGAACATTTTCTCAAAATCTAATGTTGTGTAGCGATTTATGGTACGCACTTTTTTGCTATTTTCACAAACAGAGAAACTGGACAATTTTAATTTAGAGCATTTACTATTAACTCCTTCAGACCGGCAAGGCACCGTAAATTCGCTGCTCAATCCGGCTAATTGGTGCACCGCTGAGGGCGTCCTACCTTATATGCGTGGACGCCTGTTATGTATTTCGTCTTTGCTTTTTTTTTAAACAAAATGCCAAATTGAAACTTCATATTGTCAAAAATGGAAACAAAATATTGTCAATATGATACCGAATGCCGCGCATTATGTATCATGCGATAATCGGTAAATAATATAAATATGTACGAATTATAATGTCTTTGATAACTGATAGAAATAAGAAATCAAAATTAAATTGCTAAATGAGTCCAAGTCAAGAGAGTGAAATATAATATTTCTTTTCAAAAATAAAAGACGATAAAAATAAAAGAGGAATATTTTGCGATTTCTAGATTTTTTTTATTGTTAGCAGAAGATGAGAGAATTTCTAATCCAAAATCGTGGTCACTATATTATTTCTGTCTAGAAAAAACAGAAAAACTGGGTAGTTATATTAAATAGCATAAATTAAAAAAATCATGCAGCATGATTAATATTTTTGACTCTTCCGATTACAACCGCAACTGCAGAAAGAAGCTTTTAGAAATTAAAACTCATAGAAAAATTATCTTAAAACTTCAATGGGACAAATACAGCGATCGAATATCCATACTGTCCATAAAGAAAGAAGAATCTCACTAGAAAGTGTAGAAGGTCTCCATATGGAAGAACTAGACTGTACTAAATTAACAAAAACTAATGACACAGTTGTCAGTTTATGACGTGTAATCTTCGATTTCCATAGCTTGCTAGCTGTTTGAGTTGTCCGATAAATGCATTTCATGTGAATAAAAGCATATGGTGTTTCAAAACGGTGTATTTCATGAAGTAACAGAGATAAAGAAATGAATAAAAAAAGAAAATGTAGAAAAAATATGAGGCTTTAAATTGGCTATAATTGCAATAACTTGCAATACCTTGTATAGCCCACAGGACGTTTTGAAACTTCGGAAAAAAACAACATTTTTATAGCACCTGGTATAATTGCAAAATCATTCGTTTTACCAAAACAACTAAGACAGTGATATTCCTAAGAGAAAAACCTACAATTTGAAAAAAAAATCGACCAAAACGAACAAAAATTGTCGAAAATACATAACGTCAAATTTGAGTTAACTTTTTGGTTGTGCGTTAAATAAGTTGCGCAGTGACGAGTGACGATTATATTGCCGATTATTCCATTCATCATCTATTTGACGAGTTGTCATTGTATGAATTTTTAAGCGGAAGACGAAATAGCAAGGGAAGAATATTCAGGTACTAGAACTGTGACCAGAAAGTTGCTTTTAGTTGACGAATTAACCAAGTTGATAAAGTAAGTTAAGTATAAAAAAATTGATACTTTTTAACAGTGCAGTTTTGAACTTTTTTTTTCAATTATACTGGTGAATGTGATTTTCCAAAATCATACTGCAAAGTTTTCTCCTTACAAACACAAATAAAACACAAATTCAGTTTACTGTTTTCAGGATCATAATTAGGTTTTGAGTTAGGTAATGACTGTCATTACCCTAACTCATTATTCATTTTACGCAAAATTCGTTTTCGTATTCATAATCAGATTTTTATAATCCTGGGCAGTCGTAGATAATTCTGTATTACAATCGTGTAATACAGGCTGTTAAATATCATCATGCCGTTACTGGCTCGGGCTCGTCGATATTTTTATTTATATTTGTATATATATTTTTTTAATAATTATTATTGAATAGCTCCACGTTGAAGAGCAATTGGGATGATTATATAAATGTAATTTAATGTTTATTTTGATAATAATGATATTTATATTTTAATTATAATAATAATATTATTGCAATATTCATTATAATATCATGAATATTGCAATAATATTTATTATTGAATAGATTCATTTATTATTTATTATTTAATTTAAAAATTTTATATAGTAGAGAAAAGTATAGTATATGACTAACCTAGGTTATCTCCATCAGCAGAGTGGTGCTAAAGTGGTAAATTTATCCCTAAAAATATCCCAAAAGGAAAGGAGCCATGGAAATGTTTCCGGACGTCTTTCAAAGAAAACTGGCACTCATCTTCATTGCCTTGACAATTTTTTAGCTGCTTAGAAATGAAATGATCACGTTTTAAAATTGAACGCTGGCTGGCCTGTTGGGGGACTCTGTGTACCTATAAAATTCTACTTGTCAAATGAACATCCTTTCCATCACGTCTTTTCTTACTGTACAACAAAGTTCTGATTTATCTTGCTCTCACAGTCACTGGCTCATTCTCCTCTGCTGTATTTTCACACACAGGACACAGATCCGTCATTTTTACGTCAAAATAAATTTTAAATTTTACATAATTAACATACACAGTCAATGTGAGTTGATCAAACTTTACGGAAACGGGTGGACCAAAAAATTTAATCTCAACGAACGCAGAATTTATTCCTATATAACTTTTGTATGGAACACTTTATTGATATATGGGTTGGTTTAGAACATATAACCAAAAAGCTGGTTACATTGAAATATTTTCATAAAGATGTAAAATTTGTCCAATTTTTATGAGCACTATGGGAAAGGGCAGTTCAAAATATGCCTCTTGTCTCATTCAATGCAGAATTTAACTCCCTATAACTGTTAATAGAACAATATTTTCGATATTGTGAGTATTTTACGAGATATACCGTAAAACCGTAAAAATTCTCCTTCTAGGGGTACATTTTTACCCCCCACCACTTTAGCACAACTCCGCCAGGGGGAGGAAATCTGAGACAGTCATACTGGGCAACAAATTAAGGCGGTAAAAGAAAAAAACCTTTTGAAGCAATTATTTACGATTCATCTAATTTATTGATTTTACACTACTGGTCTATAATAATAGGCACCGAGTGACGATGAAAAAAATATTTTCGGGACCTTAGATAGCGTACACCAAAGTACTTAGCTTTTAAGATTCTGTTGATTTCTGTGTCAGTTACTTTTGTGTCGAGTAACCGAATATGAAAAATTAAAAAAACAAATACATATGACGATTAAAATATTTGTTATACCTGGTTCCCAAAAGCGTTATTTAGTAAAGATAATGGAAATTAATAATCTGAAAAATTAGCCAATCATGCAAAAAGATATTGGTTTCCGATAAAAACATCCATTGCGCAAATAGCACTTAATTTCATTTTCAGTAATTACGGAAAAAGAGGAATCAATTTGTCGCAATAAATACGCGAACAGAAAATTGTTTTCACCATCTAAAAATAGAAATGTTGTAACCCGTAATAATCTATAATTCATATCACATACAGCAAAATAATTATTATCTCATAATACCTACATATATCATATATATGAGATTTTCATAGTTTATTTAATATAATCAATATTATTTATCCAATATTTTATTTATATATTATTTATCGAATTATTTAATTAGTTTTTTACCAGCTGATTTTCGTCTACCTATACCTATTTATTTTTAAATATTGCATAGGTATTTATAATGTTCCCTATTCTGTAGTGTTTTGACGATTTACACAAGGGAAATATATATTCCGTTAACTTTGGTTCTACTGTGGGAAGTACTTGTACCTATATAATATGTATTAAAATTCTTCTCTTTGCGTCGTAATTTTATTCTCTCCCCATATAAAGCAGATCTGCTCGTAATAAGTAAGTCGGTGGATGGCATAAAATTCGGCTTGTTACATGATGCCGTGGCAATATGAAACGTACATAGTTACATATGCAAATTGCTTCTCTAACTTATTGTACACATCTCATAAAGAAAGATGTGTAGTTATACTATTTTATATGATACAACCGCGTACGCCCCATCACACGTCCAATAAACCGTTGTTATTAGTTATAGTGGAGATGGGTTTTATCAAACATTACATCTGCTTCTTTGGCATGAATTTTCTAATTAAGGAATATGATCTGAAATAGAATGGTAAAAATAATTAGTTGAATATGTGGAAGATTATGTTCATTCTTATTCTTCTGAAATTAAATTAAAATGGGTTAATATTGTTTTTCCGTTAATAATAGGTATTATATCAGTTTTTTGAATGCTACAAGTTTTTTACAGCTTCAAAATTCCATCTTTTAATATTCTAATTTTTGTTACACAACCCTTCTATTGATTACAGTCCAAAATAGAAGATAGTCTGGCAAGTTATATAAAAAAAATGCTCATTTAGTGTAGTTTTTAAAATGATATATTTTATTTTTACTAAATAAATGCTCTTAATAAATAAATAAATAAATTAAAAAAATGCTCTTTTACTTCAAAATGAGCTCATTGTGAAATTATTTATATAAGAAGGACTTCGAATTAAAACACTTGTCATATTAAAGTCAGTTATTTATTAAAAACTCTCAAATTATTTACATTATATATTGATTTTAGATAGACCTTTTCCTTTATGCAATCCCAGTAAAAAAAATCTACTGTGGTGGTGATTTTGTGGGATTACCAGGTAGTGGGTAAGCCACCCATGAAGAGAGACACAATCGAGCTACTTGGTAATAATTTATTTGACTTAGTAGTATATCACATAGCGAGACGTACAACGTTCAACGCTTAACTGCTTACTTGCTTCAACGCATCAATGCCTCAACACGTCAATACATCAGTTCTTCTTATGACCTATTTACACTACTTTATATAATGTTTCACCAGGTCAGTTCAATGTGTACGCGACCCAGTTTCATTTAGTTGTTATGATAATAGTTGTTTATTAAGTCGACCTAGACATTAAGTATCATAATCAGCATCTTTTTTATATACCTGACATTGTTTACCCGCTTATGTCGGAATGATAAACAGAATATTAATTAGTAAATTTGGGCAATATAACACAACAGTGCATTTAAATCCGGAGACCATGGAGGCCAGAAAATGAAACAAAGACGGCCGATCCATCTCTGTGGATAAGTTTTGTGTAAATAAGTTTTTACTCCTTGTGCATAAGGAACTAGATAGCCGTCTTTTTGAAGACACGTTTTGCGTAACTATACTTGTACCAGTGTGATTGTGAGGCGTTCTGCCTTACCGAATATGCTCGGTGGGCATTTATGAAAACGCGATGTCATGTTATGAAAACGCGATCAGGATGTCACAAACCACGCGGGTATCTTTCGTGATACAGACTCGGTGCATTAGCACCTTTCCTCTGAATTCCCCATAAACATAATGTATATATAATGTGTATATATGCTTCACAATTCTATTGTATATGTAAAATTCAATATTAAGTATAACATCTTCTGGATAACTATATGCCTAGTGCTTTTATATGTAATATGTTCAAATAGAACAAATATAAATAATAGAGTAGGTTTGTGTTTTCTGTGAATTTCAGTTCCGTCAAAATTAATGTCACAAAATGTCAGGTGTTGAAGTATTAAGATTTTAAATTCAAGTATAAATGATCAATACAACAAATTATACATCACTCTGAAGATGCTCAATGAAGGTGAAATAACTTGTACAACTTCTAAGTGGTTCGTTTCCGTATATATGTCCAGATATACAACTGGTAAGTGCGTCTTCCATATTATTCATCTATTTGCTTATTTCTCTATGTAATGAATTGCTACAAACCCAATATTTCTTTTCACAAAACAAATATGAATAGCAAAGAGCTTAAAATATGTACGCATTCTTGATATGTTGCATATATATGGCGAAATATGAATGAAACGTATGATAGACGCGGTTAGTCGGATAAATACTATTGAAACTAATTGTATTGAAAGTTACGAAATACAATTTTTAGCATATGGTAATTCCCTTAATTTTGTTATTAGGCCTACATTTGAATACAGAACTTTTTCTCCTCCGTAGGCTAATCCAATTGTGCTGTGAATTTTAAGCGGGCGTGTTATTTTTAAAGAACTCGCCTCATCGATCATAAGGAACGCGTTTCGCCAGCGGTGTTTCATAATTTTTTGATTAAATTTCCATGAATGCTGTGCACACAACGCAGGAAATAAGAAATGAGCTTTACATTTCAATATCAAAAAACATTCAAATATTTGCACAAATGATTATTCCATTAAAATGAAATTTGCCCAGGTATATAGAGCGGCCCCCGGTTTTATTTAAATTGGCTTTCTTTCAGGGTAATGCTGGATATTTTACAGAGCTTTCGCACAAATCTATTTCCGAACTTCCCAAAGTCGATGGAAGAAAAATATTATTCTCCAACTGTTACGAAAAATGTCTCACTCAAGTTTCCACTCTAATACTCACTGCGTAGACACTTGTTTGTTTTTGTTGGCTCATTTTCGCACTGCATAGGGGAATAAAAGAAGTTATTAAATCCAGACATGGGATCACAATCGTGATCAAATAGGTATAGATAGCAATAAAATATTTAAAAAAAGCTTCTATCCCTATTAATACTTTGTATATGAATCGTCTGGTGTATACTATATTATCTGAAATTTCTTAAATGTTGGTTTGTGATGATGATGTTTTGGACCATAATATAATATTTTCCCCAGTATTTTGTTACTTATCTACTTCAGTTTTAGGACTTTTTGTCAATATTACTTATGAGAAAAAATAAACGTCTATCTGAAGGCTCAATATTTGAAACAATTATTAATGGAAGGACCTGTGTATGTTTGAAATTCTATAATGAATTAAGTTTCGACTGATTTCGAAAATGTATAATTTTCCTGTATTTGACCAAACCGCTCTTAAAATAGGTGGGTTTAAATATGGAAATAATATGTAACGGAAATCCAGACTGCTCTGAAAACATTATTGCATTATTGATTTCTGCTGATCTGTCAAATATATTAAAATAGTACTTCGAAATGGACTATTCGGATGCAGATAGTGAGAGAATCTATTTCCCTAACTAGACCACACCATATATTATAAAACTTAGCCTTCTCGATTCATTTGAATTTATTTGTCTTTTTATGTACAAAGTGACTGGAGATAATGCTTCCTGAAAATTTCGCTGTTGATCAGCATGAATTAAATGTATTTCGGCTTTAATCAAGTCCGAACTAAATCTTTGGCCACGGAAAGGCGGATCACTCTTTTGAAACTAAGTACGTCTAAACCGTGAATAAAAGAAGCTGTTAAACGAGGAAAAATAATCAACCGATGTACAAGGGAGAAATACGTTTCTGGGTAAAATGTTAACGAACATTTCTAAGGATATTTTTTCATCCTCAAAAGGATTGCTTTTACAAAAATCAGGTGATAACAACAACCAGTCAGGACCCCAAAATCAAGAGTGGTGTTTTATAAAGGCACTTAGTTGGTGATCCAACTCTACTTGTAACATCACAAACATTTTGTTTACCAGGAACGAGATACCAAGACAATGAAATCCATTTCCCTAGCGCAGGGCCAGCAGCAGTCAGATGTGGTGCAGAGTGTTGCTCCTTTTAGAGGCTGTTGTGATTGCGCTGACCAGGAGTAATGTTTTAATTAAATTATGCAAATCGAGCAGGTGCGGTGCAACATCCCTATATGGGTTCTGCTATTATATGTAAATGTGACACCCGCTAATGAGGTTAGTGTAAGAGATACCGATCCGGAGATCACCGCCGGTCACATACCGAATCTTTGCCTCGAATAAACTACCTCAACGGGAGCTTTATCTGGGCATGGTATCAGGTTGTGGGTACAGCACACTGCCTTACAACTTCATTAAAATTATTCTCAATTATTTTCGGTGTTGTTGAAGTCGTAGATACTACTTTAAACTGTTTATTTGTGGCGCCCTTTGACGGTGAAAACATTCCATGAAAACATGGGAATTCCAAATTTGCAGCGAAATAAAATATTTTCTATTTTAATTATACATGATTATTGGTTTTTATTAAATTCTAATTACTAAATTTTTATTCTCGCATACCAGATTTGACTAGGACCAGAAACTATTCAGATCAATATGATATAAATATGAAGTCTTTAATTTTTGAAAACACTTTACTTTTAGATATTCGCTTACAAACTTTTAAAATTCAAGTCACCACCAATATTCAGGGTGTCTAGCGACCATCTATTTTGTATACACATAATAGGCAGTACTTGTTGACATACATACAAGTGATTTTTGTTCACATCCTGTTTCACTGGAAGTGACACTAATTTTCTATTTTTAAATAGAGCACCCTGTATATTATTGCATTTTTAAATTCTTAGCTAAATGAAAATAAGAAAATACAATTGTTGAATCTGTTCTAATCAAATGTTAAAAAGTTACTAAGCGGGCTTTGGAGTTATAATACAAAAAATGAACACAAAACATGCTCTCCATTCACCTGAATGCACTCGCATCGCTGTATCTCGAAGACCGTTGGCCAATTGATGGGCTGTTATGCTATCAATTTCGCGTCTTACTCGTAGCTCCAGATCTTCACAGGTTGTAACGGCGATTCCATAGATAATGTTTTTAAATGACTCCAAGCAAAAACTTCCAAGGGGTGCTAAATCAGGTGACCTTGAAGGCCACCTCATAAGACCATTTGTCGGAATTACGTTTTCTCCGAACTCTGTTGAAGATAATCCGTTACTATCCTTGTTTGTGGAGAGCAACACCGTCTTGTTGGAAATACATTGTCTGTCGTAAATGGAAAGGTAGTTCATCTAAACCATCCTCAATTTCAATTTGCAGAACAGCAGTTGAAAGTTACCCTCCCGTAATAAATTTTAATTTTTGTGGGACCAATATTTTGTATTTTATCCATTAAATAATCCTAAATTTGTAAACCTAGACTTGTCCGAAAATAAAATCATTCAGAGAAAATCATTGTTTTTCCAAAATCCAATTGCAATGTTCCAGCTCTCTTCATAATTGATTTGCAAGACGATTAAAATAATTTCTCGCTGCACATTGTCTATCGTGTCTATCATATTCGACATAAACGTTTCTAGCCGCAACGCCATTTTTTCTACATTCCCCATAAATAATTAACATGCCCACTTTTTCATCTGCTGCATAATATTGCGTCGTTTTGAACAGAATTAACAAGAAATTTTTAAAACACCAACTAACCAACAAATATTTGACACGCTAAATATTTCATTGTTTTCAAAGCCACCTTAGTAACTTCTTAATATCTGATTAGAACAAAGTTGTATTTTTTATTTTCTTTTAGCTGTAATTTTGTTCGTATTTATCCCATATTTCAACACGACATTTTTCTGAAGTCCTTATGGTTACATTTGAAAAAAAAAATAGTTTTGCCCCAAAAACCATTTTGAAGAACTTTATTTGGTTATAAATCACGTAAATTAGTATTTCAGACGGAGCTTCGATTATAGCATTACAATTAATTCACTTTAAATAAATCGGAACCATCGTGGCATACTTAAATGAAAAAGTAAATATTAAATTATGGAAAATATTGACGTTTCAAAACACAATTATATGGTATCATTGGATTCAGAATATTACGTAGGATTAAAAAATGCAATAACATATAGTGTCCAAGTGAACAAAAGATCACTTGTATGTCAAAAAGTGCCGCTTATTATGTGTATAGGATATCACAAATTTCAATCAATTTTATTCAAAACTAAAGGAGAAATGGGAGTAATTTGATGCTGCTACACCCGGTATAATGTTTTTCTTATTTTTGATCATTAACATTTTAATCCAGTATAGGCGGGAACATCATTGATAATGTTTAGAAAAATTATTCAAAGATACCCTTACCAAAGTTACGTATTTTTATTATTAGCATTCGTTGACTGCTGACTGCTAATTTGTTAACGTAATTCCTCACAACACGAATTAACTGCCCTTAAATGGTGTTGGGTACGCATAGAGTGCATATAAATGCATTTACCGCAGGCCACAGGTAGGCAATTACCTATCCGTTTACAAATCCACACGAATCCAACATATATCCACACTTGTTGCTGCGAGCAGTATCAATTCCCTATCTCTTCTATTTGATTATGGAAATGGACTGAACATATGGAACTGATACAGCTAAATGATTCGATACATTTGTATCACGGTGTCTGTCAAGTGTTACATTTTATCGTTTATTCATTGTTTACTCTTGAATTAGACGTATGTTTCATATATTTGCACATTTATCATAAATACAAGTTGATTGATATATTCGTAGGTGTTAATCCAGAAAATATAGGAATACAATCGAGCACGCTCATATTTGCTTTGCTTTCGGTGATAATCCTCAATGGATAGATGCAATTAGATGCTTAATTACTCGTTTATTTTGGTAATCGTAAATAGTAATCCAAAATATACAGGAATATGTATATATATATATATATATATATATATATATATATATATATATATATATATATATATATATATATATATATATATATATATATATATTAGCTTTGAAATTCTTTGCTATTCATATTTATTTTGTGAAAAGTAATCGTGGGTTTGTAGCATTTCATTACATAGAAATAAGCAAATAGACGAATAAGAAAGAAAACACACTTACCAGTGCTATGTCTGGACACGCATACGGAAATGAATCACTATACATACGAAAACGAACTACTTAGAAGTTGTACAAGTTCTTTCACCTTTCTTGAGGATCTTCAGAGTAGTATACGATTTATTTCATTGATCATTCATACTTGAATTTAAATTACCAATACACCAACACTTGCAGTGACGTTTTATGACATTAGTTTTTGACGGAACTCATTCTTAGAATACACAAACCTAGTCCACTATTTATATTTGTTCTATTTGAACATATTATATATAAAAGCATTAGGCATACAGTTATCCAGAAGATGTTAAACTTTAAAATGCATAAAATCTTGTTGAACCTATTGAAAAACAACTACTTTTTCCAACTATATGCGGGAAAATATTGAATTATATATACAATAGAGTTCTGAAGCATTCAAAGAGGGAGTGATACAGAAATTGCTTGCTTAGTCAAAACTAAAATCATTTGTTGGTTGTATGTATTAATTGTTTTTTCGAAAATTCTCGAAAAAAATCCAATTTTCACCCTGGATATATTTATTAGCTTTGAAATTCTTTGCTATTCATATTTATTTTGTGAAAAGTAATCTTGGGTTTGTAGCATTTCATTACATAGAAATAAGCAAATAGACGAATAAGAAAGAAAACACACTTACCAGTGCTATGTCTGGACACGCATACGGAAATGAATCACTATACATACGAAAACGAACTACTTAGAAGTTGTACAAGTTCTTTCACCTTTCTTGAGGATCTTCAGAGTAGTATACGATTTATTTCATTGATCATTCATACTTGAATTTAAATTACCAATACACCAACACTTGCAGTGACGTTTTATGACATTAGTTTTTGACGGAACTCATTCTTAGAATACACAAACCTAGTCCACTATTTATATTTGTTCTATTTGAACATATTATATATAAAAGCATTAGGCATACAGTTATCCAGAAGATGTTAAACTTTAAAATGCATAAAATCTTGTTGAACCTATTGAAAAACAACTACTTTTTCCAACTATATGCGGGAAAATATTGAATTATATATACAATAGAGTTCTGAAGCATTCAAAGAGGGAGTGATACAGAAATTGCTTGCTTAGTCAAAACTAAAATCATTTGTTGGTTGTATGTATTAATTGTTTTTTCGAAAATATATATATATATATATATATATATATATATATATATATATATATATATATATATATATATATATATATATATATATATATATATATATATATATATATATATATATATATATATATATATATATATATATATATATATATATATATATATATATATATATATATATATATATATATATATATATATATATATATATATATATATATATATATATATATATATATATATATATATATATATATATATATATATATATATATATATATATATATATATATATATATATATATATATATATATATATATATATATATATATATATATATATATATATATATATATATATATATATATATATATATATATATATATATATATATATATATATATATATATATATATATATATATATATATATATATATATATATATATATATATATATATATATATATATATATATATATATATATATATATATATATATAAGCTTTGAAATTCTTTGCTATTCATATTTATTTTGTGAAAAGTAATCTTGGGTTTGTAGCATTTCATTACATAGAAATAGTTTATTTCTATGTAATTTATCACATTCGTCTATTTGCTTATTTCTATGTAATGAAATGCTACAAACCCAAGATTACTTTTCACAAAATATATATATATATATATATATATATATATATATATATATATATATATATATATATATATATATATATATATCTATATATATATATACGGTATATTTTTTTTTCGGTCCCATCGGCTAATGTGTTAGCATTGTAGCATTGGACCTAAAACATTTTCTCCCAAAACTTCAGCTTCCTAGATCACACCTGTGAACGGGCAAACCGAGTTTGTTTCGCATTTAATTAACATGGGAAAAACGACGTTTTTACTCAAACATGAATAGCTGTTTTTTTTTAATAATAATTTCTGAGATTATATAGTCATTATTATTAATAAAAATTCATTATTCTCAAAGATACGCTCGTTTAATCATACTCTTAAAAATCGGATTTCATTCAATTAATTTTAGGAAAGTTACATCTATTTTAAAACGTATAAGTACACTATAAAAATTTTGTTCCATGCTAGAGGACAGGAGGGTATTACAAATCATTGAGGCAAGCATGTATGTATATATATATAAATATTAAATATATATATATATATATATATATATATATATATATATATATATATATATATATATATATATATATATATATATATATATATATATATATATATATATATATATATATATATATATATATATATATATATATATATATATATATATATATATATATATATATATATATATATATATATATATAAAGAAGCCTTAATCTAACAAATCCTTTTTTATTTAAGGCCACCAGTTTCGGTCGGTCAAGACCATTGCAGACACTGTCTATTCAAAGATAGAATGACATTAGTTTGTTTATAATACTTATATAATCTAAGAATAATATTTTAAATTTTGAATTTTTAAGAATTTACAATTTAAGTTTCTCTTATTAGACCAGTCAAATAGTAGGTACAATAGAAATCGCTAAACGACCAAACTAACGGCGTTCTGATTTTTGAATATGTTGCTAAGATAACTACCAGTAGTGTATATCGAAGTTTGCAGCTTTGGAAGACCAGTGCTAACTTCGCAGCACTTGAAAAACCGCAAAATTTTCGCACTTTTTTCGAATTTTTCACTATCCTAAATTATGCGTTTGTTCATAAAATATGTTATAATATTTTTAAAGTAGGTTAAATCTGCTACAATTTTAGATTACAGCCAGCTCTGTGGGTTTAATAGTTATCAATATACAAGCCCTCCAAAAATTAATTTTTTTTTCCAAGAAAGTGAAATCTAAAGATTTGTTCAATTTTCGTCTCCGAAATCGGAGAAAATACTCTTTTATAGGTAAAGTGAAGGGGGAGATGATGAACGAATTTAATTAGTTACAATTAATTTAAGCACAGAGCTACGTCCATAGGTCTGATAGTTTCCTCACAAATAACTTTAAATTAATTTTAGCTACCACTATGTCAATAAAAATAAGGCTCTTGAATTATGTGATAGATTTAAGATTCAAATCTTTAGTGCATAACTGTAAATAGATTGAAAAGGCCAAATAATAGATGCGGTACTGGTATTTAATAAATTTTTGGTTATAGTTTTAAAACCTCGCATTAACAAAATATGCGAGGTAAAATAACATTTATGGGTATTGATTTTAGATTTTTTATTATTACTGTATTCTGCAGATCAACCAAAAGTTAAATTTGATTTCTATTTATTGAGTGGACCAAGTAAGTCTAATTTGAGTCTTACAATTGCTATTTTATGAGCTAGACAGTTTTTATAATCCTATACAGCATGGTTATTTCTGACATCAGACTAATTGTTTTTGAGATTGAGACAGTTAATAAATTGATGTTCACTGTCTGCAGGACAATCCTAAACTTCATAATTTTTTTTTCAAAAATCGGACAACCCACATTGTGTTTACAGTTCTTTTTAATAATAAAATAATTGTTGCATTTGAAAAAGCGAGGGACTAATAATTATTAAATCATTTCGACTATTCGACTAAAGTATAGCAATATTTTTTAAGTAGGTGTATCATTAACTGTGGTGCGCAATTTACAATCAACCTTATTAACCGCAGGTCTATCTAAAAATAGAGATAAAAGACTCAAGCTAAACCGCATAATGACACCTAAAGTATTGTAATGTACAATTAACAATAAAACAAACATCTGCTGTAATTTTATCTGCGTGATCGCCATCTGCAGCGTTATGGTTAATAATCAATTAAACATCGCGAATAATTGATTGAGTGCTCCGATAATAAGGCAGATTCCCGCGAAACATTCAAGTTTTTCCCCAAGCTAACTCGGAAATCTCATGAAAGGAATATAAATAATGAAAGAATGATAATGTAAAATTTCCCCGCGTCCGAATTAGCAGCCTGAAAGGAAAGAAAATGTAACTAAATCTTTATCAACCGCAAAATTCCGGGTGATAAATGGATTGCATTCATCTGGGCATGCGGCGGAAGAAAGCAGTCAGTGGATTCTGAATGCAATGAATCAATTTCTTTCTTGCGTCTTCATTGCTGCGGGTTTTAATGTAATTATTTCTGTATAAATCAAAACACCTAGACAGATGCACTCTCGGAAAAGTTCCGCGCCTCTTGACATTACAAAAGATGCTACCTATTCCCATACCTTACAAATTTTGCTCTTATCATCCATCTCAAAGCGTGTGATATGTTCTTATATATCACCCACTATTTTGTTTATTCACTTAAGAGGTTCTTTTTAATCCTGGCGTTCTATTCTATTCTATTAGCAGGTGTTACTACTCTAATCCTAATGAGAGTAATATATGTCATTTATGTATATATGTGTGTGTAATGTTATTTAATCTTAGTATATTATAAGTAGTGTAAATAGTTTGAATAAATAATAAAAAAAAATTAAAATAAATTTTATGTTAAATACATTAATTATTATTTTTCTAATTTTCACATGTAAAGTGACACGTTTCAAAACCTTTGGCGTTAGGAAACATCTTACTTTTCACAACCAGCTACGAACAGTAAAATATTACGCAACTGGTTTCGTAAAGTTCATTTCATAGTAGGTTATTTCGACCTGACAAGCTGTGATAGTGACGAGCTGTCACACGGTTACAACCTGATGGATTGTTTTTAATCGTATAAAACGTAAAATACAGAGTTTTCTTCTCATAAAATATAAAATTGGTGAAAATTTGAAAAAATCTTGTATGAAACACGTTGGCAAACACTATTTTGTGTAACTCCCATCCTTTTGAAATCTGAAATCAGAAATCTGCTCGTTACACAAAATAGTACTTTTCCCCACTGGTTACAGGTTACATAAATAGCTATTCCCGAATGATATTTAAAATTTTGAAACCCATTTTTGAGTTTTACAGTGATTCCAATTTCAAATGTATGTACTTTTATATACATTTTTGTTTAGTTTGGATTTCTATTATATTTTATAACGTATCCATGGTTTTAAGGACATCGGACATTCGCACCCCGACTCACCCTATGTAAGCGAAATAAAGAAAAGTGCCTAACACATATGTTGCACCTTCTCGACCTTTAACTGGAATTAAATTTTGTGCAGATGTATCTAAATATTTTTTATAATACACCTAAATATTTGCGCCGTAATTACATATTAACATTTTCTTATTCATGCTATGGTTGTTTCAACAACTGCATTCATTTAATACAAAAGGAATTTATTCTGATTACAAGTTGCAAAAATGTATTATTTTATTCCACCTTTTTCTTGTTTTAAAACCGCGGTCGGCATTCTTGAATAAGACGAAATCAAACTGAAATAAACATTTACCCTTTGGGCATATAATTAACATACGAAGTATTTCCAAAATGATACATTTAATATTTATATAATTGAAAGCATTGAGTTCTATTTTAAATATTTAAACGCGGTGTTACTGAGTATAATAAACCGAACGAAGAATGCCGAATATATCCAAAACAAAAATTGCGGAACCCTGTGGCAGTTTTGTTAAAAACTGCCAAACTGTGGTTATTTTACTTCAATTATAATAAGTGGAATCGTTGAGCGAATATGAGTTTTATTCGCCCAATGATTGAAGCAAATGCTCGTACGAGATACATTTTAAAGACATTTTTCTCCAACGACTGCTAAATGCTTGGTCTATGATTTTTTATTTTTCATCCCGTTGGAAAAATTGTTTAGCAATCTATGGAAAATAAATTCGCATCTAAATAAGAAGGCGAAGACGGTGAGAAATTATCGGAGAGAGACGGTATTATTCAGCTGTCTACCAATAGTAGATTAAAAATTTATGATTAAAAACTCTGACGCATGTCATAGCTGTGAACGAGAGCGGAGAATAAGTCGATCCTGGTCGCACATGCGGCTCGCGAAATAATAATATACCGCCCCCGCTCCGCACATCTCTGACTTCTGTCATCTTTTTGCAGAATGAATGTCTCTAACAAACTAATTAGGAGAAATGTATTTAGACGAAGGAGAAATTCTAATATTTCATCATCATTATCTAGAAGAAATTGAACAAATACCAATCCCGAGACTTATAGGTACTAATGTCTCAGAAGAATCTATAACAGGGATTATCAAAAAATTAATAGAAAATGAAGAACAAAATCAGGAAAATAATTTGATAAAAATAGCAGCCAAGATTAGAATTTAAAAATTTTCAGTTAAAAATGCCAGTGGATAAATAAATATAAAAGTTAATGTAATTGTTTTGAAACAATTACATTAATTCAATGTAAGCAAAAGATTTATGGAAGAACAGGAAAATATCTATAATGCATTTGGAAAATTGAAGCATTTAATTAAATAAGGTTTGAAGAAAGAAAAATTAAAAGCAACATCACAAAACATAAAACTGAAAAAAAATGCATAATGGGTGATAATAATAAGGGTATATGTTAGCACACTGAATTATCATGCTGATTTAAACCATCACATTATATAGAAAAGAATAATGAGAATAAAATATATAAATAGGTAATTCAGAATTGGCAGAAAATTAAAAAAATATATTTAACACATTTGGTGACAATAAAAGTATTACTAAATGACACTCTAGAATCAGATGGAATTTTTGATTCAGGAACAAATGTATAATTAATAAATTCAATGCTACTGAAATTGGGAAAATATAGATAAATAATACGAAAAATACAAATTTAAAAACGATAAAAAATGGTGCAAAGAAAGCTGACAGATTCATGACTATATAAATAAAAAAAATAATATCGAGGGTAAGAAATGTTTTTGAGACACAAATTTTTTAAATTAACCCGAAGTGATAATTTACAGAAAAAAAATAGAAATTTATTCCTGATTCATCAGATAAACATTTAAAAAATGAACATAATATCTGGAAAATATAATTCCCGACTTAGTAACGATGTAAACTTTTTTAGGACCTATGCGACCCGACATAAGAATAAAAACAGGTAATTTTTTAAAACACTGTTTGATAATGTTTGCCTAGTCAAACGGAATCTTATCAATTTGCAAATTATCCAAGACATTACTCGGATTACTTAAAATCTGATAGGCATTTGGCAGAATGTCCTTAAAATTGCCTAGATGTTTCGCAGATTAACGAATTTTACACCATGACATGTATTAAAAATTTGAAGATTTTCTGAAATTCATCATGTAAATTTCTAATAAGTTGCCAATCTTCGACACTAAGTTGTAGCTAATTAAAACATTTTTATACTGAACTTAATAACAATTCATAAGAGAAGAAACTGTGGAATATAAAGCAGAATACCTTTAGCTATCACTTAAGACCGTGTATGGCAAACTGGTTGACTTTTTATTAGTTACGCTATAACATCTAATTACTTTTTATAATTTAATAGTGCATTGTTGCGTAGTGTCTTAAAAATACTCTCAGCAGCTAATACCGGTTAGATTGTCCTTCTTTATTAATTAAGAACAAGGTGGATGATGATTGGAAGAAACAATGCCCACGCCCAATACTAATGAAAATACCGAACCCTCTATATAAACAACTAGACCCTCAAAAATATTTGGATTCTGATGCCAATGGTTTAGTACGAGGATCTATCGCAAAAGAGCTGCTAAATTAATTGTTAAGAACCCAATTTAATCTTGCTACAGATTAATATACTGCAAACAAATTGTACTAAATTAACAAGCAAATTTCTAAATCCGTAAATCGAATTACTGCCAGATTGGCAGTTGTAACCAGTAGTAATCCATAAAAAATATAAGGGTATGAAATCTGATTCCAGATTCGAGTACGACCTAACTAAATTGACGTTAATGGACTATTGGTGTGAAGTTAGCAAACGATTTTTTAGTAACGAATTTTGTAATTTTCACCATGGTTTATTTTTGTTGCTTAAAATTTGGAGTGATATAGCAAATAATTATTATTCGTTGTTAAATCTATTAATTTAACGTAACATATTTAATCAGTTTTTAGTCAATGCATTATTTCAGTTAGGAAATCCAAGAAAATATCAATTGCTAATCCGTCAAAGCGAAAAATTCGTAATTACAGCTATGTAACTGAAAGCCTTCAATTTCTGTGGTCACCTTTAGATCAAGGGCTGCGCCATTGCAACTTTTGAATGTTACTACAAGGATAACTTATACCTAGTTATCATTGAAAAAATGTATTACTAGCGCGTCAGCGGCGCGGCGTGCAAATGGAAAAAATCGTCATTTTAATTTAACTGCACGACTAAGCCTGATTCCACCGTTAGATCAAGGGCTGTGTCCATGCAACTTCTGAGGTATGTAACTACAATGATAACTAATAATTAGCATAAAAAAACAAATGACATTTGATTCAGCAGTAGCGAATAAATAGTAATTATAGCTATATAGTCCAAGTAATGGGTACAATAAAAAGGTTCTATTCACAAAAGGTCGGAATGAAATTTTACGTACAGAACAAAATTGTACACAATTTTGGTCCAGGCATTTTTCGTCTGCGACCAAAGTTGGTGGTAGATTTGCAATTTCCAACAAAATCAGAATTTCATCGCGGATTAAGACGAAGATCGCTATCCAGCAATTCTGTAATTTTTTTTCTGAAAGAGTAATGTTACTGAATGCAGATATCCGATTTGATAGATTTTGTCGTTAATCCAGGCAATAGAGACTAAATTAAGGGCGCACCTGGAAAAAATAGGAGGATTTAGTTTTATATGCTAACTTTATGTTTCTTCGATCGCTAGTTCTGGTATTTGTCACTTTCCACCAAAAAACCTCACCGGAAATACCGCCATTAAAAAAATAAGCCAAAAACGATTTTTTTTCAGAATGACTATTTTTGTTAATTTTTGAAAGAAAATGTCTTGAAATATACAAAAAAAAATTAACAAAAAAGGTTAAACATGTTTTTGACAGATCAAACCCAAAGGCGCTCTGAGACGCTGCGCGGCACCTAGTGCAGTCATTGAAGGTTTTCCGCTCCGATTTCTTTGAACCGTGAAATTTACAGAATCATTAGGGGATGGCTCAATGAGCAAAAATGACATAGGGCTGATGTGTGTTTTTGTCCTGAGGGTGGATGCTACCTCTTCCCGGGGCTAGAAATTTTTTCGTTAAAAATAACTCCGGAAATGGATATATTTTATGTAAAAAATAATTAAATTTTTTTTCGATATATTGGTATCTTTCGAGTTAAGCGCAATTGAAAATTTTTGCGGATACCTCGAAAACTTCACGTTCTCTCGAAAAAGTTGTAATGACCAAAAATTAAGCTTTTAACAAACCAAAGAGATCGCTTTTTTATTAATGCACTTGGTCCAAAATAGACCAAGTGCATTAGTTATGGGGTTAGTCTTCAACGAGTTATGGCTCGTTGAAGAAGATTTTTTTTGCAACAATTTTGTTAAAAGTAGTCAATGTGGTGATGTATCACGAAAAACTGTAGTTATAATATTTTTAATAGTACTTGGAAATACCTTCAAAATAAGCACTGTATCTTTAATATTGCGTTAAAACTAAGCGAGATACGATGCAAAAACCGTGGACCACTAAAACTTTTGAGAAAAAGATTGAGCGCTAAAACCCCAGTCATTCCCACCAGCCGACTCTGGCTCGGAATTGATGTCTGAGGATAATAATAACGAAGGCAGAGTAGTTTTACAACGCCGCAAGCGACGTAAAGTGAAATAAATCCAGATATCGACCGTGGATTAGGCCTCTTGGCGATACCAAATTAAAAAAAAAACGTACCGATCAACTCTCCTCAAGGGTGGTGTGGAAATGAGTTGCAAATAATATGTACGCAAAAAAATATTAAATGTGGCGCCTAGGTCAACAATAAGAAAATATTTACCGTAGATAATTATTATTAAAAAATGCACATATCATCTGTTTTATTATACACGACCAAATGTATCAAATCGGACATCAGACTCAAAAAAACATTACTCTTTGAGAAAAAAAATAGTACACAATTGTTCGATAGCGATCTTCGTCTTAATAGGCGCTGAAATTCTGATTTTGTTGAAAATTACAAATTAACCACCAACCTCCAAACCCCCATATTAACTCAAAACCTTTGAATTCTGATGCCAACCCTAGGGATCTTGATCTAAATGATCTTGATCTAAAGGCAGAGTACATACAACTTCTCAGGTACGTAACTACAAGGGAAACTACTAATTACCAACGAAAGAAGAAAGAAGAAATTCAATTTCCAAAATCAATAAATGGTTAAGATACCTAGTTCTGGAAATAAGTTTATTCAGGAGTTCTTTTAACCAAACATTTCTTAACTGTATTAAAATTTAAATAACTTCTAAGTTACTAGTTATTCATTATTATTTAAATGGTTTGTGATATGCTTTCTTTAGATAATATTAAAATTTGTATATCTTTTGAACTATTTCGTATTACATACATTATGCTTGGTATTGTGTATATTATTGATAACGACGATAATCTATATTTATATTGTAAATATTATGAAATAAATAATTATTTGTTTATATACATATTTATTAATGGTGAAATTAATGGTGAATTTGAACGTTGGATTATTTGAAAACCCTATCGGAAGGAACCCAACGAACTGGTAGGTTCATTAACGCGGCCGAAATTATAAATATCAAGGTATTGATAGAGGGTTTTTAATTCTATTTTTTTATACTACGTGGCGGTAAAATATTTTAATTAAAATTAAATAACTACATATTTATTGAAGCATGATATTAAATTATTCACATGCACCTAGAAGCTCGTAAACTTAAGCGTACCTGTCTTTATTACAGCCCATATTTGACGGTCAACCTAAAATACCAGCATAAAATTATGGGTTAACGATAACTCTGTATTTGCTTTTCGGCTTACTATGATACAGAAGTTTTTATTATTTTTCCGTGAACGCAATCATTTCATGACCGCGCTGACCCGTATGCGCAGACAACGAATTGCACTGAGCACTATCTGAACCATAAACTTTAAGTACCACGTAAAGCTCTTTGCCTGCTTGTAGACGAGTCTTTACACATTCGCGATATCTCAAACCTGACTTATTATGTTCAATACCTAAATTCTACATTGGGATTCTCTACATTCTACAGTTCTCAGCCCTGCTGACACTTGTGCCGCTAATTTATCGGTAAGAATAAGAGTTGCGAACCTTTTCGTTAGTCTTATCTCCACACTCCATGAAACTAGACAGTCTGATAGTAATACAACATGGTAATGGGAATGTTCTTAATGCCCACTACCTTTGAATGGCTGAAGAGTTCACAAATGCAACAGATATGAGGGAGAACCTATAGTACGACAACAGAAATTGATTCAGAGTGAAACTGCTTATAGTCCAATCAATGATTGCTCAAAAGGGGGGGGGGTGTAGAGATAAGTGGTAGGTACTCCATTTTTGTCTTTGTTACTTTTGTTTGAACTAGTTAGAAGGTAAACACACTAAAAGCCCCCACTCCCAGCAGGTGAGCGGGGCGCCGAGTGTATATGTAGAAAGTCCCTTTTTTCGATTTTCGCATATATCTCGGAAACTATGAGTCGTAGCTCTAAGGCCATTCTATACTAAATTAAAGCGGACGAAATGATCCACAACACTGAATCCATTAATATTTTCGCTATATCGCAGTTTCTTAGATATCGGCGCTTAAAATTCACGGATTTTGAAAAAAAATGCGTCACATTTTTTGTCGACATCTTGACGAAAAGTTTTATTTGCGCCACTCGCCTTCGGTTCATGACGTAAAAGTCACCCTGCGTTAATAATTGCTTTCCTTAATTGTTCGTTGAAAAATCTGCTATTTTAAACCACTAACGTATAATTTTGGTGGTACACGGTGGTCCAGCGGTCAACGCGCTAGCTCACGGCTCGTTCACCTAGCAGTAGTATGTACGTTCGGTTCCCAGCTCTGATGGGAGATAAATTTTCAATAATTTATCCCTAAAATCTCAGAGGTTCTTCAGATTTCCCTCATTGCTGCACTTAAAGGTGGGTAAATTCTAACCACCCTTCAGTGCAGGATTGTGTAGGAGTGCAATGTGCAGTCGATTTTGCTGTTAGAATGAGGATATTATTATTATACTATTATGATACATTTTTAATAATACAAAATATTTACAATTTCTCATGGTTAAGGCAGCTTGCCAACATCCACAGTGTTCAGTATATTTTAGTAGTAGTAGCTTAGCTTGATATGGTGGTAAATTTTATATAGCATATATAAACTTTGAAATTGTTCAACCATTTTTCATCGTATTTTAAACCTTCATGAAAAACAAAGTACTTATTCGTTTTTTAAATATTTTTTTATGTAAAATGTATTCTAGTTTCTTACATTCTAGATCTTATCTAGTTATCTAGTTTTTTTTACCTTTTGCCATGCGACAATATATAGGATCACACTTATAGAAAATAGAGGGCAATTTGCATATGTTTATTTTTTCTAATTTTTTTCAAGGCTAATTTGATATAAAAATGCAGAAAAAATACCATTTTTGGGTTACTGTAATATCTTAGGTTTCAGATTTTATTTGTGTTTCAGTTTTTTTAAATTGTTTTTATCTCAAAGAATAAAAAAGTTATAGACATTTTAAATAAACTCTAAATTCTCTACCAAAAAGAAGTCTGAAACACCAAACGATAACTAAAAAGTAAAAGAAAACAAAGACAGCGACAACAACAGAAAATAAAGTAACATACAAAAATTAATATCAAAAAACGATTAAAAAATGACAAAAAGTGTATCACTAGTATTTAGTAGGTCATCTTCTAGAATGAATAACCGCCTCGCATCTACTAGGCATGCTATCCATAAGACCTTGAATGAAATCTTGAGGTATAACATTCCATTTTTGGTTCAATGTAACTTTTAATTCTCCCAGATTTTGAGGTACTGGAGACGGCGTTTTACGTATACTCGATATACTTTTAAGTAATCCCAAAAATGTTCTCTGGAATTATAGTCTGGTGAAAGCACAGGCCAAAAACTTTGCACATATCGATCAACTTTTGTCGTTGTTTTCCGCCGCCTACCTTCTCCATATACCTGTAATATGGCGAACCAGTTAATGACAATACCTTCGCAATAAACGAGTTATCACACTTTTAGATTTTCGGAACTATATTAAAATTCTATCAAATAATGCAGTTTTGCAATATGTTTCCAGCAACACATTGCAACGCTATCTTGATTTACAAAATATTTTTTTTAAATGTAGGGGTGAACTTAAAATCATTGTAACTTTTTTTTAATGTAAGGGTGATATTTTTAATGTTTTTTTTCCGGACACTATGGGAGGTCACGAAAAAATTAATTAAAGCTGATTTGTTGTACACTTTAGCAGATTTAATTTTGTATAGAACGGCCTTATCGCTAGGTCGAAAAGAAGTACCTCATACCTGCCACCCTGCAGTCTACTCCAAATTTATCGTAAAAAATAAGACAAAAAATGTGAAATAAAATATTTGTTTTCAAAATTAAAGAATTTTTACCCAGGATATAAGCGAAAAACTGAAAAAGGTTACCTTCTACATACGCCCCTGTCCCTCCCTGCCCTGCAAGGAGTGGGGACTTTTAGTATGTTTACCTCCTTACTAATCCTAAGAGATTCTTGTTAGATCACTTTATATGTTAAATTAATATACTGTTTCACTGATAATAGGTTTTTAATAAGTAGTTAGATACAATGAAACGAGGTTAAAGAATATCTAAATTCGGTAAAAGAGGTCGAAATCATATGTGCTTCCGAAACCATATTTTTAATATTCTAACGTTCCCACCCTCACATATATAATAAATCAACATTATTTTTAACAAAGTCGACAAAGTCGATTGGTGGTTCAACCTCGCTGAGACCACGAAGCAGCCGTTGACAGCATTATGGGCACTCAGGCTATAGGGACTTGGTGGACCCAAACAACTCATAACTTTGGGAATAACATTCTCAAAGTCAAAAACTCTGTTCCTTCCATGTTCCTCTATAATCGTCCGTTGTCTATTAAACGGTTTGTTAAGAGGTTTGAAATGCGGTGGAAAAATGGTTGGACCAATTGAAATTTAGTATGAGTTTATATTAGAGGAAATGAGTCTCATATACATAATTCAGATTCATCAAGGGCTTGGAATATCATATATATCTAAGTACCTACCACAAAACCATTCGAACGGTATTACTAGGCTAAAAATTTAAACCTAAAGGTATTTGTGAAGCATTTCATATAAACGTACTTCAGGATGAGAATATATTGAAATTTATGATTTGTTCTGAAAACCAGTTAAGAATACGAAAGGGGCGTTAATTCTAAAACAATCCACCCCAGCTTTGCATGAGTTTACTTAACATAACACAGCTCGGCAAGCTTTGAATTAATTGAATTATTGGACCGAAAAGAAATTAATCTTGTAATATGTAGGGGCGTTGTGTAATATCTCCGTACAGCCGACCTGATCTAACTGTGCTGCACGGTCGACAAATGTTGCTCCTGCGCTGCGTATAATGAAGACATCAAGCAATAATTAAGTTAGCCATTAGCACCTAAGTACAATTTGAAACTGGACCAGCATTTGTTGTAAACGATGCAGCAGATTTAAATGGATAAAATGCAAGGCGAATTGCTGCAGAGATGTGCAAACTGGATTGGGCGACTATTGCATAGTGTGGCATTGAAATCACATCGCTCTGGGCTGTTTGGATTACTGAATCTCAAACCCAGCCCGATTCACTGTTGTTGCTCTTAGGTCGAAACCCGCCAGCGCTTACTTAGGCTGCCGTAAGCTTCGCGGCGCCCGTTTCCAACACAAACACACTAAATACGTCGCTCACTAGTTTATGGTATTCCGCTCTTTAAGCGGTTTAAAACTTGCCGGTTCTTCCTGCTGCCTATGTTAAGTCAACGGCTTGCCTACTGCTCACTTAACGATCGCCTAACACGTACCTCAACTTATAGTTTCTTTCCTACAAGTTATGCATAATAACTGTAATATTTGCACTTCCATCTCAAACAATATTACAGAACATTCACCAAATATACTCATTGCGTAAAAAATAAAATGTATCTCTGTTCTTTTCTGATAATCTATTTACTCTGTACAGTTCGTTAGAAGATTAACTGATAAACTCAATATTTTTTAAAACCGACGTTTCTGTCTAATATCCTCAAACACGTAGATTTTTTATTTTTTATTTCGCTTTTTTTTGATGCAATATACAACCAGATGGCGCTACAGGTGTTCAGATGTACAGGTATATATTTTTCGGAAGAGGCTTGTAGATGATCTCTTTATGAGTTCGGCAAAATAGTACACCTTATATTTATTTTACCGTCTAAAAAAGACAAAATATTTAACAAAAGCGCAGGTGAAGAAGGCTTCCTATTAATGAAGGTGAGTCATATTAATTCATTAGTATTTTTTATGGATTACTTGAGAATATTAAAATAACCCGAAACAATATAAATACTATATTGTTTCGGGTTATATTAATATTTGGCATATATAGTCCAGTCATATATTTAAAATACACAATTTCCTGCAAATGACCTGGCCGGCAAAAAACATGGGAAATTTGCAACCCTCTCCGAGTGGAGCACAAACAACCCCAGGCGTTCAAGGTGGTGAAATTGCACTAACGTGGAAACGTAGCGTAACCAGTTATTCCGACAACAAAAAGTTGTGATAAAAAAGCAAACTTTGAATGTTTCTACCGAACACTCCAAGAAAGCATTATGTAGGATTTATAGTTTTTGAATTGCAGGCCCGAGCAGAGGGGCATTTTTTTGCTCAAGGTTACGCGGGCCCAGTTTTGGCAGCATGACAGCATGAAGTTATGACGGCCGCAATATCGCATATACTCAAAAATTGTACTGAAATTTACCCCTGTGCTGACTGTGCTAAAAAACATAGCGTAACGTTGTAATAAAACGTGTCCTTCACAAAAAAAAACAAGATTTCTAATTCCACGCGATCAGTATGAAGGATCTAAAATTGAAGCGGCCCGAAACGAGCTGTGACATGACAGCCTACAATATTCGGTAGGCGTTGCGCCGGAAAACGGCCGAATGAACTATGAAATCAAGCGGTCAAGTGCTGGGATTTCCCGTAGCCTACCGAATCGGTCTCCTCGTTGTAAATTGTAGGATGTGGCGACTTTGAACCAGTTTGCAACGGATCGCTCATGCACGTGACTTTAATAATTGATCATTGCATATGGTCATATTTTACATATCTTATTTTTCAGTATGGTAGCACATTTATACGCAATAAAAAATGGGAAAATGTTCCCTATTGTTAACTCGCTTCCAAAATTTTTTAAGTCTGAAATTTTTCACTCAGCTAACTCAACGTCTCCAAGAATAATAGTTTTTAAGTATAAGGTATAATGTTGGTATAGTTTTTAAGTAAAAAAAATTGCGAAAAAACGGCACTTTTCAAGTGTTGGGAGCTCTTTGCAGGTTAACTTAGTACTTAGCGACCTCTATTTGAACCAGTTCTCTGCAAATTTCATAAAGCACAACTCACTCAGCTTTATGTGCTATACTAAAAGTGCTTAGGAGCGAAGGTACCTAGAACAAAACGTGGAAAAAAGAGTATTTTTTTTTATAAATTGCTAATGATCAAATGAAGAACTTCGATGTCCGGATCCCCAAAATAGTGTTCCACAAAAAACACGTAGATCAGTAAAAAAAATCTGTGGTCAAAAATTCACTTGAAATTCTCTGACAACTGGACTGTTAATGCATATGTCTCATAATGCCTGCAAGTGTCGCATATAAGCGTATAACCGACAAATGAGATATAGATATTGAAAATTACTTTCGGTTTGAATAATCCTGGGGAACGCTGAATTAGTTTTAAATCTATAATGTAAAGGGCCTTAACCACTCGTATACCGAATAGTAAGAATTTTAATCTTCCACGTAGATATCTATATACATAAAATTCTAGTTATTTTAATACGAGTCTTTGATTGCTATCTCGTACGATGCCATGATAGTTAAAAAAGTAGATATTAGTCTTAAGTAATAACATTCCAAATGGAAAACGTTAGGAATGTTATTACCTAAGACTGGCGTGAAATTAGCTATTATATTATTTCTCTCAATAAGCCTGTAACCTTAATCTCTCATGGCAATTGGTCAAATATCTCCAGATATGTTTAGTTGCCGCAATATAATATATATATATATATATATATATATATATATATATATATATATATATATATATATATATATATATATATATATATATATATATATATATATATATATATATATATATATATATATATATATATATATATATATATATATATATATATATATATATATATATATATATATATATATATATATATATATATATATATATATATATATATATATATATATATATATATATATATATATATATATATATATATATATATATATATATATATATATATATATATATATATATATATATATATATATATATATATATATATATATATATATATATATATATATATATATATATATATATATATATTGAAATAATAAGTTATTATTTTATTTATTAAATTTTATGTTATTTTGATAATTTTGATTTTCTTTTATTTTAATTTTTATTTACCAAGTATACCTACCATTGGCATCATTTGAAATATTTATTCTCCCAGAAGACGGTTCATTAGGGAAGCTAGCAGAAATTACAGATCCACAACAAGACAATACAGATACAATTTACCCAAATTTAACATAATTTTATTGACAATCTTTTATTAAATTTTTATAAATTGTTTGTGATTAGAGAAATATATTTATACCTCTACGTTATATGCAATCAAATTATACATATTTAGGTATAAATTTAAATATTTGCTTGTATTATTACTATGTACCTACCTACTAAAAATTGTCCACTAATTTAAATATAAAATTCTATGTTACACATCACTCCATCTATCGAGTCGTAGCTAAATCTCAAACCTTAATATGTCTCTCTGATGTCTGGGTATATATAACATAGATTCCTATACTACGAAATAAACTAAAAACACAGAAACTTGCCTTAACCTAAGCACAACATAGATCGATACTATAGATTGTCTTTTATCTATGATAATGTACTATCTACGATCTATGACTCATATATTCTAAAATTTTACCCTAAGATATGGAATTTACTTATTATATTCTACATTTATGAAGATTATTTAAAAATAAATGTTAGAAAAAGATCTACTTTACTAGTTTTAGAGCTCAAATTGGTAAGTAAACTTAGCATGCATGTTAATACTTTGATATATGTTAATTAGGTTATCAATTACTTGTTATATTCTGATCAGATATATCAATGTTTATAAGGTGTACCTTTTATATTGTTTTCGCTATTATTTTTAGGCCTTAGTTCCTTGCTGGGGTTTGCATTTATGCACTGCTTATACCATATCTCATGGATGCTCTTCTGAAATGGCCAATAAATGTTCTCACGAAACTGGAACATCGTCTGCTTGCTGCTTATTGAATATTCTTGTAGGCGATGTAGTAAGTATTTATATTCTTGGTATTTTTCTTATAATTTCTTATTTTTTAAGGAGAAGTTATGAAATTTTTTTTATGCAACATGCTTTCTTCTAAAACCCACTCGTTGCTACTCAATAAAATTGTTTTTTCATCTGTTTTACTTCCTTGGAAATCTTATATTTACCTACTTGTTTTCAGGTTCTGTTTATTATTTCTTTTTCACTTAATAAGTTTTGACTTATATTCACTTTCACTATGTTTATATATAAATCATATTTTAATTATTATTATATTACATTGTTTTTTTCTGACTTTATATATAATTATATTTCTCTAATATTCTTAAGGTATTATAATTTTGGATTATGAAAGTAGTCTTACATGTGACATTAGCTGTCAAATGATATCACCATCTAGACATATTTTAACTTTGATTAAATATTCCAGCTTTATTTCTACTTGCTTTATAATATACAGTATGTCATAATTTGCTTCATTTTATTTACAATTACTTTGTCAAATTTGAATAGGCTGTATTTAGTACAAGATGCTCAATGTTTAACCGAATCTTGCGTTGCATGGTAATTCTGGTCAAATTCTTACCGATGAATATGAAATTGTTTTATTTTATGAATAAATATCTATATATTTTTGTTTTAAAATGTACTTGACTATTTTTACTTATTATAAATACTATTTACATGGAGTCTTTAACTAATACTATGCAATGAAAGTTTATTTATAATATGTTTTATATGTATATCGACTTATATGTTCGCTCTCTCGCTACAATCTTTTCTTATTTCAATATATATATATATATATATATATATATATATATATATATATATATATATATATATATATATATATATATATATATATATATATATATATATATATATATATATATATATAACAACTTCAGGTAAAATATTTATATACACATACTCTCACATACACATTACTCTCCATTATATATATATATATATATATATATATATATATATATATATATATATATATATATATATATATATATATATATATATATATATATATATATATATATATATATATATATATATATATATATATATATATATATATATATATATATATATATATATATATATAATGGAGAGTAATGTGTATGTGAGAGTATGTGTATATAAATATTTTACCTGAAGTTGTTCGACGATAGTTTGTGATGGTAGAGAGACATGAGATATTCATAGACAATAATGGAAATAGATAGTTTAATAATTAGTTGTAGCGCTAATAGTGGACGTTTCTTATTTTAATTAGCTTATATTCTGTTTTGTAGATTTTCTTCTTGAATGGGCGCCAGTTCACTATGCCAGTGAACAATTTGAATTTATTATTTATTTGTAGGTGTGTTAATTTTATAATGATATAGATAAAATGAAAAACTCTTATAATATTCTTAGTTTAAATTTAAAATTAGAACACAGGAACACTTTACCTCAAGTCGAGTTCAAAATAGACTTATAAATTCAAATTATCAGTATATGTTTTTTATGATTATAAATTTAATTTTATGATCAAGAAAATCTAATTTCTCGTTGAGGATACCTACTATTTTTCAAATATTATTTAATATGATTTCATTATTTTTAGATTTTAGATTGGTTTAAACTTTAGTTTTAGATGTTAGATTAGTTTCCATTTATCTGATACATCTATTCATTAACAATATTTATACTTTGATGGTGATTCAAGAACATTGAAAAAATATGCCTATTCTATCCTGAGATAATATACCTTAAATTACTAAAAACATGCAATATCAAATTCTTAATGAACGACGTCACTAGGGCACTGCACTGAAGCACTATTATGTAGACCCCTATTGTTGCTATGCTGCTACTGCAATGGTTTCCTCGTTCGGAAAACTGCAACGGAGTCTCCGCGCTGTGTAAACAGCCTCGATAAACAATCTTATGGCGAAATCAAGAACACTACTTGTGGAATTGGTGATACGTCTTCTTGGGAATATAACTTGTTGATATGTTAATTTACTACTTGAAAAATCCTTATTTGGATACGATGAAAACTTCTAGAAATAGAAATATCTAGTATACACCGCAGACATCTTATTACAGCTTGGATAAACCACAATTACTTGAATTCACTAATTTACTTTACATAATACCTTGGAAATACGTGTAATAACTATCATGCCAAAATTTCAATTATTAACTTGAATTTTACTATATAAATTCTTAGATTTCTCACAGAGAAATTTTAACGTGGCTTCCGTTTTTAAGTGCTTTTAATAAGTCTCAGCATTATTATCTATTGCTAAGGAAGTCTCTTCACAGAAAACAAACAAACACTTCCTTAGTTACTTGTATTTCCATATACATTACAGTTGACTGTCAACCAATCACGTAATGTTATTATTTATGATTTTCATATTTTCACTATAGATTATGATTTAAAATCTACACATATTAATTTTGCAATCTTTGAAGAATTATGCACTTACTTATTATTTTTACTACGGACACATTTTGTCTTAGTCACGCTCCATTAGTGTGCTGTTACGAGGCTAAAAGCCTCGGTTTCCGCTTTCGGAGATGCTTTATTTCACATTTAAGAATAATTAATATTTAATAAGTCATTTAATATCATCATTTAATAAACTTTTATATTTGATAAATCATAATATGATATGTCGAAACTATTATTATTGTCATTTGATTTTTCTGGCGATTATTAATTTAGTTATCAATAAAATACGGCTTCACCAATCGGCGTGCAGCCGATTAGACCACGGGATGATATGCTCTGTATTTGTTTGACTAGGCATGTACATTTTCTGCCTGTACAGCGTCTTTGTTTGTTGCATGCTGCATGGTATGAGTATGGTGCGAGTATGTCATACATTTTTTTAAGGTGCTCTCGACGAATTGGTATCTGCCAATAAGATCCAACGTAGATAACGTTGTCATATAAGTCAATAAGTCATATCCAACGTAGATAACGCTTTACTTTGATTAAATTTAAGTAATTAATCGTCTGGTCATGGTGGTTAAATTTGATATTTTGTCATCACCTTGTTTAGAAGACATCAAGACATTTACTAACATCCTTTTTCGAAACTGTAGTTAAAATGTGAAATATATATATTCAGTTTCCGCCAATTATTATACCAAGCCTGACAATTCCAGCAATTTTTCATTTTCCCTCTGCTTACTATTTCACATCTGAATTTCATGCTCATACATCATGCTCATACTGGGCTTCAGAAAATATTATTGTATATTGTTTTAGTCAAATATTGTCTCGCCTTGAACATCTGGTTTTCACTTTATTTGGCGCCCAACGTAGGGCTGCTCTTGAGTGAATAAATTACCTTAGTGAAACTAACTTTAATATACAAACAATTACAAACATAAACGAAAACCCTAAAGGTTTTCCATTGTGACACTTTTCTTGACGGTCGTCTAACTTTCCGTCTGACTTCTTGCCCCGCTTGCCTCTCGTATTTCTTACAACCTCTATAATATTATATGGTTACACTACAACCACAATGATGCTCTGGACGACTTCGGTTACGAAAACCAAAAGATTATTAGTCTGATTACTATACATATATCAGTTTATAAAGTATGTCAATTTATAATTAACAAGAGGAAAGTACCTAATCAGAAGAAACTCTAGTAATTGCCAACAAATTTGAACTTGTCTTTCAAGCCCCCATGCTTAAAAGAGCATACGCATTATTTATTTTTATTTTTTATTTAATAGATATCAGTTCTCTTGGGCTTGAAGGAGTGTAGGAATAGGAGATGTATGAGAATCATGTTCGTATAAAACAAATTAACATTTTTTACTAAAATTCTGCAATTATACAAGATAAATTTAACATTCCTATCATTACCCCTCTCGTGACAAAAACAATGGATACGCAGTATTACGTAAGCTAGCACACGTTCCTAAGGTAATTGTTTTTTAAAAATAAGAGAATACATACTTCTCTCTTCTTCCATTTCTTGTCGTTGTTTTTAAGAAACAATGTATTTTTATAGCTCTGCGTAGATTCACTGTGTAATTTACAATCTTATTGTTAAAATTAATTCAATGTCTTAAACTGGTTCTTTTTTATAGTTGTATTAACGATCCCAGCGATTTAATACACTATAATAACATGGTACGATTGATTGGTCGGGTCTCAAAAATAATAATCGCTTAAAATTGATCGAGAATTTCTTTCAGGCATTATATTTGAAATTAGTTTCAAATTAGCTGAATTTATTTACGTTTATAGCTTTAACACCTGTTTAGAATGGTTACTTGTTAGTTATTTATCGAATGTTTTTCAGGCCTAGTTGTTGTTATTTCCAAAACCATTATTGTTATATTATTATATTGTATTGCCACGCAGGATTTGTTTACATTTACGCTGAGGTTGATATTGATGTTTCTTCTAATTTGATACGATTTTACATTTTTAACCACAATAATTACTGCACAGGAGCTATTTCGCATTGCACATTGACGACACACTTTATTGTTTATCGTGTGATAAAAAAGTAATTCGTTTATCAAAACTGCGAAATTACCAAAAAAAATATGTTTAATCAGAGAGTTAATAATTAACTTGCAACGCAACCGAAAACGAAGAGCAAAACCGATACAAAGAAATGTATCGGGCACGTTCTGATACGGCAGTGCACTCGGATCGGATAACTACAAGGCCGGATAACTACTACTAGGCGAACTAAAATACCATAAAATTCATTTACTTTTTATTTACTTTCTTAATTCAAGAAAATCCACAGCTCATGGCGATACTCAGTTAAATTTAGTTTTTGTTAATTCGCAAATTGCTGTTCGCTCCGATCGGCTGCCGGTTATTTTGCTGCGAGAATGTGGGCACTCGCCTAATCGAAACTAGATTGAAACCTAATCGAAATGATTTGGTTCGAAAAATTACGGGAAATATATTATTTCTTACGCAATAGATTAAACATTGCTTTAACGTTATTTTGCAGGTGACTAATTTCACAATAATAATAATAATAATATAATAATATCTCTCTGTGGAATAAAAAACTAATTCATAGGTGGAAACCGCTGATTTGGATATGATTTAGTTATGCATACCAGCCCAGCCAAATAAAACATATTTAGGTCCGGAAAAATTCACATAAAGCTGAAAATTGGTGCCTATTCCCCACCGATTACTTCTGCTAAAAATTGTATTCAAGGAACGGACTTCTTAAATAAAACTGGATCGCTTATTTCCCCAGAATAGTTTGGCTCATATATGCTAACTGCCGCGCTGTGACAGAATTATATTGGTTGATTAGAAGCCAATGGCAGCATCGTATTTATTGCGGGATTTCTGATTTCTGAATGTTATGTTTTATGATTTTTAGGTTATGATTTACCGGTGATGCATGAAGTGTTAAATTTTATATAAAAAAAATCAAGATATACTTAGATATAGATATACTTAATATTAGTTATAAACTTAAGATAAGTTTTCCCCTCCAGAGAGGTACCTATTACCAAAATTAATCCATATTAAAGTCGTAAATCCTCATTAAAACCGATTTTTTTACTTGTTATTTATTACCAAAGTTTAGAGAATATATATTCTGTAAACTTTGCTATTATTTTTGCTGCATATTATGCATATTCATTTATTTTCAAGGTCAATAAAAGAGATCAATTTGAAGTATCAATATTGTATTCAACTAATATCGTTGCACATAGAATACCCGCCACCACGCATAGAAGATATATGCACGACCTCATCTTCATTTCACTCATATGTATTTAATTTTCATTTGTACCGCACTTTTTCCCTTTAATACACAATTTTCTGCACATGTTCAAAAGGATGCGAGGCAGCATGCGGTTGCAGAAAAATCGGATTGAAATGCTCCACCATCTGCATCAATTGCAGAGGACAAGCCTGCACATATGTAGAAGATGTAGATAAAAACGACTTTACTGACGTTGACCTAGAGCGTTTAACATCCCAAGACCAGACCGAAGACAATATCGTTTCTCAGTTCGAGAGTGGAAGTGCTGACAGTACAGAATAGCAACAAAGTGAGCCTTCATCGTCTTAACGAAGAAAAATACAATATATTTCAAATTTTACTGTGGATCCTAGGCCTACAGGGGAAATCACTGAAACACGCGCAAACTCTACCGCAAGGTGGTGTGGAAACTGGTATTGTATATTTTCTGAGCTTAACTTCTTTGGTAAGTGCATGCTTAATTTCTTACTATAATCTTGTGATCCTTAAAATTTTAAAAAATGCATAGAGCACCAAAATTAATGCATAGCAACTAAAAAACATCGATTTTAGCTGAATTACGAGAGATTTTCTAAGTTTACGGCTAAATATCTTGGTAATGGTAAGGTTTATAGAAAATTTAACGAGGATTAATTTTTTATCGTTAATATTTTAGGAAATATTCGCAAAAATCTAAATTTCGAAGCCAATTTTGTAATATGGCGGCCGCAAGGTGGTGTGGAAACTGGTATTGTATATTTTCTGAGCTTAACTTCTTTGGTAAGTGCATGCTTAATTTCTTACTATAATCTTGTGATCCTTAAAATAAAATAAAATAAAAAAGCATAGCGCAGCAAAATTCAAGCATAGCAACTAAATGACATCGATTTTAGCTGAATTATGAGAGATTTTCTAAGTTTACGGCTAAATATCTTTGTAATGGTAAGGTTTATGGTAAAATTCGTAAGGACCTTTTTGTAGAAAATTTAATGAGAATTAATTATAGTAATGGGTATTTTTATCGTTAATATTTTAGGAAATATTCGCAAAAAACTACATTTCGAAGCCCATTTTGTAATATGGCGGCTAACGCCGACCTCGGTTGAAGGAAAAAACTTAATATATCTATCACAAGATAAAAATAAAGCGATTAAATCAATTTCCAGATTTCCTGGAATGGCTTCTATGGAATTATTTCCTTATTGGGCTTTATTTTACGGCTTGCCGCGTGGCTTCCTATTCCAATATAAGATCACAAAAATAAAATAACATGGGATGACACACAAGAAGTGAGTAGAAGTATACTATATTTATTTGCTCTTACAGTGACCTCACAGGTGACGTTGAAATCCCTTTAAATTGGATGCAAATGTACGTATATCGATTAATAAAACAGTTTTTATGCTTTGTTAATTTTAATATTATATTTAAAAAATAATAGGGGTATATGCGTCTTAATCCGGCTCGCGACGGGATTACGATCGCAATGTATGCAAATCGTTTGTGTTCTACTTCCTTTTAATAGAAACACGTGACGAAAATTTAATCGAAATATGATTTTAGTAAAAAAAAATTCTTGTTTCTTTCTCTACATTGCATTCGGGACTTATATAGTTATCTCCTAGAATAAAAAAAGTACCTCGATTGAGACTTATACCCTGCTTTTCGGGCGAACTCTGATTCACGGGCCGGAATATATATTATTTGTTAAAATTCTAGAGGTTTTAGACAAAATCTAGCTGACGAGTACTATTTAGCATAGTTTGAATGGTACCTACACTGCCGAAATTTCAGACAGATACGACAAGATTTAACTGAGATACGACTTGTTAAACATAAATGAACGATTTTTGCCACAAATTCCTAAAAAAGCTAAAAAACTTCCCAATTCCGAATCCATTCGCGACCCCCATAATCGAGTTCCACAGGTCGACTTACATAAGAAATCGACATCAGTTATGTTCGCGAGTTGCATAGGCCACTTTTATTTTATATATTTCGAACGTCCTGCTCTCCGGCTATTATGGCTTTATGGCGAATATTTTTTCTAATACCAAATTATAATCAAAGCGTTGGGATGATATTGACAAGCAATTCATGTCTCTGAACTGTCAAAATTATCGCCACAATTAGATGATGCTAAAATGATACAAAATACGAGTATTTATGAGTCGTTTACTTTCAGCTGGTCGCGAGTGTACCTACATACATAGGTATATTTAAATGGTTACCTGCGCCACTTTATAATTTACAATTTATCAATATTTATGTGAATTTTCTAGTCAAGAGGTAAATATGATGAGTCTGATTGTAATTCCACTTCGTACGCCTCCAAGCACGATTTTAGTCAATGTGTATCAATTAAACCATTATGTTGTCATTGGAAATTGTATGTAATGATACAGGTGGCGTTCATAAGTCATAGGAGCGGCTTCGGAAAAGGACTTAATAATCGACTTTTGTTTCCTGCTTAATTTGATCAACTCTCTTTGTGATTTTTTTTCTTCGAGTGCATTTCACACATTACTCGGTTTAAAAATATAATTGCCGTGTAATTATCTTTTTGCATACGCTTAAGTGCATCTCGCCATCGCGAAGGTAGTTAAAATAACAGAAATAATACATTCGGCGGTCAACGATTTTGGTCTCGCAAATGCACGGATTTTCTGCGGGTAAATAATGTAATGTGGATATATTTTTACTAAGACACATTTACATGTTAATAAAATTGATTTCTGAAATTAAGTATTACGAGAGGCATTGGGATATTTTTTTCATAAGCTTTGTGTGAGGGCAAGTGAGCACAATAAAAGTATCTATTCATTTGTCATAATCACATTAGATTGCGTCAGTTTTTATTTGCGTAAAAAAATGTGTTTTTGAATAAAAATAATGAATGTTTTAACTTCATGCTTTCATCTTTTTTTAAATCTTATTAAACAGTAGAGTAGAGTACATTTCGGTGTTATACAATTTTTCAGAAAATAATATGGGGTACAAATAATAGGCCAGTCAATAAAATCATCAAACATCGCAAATGCGCATCTATCTACGATTTTTGTATATGTATTTAGATCAGGGGTTCTAAAGAGAGTAGTTTATACCCAAGTTTGTAACCTTGAAAATCCTGTGGTACTCCCATGGTGCTCGAAAACCGAGAAATTATAGCACCTGTTTTAGTTTCGTCGAAAAAACTACGTTAAGGAGAGCGATTTTAGGAATCTTCACTTCACTACTTTTGAAACTTAAATAAAACCAAATTTGCGACCATATTAGCCCAACCGGAACACTCTAGGTATATTTGTTGCGGAGATACAGCCAGTAAAATATGGGATTATTTTCCAAAATGTGAACACATATCGGTAGGGTGATTTTCCAAGATACGTACCGGCTAAACTAATGGTCCTAGTGAGAAGTCATCCAAAAGGAATTTGTAGAACATTGACTTAACCTCAAATTGATTCCAAAATGGTGCCTCTAGGCCTCATAGTTTCGATGTACATCAATTTCAAGAAGACGCCCATACTAATATAGTGAGGACGGCGACTTACTGGTCCTCCTTACTGGCTGAAGCTCTAGATAGACGAACGTGTACTTCAAGAAAGGCAGCAGAGGTGGGTCAGAGTACTCCCAATATCCAGCAAATTTCTTCACATGTGGAAAAATGCAGATACCACGAGGGACGGTTTGTTCCTGCATGCCATCAGCGGGACACCACCTCTGTCCTTTGCCCTTTTCGGGCAAGGCAAAATGAAGTAGTGCTACTTCCTCAAAAAGAAACCACTAGATAGAAAATCCAACGTCGTCAGCATTTTCCATGGTCCATTCAGGGAGATGTAGGAAATGCTGGCGAGACGATCTTGATGAACCTCTACGAAGGAGATGAGGGAACGCTGCACACCCTGCGATATTCATCATTTATAAAATCGGCAGCAACGGTCAAAGTCAACCTAGCCCGCTCAAGCCCTGCTTAGAATTGTGACAAATCCAAGAAAGGGTGGTTGGGGTCGTGCACTTGCAGAAAGGCAGGGCTCAAGTGCTCTATCCCATGCTCCTTTTGCCAATGGCGCAGTTGCAACAACGTCATCCCTCGCATCCAGGACGAAGAGGATGATGATGTGGACGACCCAACGCAATATGACAACCCGTTTCCACCCCTAGAAAACGCCGTCCCTCCTCCCCTTATCCAGACTCTTCTCTAGGACCGCTAGTTTAGCCGGTACATGTCATGGAAAATGACCCTACCTATAAATGGACATAGGAGCTCGGGTTAGGCTTGAATTGTAGCAAAGTTAGATTGCTTTACAAAAATTCTAATCGCTTTACAAACCTCCGAGAAATGCTTCCTTACGGTAGTTTTTTAGAAAAAACTAAAACAGGTGCTAGAATTTCGCAGTTTTTCGAGCACCACGGGAGTAGCACAGGGGTTTCAGGATTGCGAATTAGGGTACAAACAGGGGTCCTAATAACATATAAAAAAAATCGTAGACACACGCGCATTTGCGATGTTTGCCTTTTTTTGTGACGATATTGAGTTGCCTATAGCCCAAGTATGCCGTTTTTCAAAATTCAGTTTGTCGAGTTTTTTTTTTAAGTCGTTACGACGAGGGTTTTAAGAAATTTTGGGGTGTCTAAAATATATCAAAGGTTTCATCGCTCCTGTTTTGTAATTTATTTCATTTGACTATTTATTAATACCACCACAAGAGTGCTTCCATAAGAAAAAAATCTTGTAAAAGTACGTATAGTGTAGAATCTTGAAATACATGTA
The DNA here is from genome assembly GCA_964058915.1 of Tetropium fuscum. Lineage (NCBI taxonomy): Eukaryota > Metazoa > Arthropoda > Insecta > Coleoptera > Cerambycidae > Tetropium > Tetropium fuscum. The sequence continues at coordinate 458,178 of CAXKVY010018451.1, read as the reverse complement.
TCAAAAAATGTAGCAAAATGATTCGCTATGTTAGTCGAGTGACCCCAAAGAGTAATTTCAAATAGTATTTTTGTCCACGACATTTTGATAATAACAATAATATATTATAAAAGTATTATATAATGAAGCCATTATACAATAGTATCGAATTATTACGCAACACTTTACATTTGATTTACATATAGGTAATATGGCTATTGACGCTTTAAAATAAAATTATTTTTTGGTAAATTTCTCCCAAAAATGCATAAAGTAAATAACAACTTTCTCATAATAAAAAACGTATAATGGTCAGGGACAAATTATAGTATTCAGCTTGAAATTAATGGCCATTATTAACCTAGCGTAAACAATGGCTATATCATAATTGTTCGTTAAATAATAGACTATATTATTATCATATACAAAAATTAAATTAAACTGATATTAATGTAATGTTAGTACCTATAAGTAAATGACACAATAAGTTCAATAAGACAAGACACAATAAGTGTATCATAATAGGATGCAAGGTATATGTTTCCTTCAATCCAATATGAATATTACAGAATACAGAATACAGATACAGAAATTATAATTTTTCTTCTAGCCGAATGCGGGAGAAGTAGGTACTTGGAAAATAAGAATACATTACGACCTTCCAAAGCCACTTTCGAAGTAAAGACATCCTGTGCACGCTGATATCGATAGAGAGATTAAACGATAATATCTGTGCTATCTGAATCCCATGCGAGTATAGGTGTACTTATAAGTTAAATGTGGCGACCACCACACACGTTATAACCATTTAACCGGTCTTCGCATGCACGATCACATGGCGAAAATTCAAACCATTTTTCCATGGCATTACAATGACAATAAACAACTACAAATGCCACTTAAAATTATCTTTTATCGAATCTTTCTTTCACCTAACTAAATAGTCGGTAGATAACAGGATCGAAGATTACGACAAGAAGTGTTAGCCGAGAACAAGACGCTGCTAGTAGGAATTTTAGAGGCTGGTATAATTCCCAGTTGCATATAAAATACTATTTACACTAAGCTTATTTTAACACTTGTTCACGTTCGATATCTCAGTTTGCCAAAACAATTATTTTATTACTCTTTTTTTCTGTAATATAATAATATCGGCGTAAAAGTTATTAAAAGGTATGGTTGTGGACCTACCATAATCGTAATCCAGTTTAAGCCCCTAAGGCTAAAAAAGTCCTTTGCCTAACAAAAGGTAGCGACAATTTTTTCATATGTTGTTCAAGTCTGGGCCTGGACAAAAAATCCAAGTTTCCTTTACAAAAAACCCATTTTTGTGTTTTTTCAAATTTCTTCTCGCTATTTATTATATAGTTATATTAAATGTAAATCATGTAATTTGTAAATCAAAATAAAAAAACTTTCACAGCACCTCAAGGTAGAGTGAATGACGCGTTTTCTTTATTGTGGTATCCCCAATAGGCCTAATCCACGGCTTTGCGATCTTAGATGGAAATGACGCTTGAGGCAAACAATTATATTATCAGCGTTTTCAAAAGAAACAAAAAGATACACGATGAACGGTTTATACCTACTATATCTGTTCCAGGAATAATCTAATCTAATCTAATATGGAATTTATTAATAAACCAAAATAAAACGAATAAAAAATTAAATATTATCTACTAACTTCTGTTACGCCACTATGGTGTAAAAAAATATTTGTGACAAGAGAAATCACTGTATAATCTTAATGTGTTGTGGAAAAAACAGTAAAAATAAATGTGAATTTTTCTTTCTAAATTTACCGTTAAAAATGTCTGCTTTAACTTTGTCTCCCTCGAAATAAAGTAACTAATTCGAAAAAGTAGTGGCCACGATTTTTGATGGATTTTTATAGTTTGCAAATGAAGTAAAAATCTCAAGATTTTTTAAATAGAAAAAAAACCCTTATATTTTTAGATCAAATTTTTAGACCAAATGAAAGTCGACCTATCATCCTATCCTATCATATACTTATCACCAGACTTATCATAAACGCCTGTTCCATCACAAGCCTAAGGAAGGGTGTTTGTCTTATTCATAGACTATCATTGGAAATAGATGGCATATCTTTTTATTTCACAAGGAATGATAAATAGGTGTAGTAATCTAGTAGCCTAGTAAAAATAGAATAAAACAATTGGGGCCGTTGAAGATTTACGCCCAAAATTTATTAAATATATTTTTTTAAATAAGGACAGTAAAAGGCAATTTTTTTGCGGTATTACAATTTGAAAAAATATCTGCAGTTTAAGAATTATTTCGCGGCCCTGCGGGTCCTGCCATCTCCCACAACGCGGGGTCTGTGGGCTCCTTATCGCCGCCAGTGCAGCAAAAACTATCAGTAAAGACCTAGGAAATAACTGATATAGGGTACCTAAACCGGGCAAATACGCCCCGACGGGAAATGCGCCCCAGTATGATTACCGAAAAAAAAAATACAGGATTACATACGGTACCTTAGAGACTATCAGTTGAAGCTGCTTAATTCGCAGAGACATGATAAAAGATATAGAGATAAAACCTGTCCTGCTTTCTTGTGTAATTACTTAACAAAAAATCATAATTTGTTTGGTGTAGTTTGAAATCGATGCCCATAAAATTGTAAAGTATGAAGTGTATGTTTTCTCATTTTTACGAAACCTGTTAAGAATTTATGAATGCCAATGAAAGTATGAGAAAGCATGTTTCGTATCCTAAAAACAGTGATATCTGTATTCCTTTATTTATTTAGCGGTTAGTTGCAATTTTTTGGAAGTATTTCCAAAGTTACGGTGAAATATGCCCCTTTCACCGTTACCTAGGGATTTTACATCCCACTACTGAAAGTGTCTTTTTTTAATAAGAAATGGGGAAGATCTAAAAGCGATCTAAAAGTCTATGCGGGTCTCATTCAGTGAAGACATCCTGGCGGAGGCTATACAAAATGTTACATCCGGACAAATAAATGTGCATAAACGAGGCAATCAGAGTTTATGGAATTGCTTCCAGAAATTTACGACGTCATTTACTATCAAAAAGCTCAAAGATAAGATTAGGTCGGTGCCCGGAATAGAGCACGAAAAACGAATTTCTTTGCATATTAGAGCTATGGAAAATATTGGTTTTGCACCTACTTATGCTTATGTCAAGAAAATGGCTCTTTGTTGCATAACAACTTGGCATACAGCACCGATTTTCTAAGGAGACCCAATCAGCTGATGATTGGTTTCAAGGATTTTTACGACGCAATAAAGAACTTAGCATCAGGCAAGTGAGGGTCTTTCGCTTGCCAGAGCAAAAGGAATGAGCTGAGAAGATGTTAACTATTTTTTTAAATTACTCCTTATAATTATTACCGAATACGATTTACTGGATAATCCAGGAAAATCATTCATGTCGACGAAACTGGTCTACAAATTATAATAAACCGGGAAAAGTAGTTGCGACAAAAATGTGCAAAAGATGCGTATTCTTTAACAACTTCGGTAATAGGAGGCAATGTGCCCTTAGTATCGTGTTGCAGCGCAGAAGGTTACTCTTTGCCACCTGTTTTGATATTCAAAAGTGAAAATAAAAATAAGAATTTTTAGATGATCTTCCACCAAGCTCTGGTGTACTCATGAATCATAAATTAACTCAGACCTGTTTCTTAAATGGTTTAAACATTACGTCCTACCCAAGAAAAGTTCCGGAAAAGCCTTTTTAATACTAGACGGGCACACATCCCACTGCAATGCTTGAATAATTGAATTATGAGAATGATGAAGAGAATGAAGTAGTGTTTTTGTGTCTGGCGAGTCACACAATTCACACCTTAGATAGAATTATAGGAGTTCAAGAGACCAAAATAGATGGATCATACAAAATAAAAACAGAAAAATCTCCAGAACAAATGTATCTAGACTGATCGGCAGGCATGGGGTAACGTAGCTACAGTAGCTAATGCGACCTCTGGTTTCAGAGCATGCGGGTTTTATTCATTCAACCCGCTTGCTATTTCTGAACATTTTTATTCGATTTCTGATGCAAGTTTGTCGTCAGCTAATGCAAATGAGAGGATACCGCCAACTTCCTCCAATTAAGCGATTTAAAATCCTCCTGTTTGAGTAGAAATCCACTTGGTTCATCAACAATGCCCTCCGAAGTACCTAATCCATCAGCAATGCCCTCCGAAACATGTGGGTCCATCAACAATGCAATCTGAATCTTCAGATGAGACGCCTTCGAAGTATTTAAGAGAAGTTAATCCCATCCCGGTAGTTCCTCATAAAATGTCGAAAAGGAAGCAATAAGCTCTCGAACTGACTTCCCCTGAAAATCGTGCCAAAAGACAAATTTTCTGTAATAGAGCACTTCTTAAGAAGAGAAAAAGAGGAAAGAGTAAGCCAGTTAAGAGAAAATGAATAACGAAGTTTCCAAAAAGTCTAAAATAATCGGAAAGTGAACCGATTTTGACTACTGATAACGATGATAATAATGATGATTTTTGCATTCAGTGTCGTGAGTATTATTATACAACTAAGTCCAAAGCTGATTGGATTCAGTGTTTGGAATGTAATCATTCATTGCATGCAGAATTAATCATGAATTGGCTACATGCTAGATGACACTTACTCACACTTATGACAATGATCGTCAATGTGGCCTTCTTCACAGCTCCTCTGGGGAAAACGCCCCACTAACCCTTTTCATACACATATATTTTACAAAAATGTTCATTATTTTGACAACAATGTGTTCATAATCAAAGAGATTATTTTTAGGTATTATATTTTTCCAATTAGGTATTTATTTTTCAAAATATGGGGTGTATTTGTCCGGTTTACCTTACATTGGAACTAGGAAATAACTGATATCTACTGTTTTCAACAAACCTTTAAAAACATCTAATTGATATTAATCATCATCATGAAAATTTCATCATTTCTAAAAAGTCTGTTTGGCATGAATCATAAGAAATATGACCATACACTGATACAATGGCGTTATTCTAGCATTATATCTACCTATACTCCTGATGGATGGCCGCGATAACACTTGCCATTTTCCTATAGACAAATTCATTACCCAGCCTCCTGCATGTAACTGACTGCTAAAGCATATCATGGGAGTTAATCATTATCTGATGACCGTAGGCGGCGCGCGTGATTTTTTAAATCGAATATATAATGATCTTAAACAAAGACTGGGTGTCATATTTTTCGATGTAATGAAAGCCAGTAGCGGGAATAATTTTTAGTAGCCAGTAGCAACCGTTTCAGTAGAGCACTTTATATTGTCCGCCCACGTGGATAATTATTTTTCATGATATATTTGTTGCAATGTTCTTCACGGAAAAAGCCCGGCGGTGACGCCTAGGTCGCGTAATTGGGTATTCCTTTTTCGGCAGCTAGTTTATTTGAAATTTATTTATTTATATCTGGACAATTCGGGTCTAATTACAGCTTTGATAAAGTCCCACAACATTTTTTTTTAATATAACGGCGCCGGCGTTTGAAATATAGTTTTATTGAATATTAACATAATGTCGGTCACGGCGAGTCAAGAGAACATTAATCATCATCTGGAAGTCATTATTTATTCTTATTTTGGACAAAATCAATTTGGAAATTTGTACAATATAAATTATTGTATTATGTTTCTATTGATGTAGATCTAGGTTTGCGCGGGATACTGATGACCTACTGGTGTCACTCAACTAACAACCAAATTTATTCAAGTTATTGTATATTTTATAGTATATCGATTTCTAAACAGGTTAATTATGAGACATACATTAATTTTGCATTGTATATCCTTTACAATCATTATTTACTGAGCCTGAGTTTACGGTCTATATTTCAATGTCACATTATTCTATTTTGCATCATAGTTGTTCCATAGTTAATTAAATCAGACTGAAACCAGGCACAGTATTACAGTAGATATAGGTTTCTGGGTGAAACTAATTCCCACAAAGATGGGGGTTAAATTTTTTCCTTAGTGGTTGGTATCTTTTTGATATACTAAAAGCCTAGAAAAATCTGACAGAGGAAATAGCGTTCCTTTGGTAGCCATCTTGAAAAAACATAAAAAATTAAAAAATTCATGTGTGGTAACAAATTACACGCAAGAAAATAATATAATAATGGTTTTTAGAGGTTAAATATTTACATATACTAAGAAGAAGATATTATTAGGAAAAGGAATTGTTATTGATGGAGCTGGAGCTATTCAACATATTTATACAGGTCTCCTCACCTAGCGAATGCTGATATGCATAAATTAAAGGAGAACCTCAATTATGAATGATCTATACCAACTTGCTCCGTCTCTATTTGATCTATATACTCAGTTATTGAGGAATCATATTGCTAAGCAATATAAAGTTGTGACAGTTGTATTTGATGCTTATGCCATCTCCATCAATACAAAGGAGGTAAAGTATACGCTTAAAGAGATACGCACAACACAATAATAAGTAACAGTGAGAGCTCGACTTCTTATTGCCAAAGGACCCTTTCTTTCTAATAATGAAAATAAAGAGTGCTTTATAACCAAGCTTGGGAAACACTTAGAAGCGAATGATTGATGCTACAGATGATGTTGTTATTGTAAAAATGGTATTGGCAGAAGAAAAGTATTAGACTAAGAGCTCCCGTAAAAAAACCGCGTGATAAGATATCAAAGGTTATACTCTAGAAATATATAGAGAATAGTTCGTTAAATGCGTCGCCGCTCGTCTACCATTTGCAAGTGGTCACTCAAATTAGCAATAATGAAATTAATTTTGGAAAAAGTAGTACACAATTTCGTGATTTATACTAGACTAAATTCGTGGGGAAATCCCATTGTACTAAGTAACCAACTAGGCAGATGCGCTAGATGATAGCACTTTTGAAGCAGATGCCATTGAAAATGCCAAAAATCAGTCACAACCACGTGAGCGTATATCAGTATAAATGTCAGCTCAAAGTTTAGGTAAAATTATGCTAATTCAATATATGAAAACAAAATTTGAGCAGATGGCACCATTTCAGCGACAGACGTTGTCAAAGATTTTTTAGCGTTTCATGGAATAGGGTTTTCTTTAAAATTAGAGGATGACAGAATGTTTAGGTCCAAGTAGAGTTCTTTGTTTTATCAAATCTCGATTCCATCTAAAATAACGTTGGGGACTTCAACACTTTTGAATAAGCGTTTTCAATCGGATCATTACGGAGACAATTCACCAGGCATTGTTTTAACTCTCCTGATTCGTCTCCCAGGCAAATTATTTAATGTTTAATTTAATGTTTGCCATATGTCTTTGAATGGATCTAAGTTGAACAAGTGCAGCAGAAACCAATTATTGACTTTTTAAGAGATCTAATTGGCTGGTTTGTAAATATTTAGACACGGGTTCGGTAATACTAAATACTCGTAGATAAATCTGTGCAATCAAAATTATTTCATGTTTCAAAGTTCCTCTAAATTTATGGCTTTCTCTCTGACATCGGGAGTTATATCTTGCGTTTCTTCTTTTGATTAGTGTTATTATTATTTCAACGTACAACGCTTTGGTTTGAACTTTATAGTTGCCGAAAACGCAGCTCAAAGTTTTGTGTTTTGACCATCTAGTTTCTACAATTGTTTGCAAACTCTTGTTGGGTTGAATTGTTTTCCGATCACGCTATATGTCCATTCCCTTATGAGATTCTTTAAAGAAAACTGCTACACTATTTAATATATTAAAAAACGCAGCGGCTGCAATTGGAGACTTGTTACAATCACTTAATTACCAAATTTAATACATGGCTGTAACACCTTACGTGAATTTGTCTAAGAGAATTTTCACTTAATCAAGCCGTAAAGCTATTATATTGGCCATTCATATTTGCTGCACCATCGGTAGCGTTTCCTATGCAATTCTTAACATCTAAATTATTGTTATCTAAGATGTTTTCAAGTAAATTCATAAAGCCTTAAGAATCACTGCATTCTATAATATCATCATCTAACGCATACCGAATAATTATCGAACATTGATATTTAACTGATATATATTGCGTGGTGTCAAGTTCCATAGAAAACATTTTTGCTTTTCTGATTTCAGTTATTAGGCTATTTTTAATTAATGTTGAAATTGTTCGAGTAATAATACATATTGTGTTATTTGAGAAAAGTGTCAGCAAATTTCTCCCACCCCGTTTCCCTGCGACCTCATTTTCCAATAACTTTTAAAATGATTTTTACCAATGATTTTTTCTAGAACTAGGCGCTATTTCTTCACTTCGTTTCGTTTCTAAGATTTTTTTGATTATAAAATAAAATACTTCTGATGTCTTTATTTTCTGACTTCATAATATATGATTCAACACAATTTTGTTTTTGTTTTTTAATTGTTTGGTAAATATGACGGCAATCTCCCCGTCGCAAAAAGAATTTTTATAACCCGGTTTTGAGAAACATAAACATAAACATAAACAACAGTACAAAAAAGAGTTTGGATGTTGCTAAATCATAACTTAACCACTTCCGATTAGACCCATTTTTACGTAAAAAAAGCTTTTTCTGTGTATAATGGTAGCGTCGTATCTCAAAGTGGTTGTTGTGGATGCTTCTTAAAAAATTAATCAATATCAGATCCTTTGGTTTCACATATAGATTTAACACTTCCCGAGACACTTCCGCTACTTGGATGTTTTCTAAAATTGTTTGATTTGGCTCTAGGCTGGTGGAAACTAGTGTACTAGCGTTATCTCAAAGGCTGGTGGTTTCCATTGCCATTTCTTGTGTCTGGATCGTAAGATCTTCTGTGATATAGTCAACCTCATCTGGAATGCTGCTCGTAGAAGGCATTTCGAGTTGAAGGCTGCATAATGTTTAATTTTTCCGTCACTGAACTAGGTTTATTAAAGAAACTGTCTAATTTAACACATTTTTCAGCTTCTATTTGTAACATCTTTTTCTTTTAATCGCGCAATATTTCCGCGCTACCTTTACGCTTTATCCTCCATGGTGCGAAAAGTTAAAACTTTAGATACATCAAATGTTATCTAAAATAATTAAATTAATTACTAATTAGGTACATATAAACTTTTATGACTTTCTTTATACCTAGAGATTCACTTTATCAAGAATTGTTCTAGCATTCTCTTAGTCTATAATGTAACAGTTGTTACTGACGACACCGATATTCTTGTACTGTTGATTTACCATAATATAAGAAATTTCATTATGTTCAGTGATGTGCTTGGCGAAAAGGGATGCAAAATTATTTTCTTCTCACATGCTTTAACTGGATGCGATACTATAAGCTCCATATTTGGTAAAAGTAAATTGGCAGATTATCGAAATTTTTGGAAATATGAGGAATTTAGTATTTCCGCTACTCTGGATCAGAAATTGCAAACAGATCGGAACAGGCAACTAAAAGAACTGACAGCTGAAGTTTATTGACATTATCAAAATAAATAATAATTACCAAGAGCTTTAAACATTCTGAGGAATATATTATGTGGTTTATTAATGGTGGATAAACCTCTGAAAGTATTTCGCGTGCAGAAATTGCGTTAAATGGCGTTTAATGGAAACGGCATTGTTTAATAAAACTTTTATAGTGATTAAGCCTATTGGCTGACATATTTAAAAACGTATTAAAGCTAAAATACATAATGGGAATTTTAAAAGAGGCAATAAATTACAATTTTAAGTATTAATATCGTAAATTTATGGATGCGCCAATAATACTGGGGACTGTCATCGTATTTTTAAATGCAGCGCGGCATTAAATGAGCAATGTTAATGCCGAATGCACGGACGGATGCCAGCATAAAGAACAACGCTAATAGCAACATTGGTTGTAAAGTTTTAATGACTGCAGAGGGTCCTATACATTGTGTTATATAAAGGTTAGGTTTTTAGTCTGATGGCGCATATTTGCAGTCTTATTCATAATTACTGGTACGCTGCAAACGAAACAATGTTCTATTTTTCCGTAATTAAATACCTCAGGGAAGTTGAAATTTCTCCCATGCTTGATATTAAAATACTGAAATGCTTTACTTTAAAATGGCAAATACTGCAATGCATTTATTGATCTAGCGTTACTTAGGTTAGGTGCTTGTAAATATTTATTCTAACTATAGTCTATTTGGAAATGAAGGAGAGTAATAAAACCTTATAATCAAAAGTGGCCATTGTCCTACTATATCTTTGCGTGCTACTATATTTTTTTAAATTTATAGACATTGAGTGCTAATGGTTTAGCACATAGCGGTTTACTGTGATACGAATCGAAAATACAGGTGACTATCAGAAATATATGAACGCAAATGTGTTTGAGGAGTATTTTTGTCAAATGTTGGCGCACACTACATCTAGTCCAGTAGTTAAATGTAAAAATAAGCTATTACCACCGAATTCTTTGAACTTCCATCGATTTACATGAAAATTTGAAATTAGGCTTTATGTTTTTAAGGGGTGAAACCTACCGCTTCGTGAAAAATATATAAAAAATGCAGGTTCAAGCATTTTATGGATTCACATCTTATTTAATTATGTAGAATAAATAAAGCTCTTTTCGTATTCTCGAACATGATTTAGGATGTATGCCAAATTTTCATCCTTTAGAAACTACCCTCTATGCCTAAGTTAATAAAAAAATTAACCAAATTATATGATCAATGCTGCCCAAACCATCTCTCTAGGATTAAATATACAATCGTATGGAGGTAACTGCAAAACCGTATGATCGTGTATATTGGCATCAATAGCGAATTTGGTTTTGAAATTCTACTCTCTTATTCTTTTCAGTACTTTTGATTACAGCGATTTTTGAACGAGGATATCTTGGAAACTATGAGAGATAGTGAAAGACGAATGAAATCAAACTTGTGGCACATTTTGTTACCTTAAATTTTACATAGAATAGCCTTCTCACTAGGACACATTTCCGAGATATAAGCGAAAAAAATGGAAAATGGTACTTTCTATAATGTCCCTGCAGCGCACTCACCTCTTAGGAGTGGGGATTTTGAGAGTGTTTACCTCCTAACTAGTCCAAACAAAGTCCTAATCAAAAATTTGTTCCATCCATTTCCCTCTACAATATTTTGTTGACTGGACTAATGTAATTGCACTTGTTGCGTTTGTATCATTTCAAATAGGAAACAAAGTTTCAAATAAAATATGTATTCAAAATAGGCCTAGATATAATTTTTAGGGAATTAGAGGTTTTAAAGTATAGTACATAGACGACAACGTATATAAATTAAACAGCCAATTATTGTTTATAACAAAATGGCGTACGAAAAACAGTAAAAAAATGCAATAAAATCGTTTTTTGAATTTCTGGCAATAACTACAAGGTCAATTGTTTAGTAGACTGCAAAACAAAGTTGTAGAGAATTGAAAAATCTACAAAATGAGCTCTATCGGAACACTCTAGTTGTATTTTCAGCCAAAAAACGGAAAAAACCGCGAAAAAGGCGTTTTATTGAAAAAACTTTTACAATTTTTAAGCTATGGCGTCCACGTTGCGCGTAAGAGTAACTTTAAACATGTAAATTATTTCTGCAAAAACATGTATATATCGGACGAATATTTTTGCTACAATTGCCAATTACATTTTTTAGGGCCCTTTGTCCAGGTCCAGGACCCTGCCTCGCACGATGGTACGATCATAATTTTTACAGCGGTTTTGGCAAACTTCAGAACATTATCTGAAATTTGCACATTCATACTTACCTTCAAATTATGTTAAAATGGTTTAAAACCCATCCGAAAATTGGAGTAAAACGTGCGTTCTAAACCCTTAAGGTAAAAGCGCACATCGGCGCTATAATTTTTACTCTTTGATTCCTCACTAAAATTCATGTCAATCGGTGAAGTTTCAAGGAAATTGGTCCGAACAGCCTTCAACGACTGGACTAATCGTATTTTTTTTTTATAGTTTACAATGAACTAAATCATATGTTCCATATAGAAAAATATTTTCATAATAATTTAATTACACTACGTAATAAACCTGGCTTTGACATACAGCAAACTCATACCGACTGACAATGACAGAGCTCGGCCGATAATTATAAACACATTAAAAAATGTAAGCCCGGTGACAAAAAGCGATTAATAAAATCCCGTAGCGTAGTTCTGACGCATGAGTATTACACACTATTGTCATTTATTCACATAGAGAGAGGTTTCATTTGAAAATACTCGAGAAACTTACTTGCCATTAAGCAATATCATAATTATCTAAAGTATATAACACGAATAGTATTACAAACAAAATGTCTAACTCAGATAATCCGACGTTTTTTAAATAAAATAAAAAAGCAACAAGCAGAATTTTATATCTCAACATTGTCAACTGCGCACGCCTGGTAATCGTATTCGCTCAGTTGTTGCCGTAAGGCCCGCACCGGAAGAATCATGAAAGTTGGTCATCTTTCTACGGGAGGACGGAATACGGTAGCGGGATAAGATAATTTATAAATGGTTTAAAGGAACGTGCTATTGCTGAACTTTCTACGGGAGGCCTGACGGGCGGTAATTTATAAATCTGGCTTTATACTGCAATTTATAGAAATTACTTATAAGCACCCACCCTATATTTCTTGAGATTTGCATATTTACTGAGCTTTTATTTGTCTCCTTTATTTTCAAATATACTATAGAGGTTTTGTTCTGGCTAAAAAGGTACCTGAACCAAATAAGGCAATAGTCTGAATAGGACATATCCACTTAGGTTCGGATACAACGACAAGCTTAAGTCAAAACATGTTTAGATGGCGTTACTGTGCCTTAACGTTTTAGAGTGTTTGTAAAATTACGTGTAGTTGCTCTGTATTATTTTTGCAAAATTCTTGGCTGTACGTAATCAGGTATGTGTTTAAAAAATGTTGATGGGTTGGCTTTCATTTGATCCATTACAAAAAGTGTTTAATAATCTTTAATTGTTTGTGGTTTTATGTGCCTATTAAGACCATTGTTTCTATGTGGCAGAGTAATTAGATTAAAGCAGGTAGGAATGCAACTAACCTCGAAAATGTTGCCACGATCAGTGTTTCCGTATTCCAAATAAAAGAATATGGACCACAACTTCAATTCAGTTGGTGGAATGGCAGGTAAAAAATGGTTACTACCATTTCTCCAAAGGCATGATGAAATTCGCAAAATAAAGGCGCAAATTCTAAATACCACCCTCAAAACATTATTAATATGTAGTGAATGACTATTTTGATAAATTAAAATCCGTTCCACTCAACTTGAACGAATCAGCCTAAACGTATCTTCATCATGGGCGAAAAAGGATGTCGGTTGACGTTATATAAAAACCCAAATGCTCTGGCGAAAAATGGTGACCAAAGAATACACTGCATAGCGTCTGAAAATGCAGATAATATAACCATGTTAGCATGCGAAAATGCACTTGGGCAAGCAGTCCCGCCTGTGGTTCTGTTTTAAAGAAAAAAAGAATGACTGGAAAGATACTATGCCAGCAGAAACAGAAATTGAAATGGCGCCTAAAGGAAGCATAACGTCCGAAACCCTAGTGAAATGGGTAGATTATTTCGCGAACTTTAAGCCACCTGGATATTCCTTATTTTTGATGGTGCATCTTCGCATTTAGATGCGAATCTCGTAATTCCAGCAGGACGCCACCAAACAACGTTGCTCTGTTTACATAGCAATACTATACACGAGTTAGAGCCTCTCGACAAAAGTGTTTTGAGTACCACTGGAACAACCAAGTTATGGGTATTATACTCGCTATCCTGACCAAAAAGTAACACGCACAAGGTTCGGATGCATTATCCCAAGGCGATATCCGCGGAAAATATTCAGGCATGTTTTTGTGCTACAGGGATATACACAAATATTCCTAAGATTTTATTTTCTTTTTCAAATTTATATTATATTTCATTACTTTAGTTTATATTTATCTTGTTTTGTAATTCCAGAATTTATGGCTGTTTTTATTTATTTTGTTCACTTTTTGCATAAATATATTTTGCATACGTATCTTGAATTCATTAAATGGCTTTATTATATAGGAACATACCAATGGTCTTATGAATACATAAGGATTCTTACAGTGTTTAAACAATAGTTTAAAAGAAAAAAGGTAATTTTCCATTTTTTTTGTTTGGGTCAACATAAGTTACATATACTTCCAATGTTGCGGTACAAATATCATAAATGTTTTACTGCTCACTGTATGTGAGTTGTGTGAGGGCTCAAAACTTAACGTGGCCTTATTTGGTTCAGGTACCTTAAAATAACACGTGAATACTATAAATCTAGAAAATTTGGAAAAGAACCAACTGTGGCAACATTTTTAGTAGATATCTCTACGTAATACTAAATAAATAAAATGCTTTGTTTGATATGAGAATATTTCCAAATGTTTTGATACGTAATCATGTGACACCTAAAAGGCTACAAAACAACTATACCTACTGAATGTACGTCCACTAATATGTATTTTTATTTTGTTGTCCAAAAGCACATATTTTATCTGCCGATAAACCTCTGTTAATTTCTTTTACCAAACTTATTCACTTTGAAAACTACGTCGCTCCACATCTGTCTAGTATTCCCGTTCTACCAACTCATAAAATTGATTAGATAATTGATTCTATTAAAAATCTGAATCTTGATAGAAATATTGAGGGCTCAAAATTCAACTAAATTCAAAATGCATCTGTGATCCAGCCCCAAGGTATATAATTATTTGGTATGGCAGATGACCGATAAAGACGATCGAAATTTTATATCGTTCACACTAATTCCTGCCTCGCAGGTCAGGCTGAGAAACTATCCAAGGGCGCTTGCACAAGGGAACGACAATAAGGCATCATATTGTCGCGTACAGGTTGCATGAAGCTTGTCAGTGGTAATTATTAATTTTCAAATAAAGAATGAAGGTTATTGGTAACTATTTCAAGAAGAAGTAATCATGCATTCAGGTGAACTTTTAATTGGTGTAGTAGTCCTTAGAGGCGTAAGGTAGTTTTAGGTGTAATTAACTCGGAAAGTTTTGTTATTTGGTATAATTCTAAAGATATGTATATTAAGATTCACATTTTGCACAAAGCGAGCGTTACCACTCGCGCGGACATAACGGCTTATCCCATAAACCGTTTTTTAAATATTTTCTTTTCGGTAGGCCCTAAAGTAAAATTTATATATTATATATTAATATAAAGCCTGTTTACCATTTCATCTAAAGTCAGTGACGGTTTAATTTTTTTTATGAATATTTAATAATAATTATTAAATATTAAACATTCATTGGATAAAATCAATTAAAAATTATTAATCGATTAAAAATTAAAAGACGATTTTAGTTGCCTGAAAAAAATACCTCTTATGTACTGGTTTCCACACCACCTAAGAGGTACAAGGCGCATTTTTTTAAATGTATCTGCTAGAGGCCTACTCCACAGCAGCATATTTATTATTCTTTTTTTTGTTAGCATAAGCCTGAAGAAACTGGCTCGTCAATATTACAGGTACTTTCAATGGTACCCAATTGGACTTACTGTGTCTATATCAACTTCACTTTCCTCTAATTCCACTAATTCGCCGATTTCGTGATTTGATAGAATAGTGTCGAGAGGCAACTCTAAATCATTATCGTCATCGGATGACTGAAGTATGTCTTGTCCAACAGATTCAAAAGATTCTCCTTTGTAGATATAGCAACTACTGCTGGCCACTAGGACTGGAACCTTTGATGTAACTATAACACTCGGAGTAGTTTCCATAAACACCAAAACACTTTCACTTCGCTCGACGCGCGTTTCGCCAACCAAGTTGGCATCATTTTGGCTTTGGTTGGCGAAACGCGCGTCGAGCGAATGAAAGTGTTTTGGTGTTTGTGGAAACTACTCCGAGTGTTGTAGATATAGCAAACGAACATTTTACGTTTATCTTTCTGTAATTACACCCTTCACATATACTTTTTTACTGGCATGATATAAAATTAAGGACCTACACTCCAAATATTAAAAGTAGTCACTCACGTCACTAATTTATTTTCAATCTGCAACATATAAATAATAAAACGAGAGAGACAACACAAAGAAGTCTATTTTGTATGACTGTTGATATAACTGAATAGAGTTGTTATAAACTACTGCATGAAAAAGAAAGAGAGGTCACGATTTATTTTGCCTAACGCCATACCCGCAGTAGCGCCGCACCGTTTCAAATTTCTGACAATTTGTTATCTTTTAGTTTATTGTTGAGTAGTATCTTTTAGTACTGCCATTTTACCGACGGAAAATGTCCCACTACTTAAAACAAACTCGGTGTCTTGCCAGTAGTCTTCATGCTTTTAACATACGAATTATAGGTTATGTGTTATGTTTACGTTTTTATCTGTCAAGTTTGTATACATTTGGACAAGTTATTTCAACATACATTAATTTGACTAGTTCAGTACTAATTTTATTCGTATGGATTATAACTATGACGTAACGGCCGACTTTCAAGATTTGGATAGTAGTGATTTTGGAGCAGTGTTCTTTAAAGTTGTTACTGGGATGATTCTAGTTTGAGTTTTCTTTAAACCTCAGTCTTCCGCCTATTTTTAAATACCTTTCCATCGTTAGATTTACCATCGTAGCCATATAGGGCAAGTATATAGAAATATTTCTCCTGCATCATCAACCTGATCCGCAAAGCATTTTTCTTTTTAATTAAGTAAGGCAGAGCTTTTATAGCAGCCACTAAATACATAGAAGAAAAATATGTTTTTCTTAACTGTTTTATTGACATGTAAACTAGTAGACGAATATAATTACGCTGCATTGTTTTTCCTTTTCCTAGTTTCAGTAGGTTTATATTTTCGTGAGTTGACTAATGTCAAAAGAACAAGATCGAGATATTTTACAATAATAATTGCATATTCAAATGAAGATGATACTTCGATAGCTGTATTTGTGTATTTACTATTAATGTATCTACATTTTCTGTAGCCTAGATCGCAGTGAACTATGGTATCATCACAGTGAACTATGAAGTCAAACTCCCGTTCGTTCCCTATAACACTGTCACCTTCAGAATAGTATATTGTGTATCTAGAGGTAAAGCAAATATATACTCGGATGACTATTTGTTATTGCTATGCTACGAGGAAATATTATCTGTACTATTTTTTTCTGAAATCGCATTCAATATTATTATAAAATAAGGACTTTTTATCGATGCATATATTTTTTTCTTCGTCTTTTGGCAGTCACTGTTTATTGTATTGATAAACGTCAGATTCAGTGCTTGCTACCTTAATTATAGTACTTATTTAATGCACATTAAAGAAATATGTTTCTGGTAGCTATCTTGGCAATGTGGCAAAATTTGAAAAACTTCCCGAGTTAAATCCAGGTAATGTCTTTTTATATGACCTGACGGATGGACTATAGATGGAAATTTACTAAATGGGTCATTAGATCACAAGTTATAAAAAAGGCGCTTAGGAAATATTATTTTATATTAATATATTTTTGTGCTCCTGAGATGAGGAATAAGAAATAAGTTTCTTAAGCTCATCTGTACCTATTACGCCTCTGTCTTAATAACTTATGCATGCAGCAATCAATAGCGAGCAAAATTATATGGCATTTATGCAGTCTGGGAGTCAGGTGGTATACCAGAATATAGTTGGGTTAGAATCGTTGATTTCGATTGGCGTCTTTTACATAAAACGTAAACTATAGCAATCATTGTCACGACAACCAGAGGGTAAATTCTTAGTACATTCCTAGGTAATTTTTATTCACATAATGCAGATATATCTAGTTATTCCTATTATATATTGGAGGATGAAGTGTGCAAAATTGCTATGTCCAATTATAATTAATAAAAATTATTAAAATATCCATAATTTGCACCATGATTTACAACACAACATACATTGTTGTTTTATATATTTAACTTGGATTATATAATTTAAAAATTATATAATTATAGTAGAAATAATCATAAAATTAATGAAATATATTATCACAGAATTTAATACAACAATATCCATGTCAATAAGTGAAAAAATAAAATTGGAATTATACCTAATAACTCACACATCTGCAATCTCACGTTTACCAACCCTATTGGTATACAAGTGATGAATTTCACAATTTAAAATCAGCATACTGTTGTGTTAAAGTATATAGTGTTATATACTTTAGTGTACTATTATATACTTTAACTTAGCTGTACTGTTGTGGCGGTGAGGCGACCTCTACATCTACCTGAGCGGTATGCAACCGATATATTTGGGTTACTTACCTTAGATACAGGTATTATACCAACCGGTGGTACAAATAGAAATATCGGACACTTATAGTTCCAGGATGCTCGGTTCACCTCAATAGTTATTTTTTTTAGTTAGGCAACCCTGATCTGGATGTATGTACCTAGATTGGTGTTATATGGGGGCCGACCTTCATGAAAGCCGGTCTACTTAGTCTACACGATTTTGGTGTATATTCCTTACTATATAGATATACATATATATATATATATATATATATATATATATATATATATATATATATATATATATATATATATATATATATATATATATATATATATATATATATATATATATATATATATATATATATATATTCGGATATATATTCGGATTTCGTAAAGGATATGTATAGTACATCCACTGCTCTTACAAATAGTACCGACAATAGTACTCAGCTCGGGTTACTGCACTTATTCTCTTAAGTTTTCTAAAGCGTTTGATACTCTAGATCCCGCTTTATTGTTTAAATTCTGTCAAATTCCATAAATTTAGCCATAAATAGTTGCCGTAAATAGATGTATAGTTTGAACGAGGACATATATGTCCTACCTGTCTCTTCGGGCGTACCCCAGGGTTTAGTTTTAGGATCAATATTATTAAGCGGGTATTATTACCTGCCATACTAAAATCTATTTATATGCGGACGATACACAGTTATCACGGTCGCTTGATCCTGGTGATAGTTCTTGCAATAATATAAATTCTGATATACGATCACTTCTGAATTATTCGAAAAACAACAATGTACAGTTTATTCCTGATAATGAATAAAATCAAGTTGCACCAAAGCTCAAACTAACCTTAGATGACAAACCACTGTCTTGTTACTAAAGCCAAAACCTTGGTTTGACTTTGGAAGATAATATGTGTTTCGAAGAACATATTAGAATGTTTTAAACAAAGAACATGTCCCTATACTATTAAAAAAAAAGAGTCTTTAAAATCATTATATAAAAATGTTTCCAATTTAAATTTCACAGAAACAAGAGTATATCGTACTGCCTATATTAAAATACTGCTATATAATTAATTTCCCATGTCATAAATACCCGTATAGATAAATCATAGACCTCAGAAATAAAGTAGAACACCGATTTTTATAAGCCACTATCCATAAAAATGGCCCACCTATGCGTGGACGACGGTTTACGGAATTTTAGAAGATATTATTGGCAAGGATAACTTATTTGTAGTGACAGCATCATCAGCCTTTCTGTGATTACATTCATTACTATAATTCCTATAATCTCTTTGTTTGGAGTTCGAGCCGAGCCGATTTTATAGTGTGGAGTGTGGTGTTTATTATAAATTTTTAAAATCTATTAAGTGTGTATTTTTTGTCGCGTACTGTTTTACTAGTTAATAAAATATGACGAAATGTTTAGTGCTTGATTGCGGTAACACAAGTGGGAAAAAATGCATATGTATGTTAATGTATTAAATAATGTATTTTCACTTTTATTTAGTTATTATATTTTTTTGCATATGTAATGTTTGTATTTTGTCAATGTTAATATTATTAATATAATTATGTTTATAAATTACTTCAGTCTTTTTTTTTGTTCGTGCACATATACATATATTTGGACACATTAAACCATATACAAACAGGTATTCGAATCGGTAATTTTAATAGGTATTTCTTCATACCTTTTAATTAAATCCTAAATAATATTTGTTAATATGGGAAAACGTATAATTCTCTATGGTATTATTAAAAGTTGGATATCTTTGTTGTCATATCAAACTGTTGTCGATATTTGAACATTTAAAAATTTCCGCCGCTTGATAGTTATTTTTATTTATATTAATATTACCAATATAACCCCTAAACCAGCGTCTTCGCTTTATTTATGAGGTCTGCGAGATAAATACACCCAAAACAGGTAAAAATAATCTAAATAGTATATTAATTTTCATACTTATTTTCAGAGAATATTTTATTATGCTTAACATTTGCTATATATTATGCTTAACATTTGCTAGGCATATAGTGGCTAGTATATTACATACTTTGTCTAATTAGTTTTTCTAGATTAATAAAATTATTAATTCAAATCATTAATTAATAATTTGTCTTTATCTTTGTTTTGCTATTAATTCATTATTTTATGTAATATTTAAGTATCTCTTTTAAGGTTGCCTATCGCTAGAGTTCGCCTTTTATAAAAAATTTGGATAAGGATAAATTTTTGTATAAAAACAGTTTATTATTTTTACTATTACCATTTTAGTAAGTTTAGATTGCAAATATGTTTTTTAGAAATATTGCGATAAATAAATCATTGGATCCTGTTGATACATGTATTATGCAGTGGTTATAAAAACAACTAAACTGAAAACGGTGTTTACTACGTATGAGTGCAATTGATTCTAGTAGAGGTCACCTGTGTACTTCAGCAGGGCCCAATATATATATTTTTTCGATTTGTAACAGCAAATTACAACACCTCGTCAAGCAGGAAATAATAATATCCTTCATGCAGGTACATTCAATTAATAAATTCTCAAAATCTCGTGGATCCTCGTAATATCGTACGCATACAACAAACACAAAAAGCAACTGAACAAGTCGTATCAGTGCTGGAATTTAGTATCTGTTAGTTGGCATACTCGCCATGAAGTTCCTTCACACAAACATAAAAAAAATAAAAAGTGCCACCTACCTATTTTTTTGCTTATTCTCCCCCTAGAGAAAGAAAAACGGTTGCCAATTAAGTTAAACTGAAAAAGGAGTTAGCCCCAGTCCCAATTTGATAAATGAAACACGGAAAGTATATATTTAATGATTTCGTTTATTTTCAATTTTGAATTGTTAACATGTACATCACACATATCCTTACCTAAATCTATACGTCAGTACGTATTCCACATTGTGAAATCATCTAACTGATTTTTTGGTGCACAGAAAATTTCGATATGTCCAAGCCGGGAACTGTACAAATCTGTGGCGGAGATATCGAAGTTTTCATTTTTCTCATTATATAAATATTTAAGTTAAATTAACTAGTGTTTCTTTAAATAAACATCTACTCTAAACAACACTTGAAATAATGGCACATACTATTAGATATACTAAAATCAACCATCTGACAGAATACTAAAAATTCCATCACTGAAACACCGGTCAGTTCCTTTCTATGGTGTGCCCCATCAAAAGTACCTAGTACTGTCGCTTCGCTAACAATTAATTTAGTTTTTGCCTATGACGTCTCATATTTACATCTAGAAAAGCTAACTTATCAGTTATAGTAAGTCGATATGTGCACTTGTCGGGTGCTAGTAATAATTAATACTTTTTACAAATGCACGGGTGTGTCTTACCACAAGGGAATTGTACAAAAGTAGCTACCTATTGTGCTAGCTGAATAAATGATGTCACTCATCTAAACGCAGCAATCGTTCTTAGAAATTAGAACTGCCGAGATCATAAGTTTGTAGTAAGAAACCGCCTAAATCGTCATTCATCTAATCTACACCAACGGAAAAATTAACAACTGACTAAATTCCACTAAGCTATTAAAGGATATACACACAAGGCTCAATAAAAACAATATTTATACAGTAAGTACTCAACAACGTAGTTGCTAGTTCTTCCGTTGTCAATCAATAAATATTTACAAATTAAAATCACGCGGCCGAAGAACTTAACATTTCTGCGTAGCAGCCAAGTACATGTAATATTGCGCTAGCGACAGCAGATACACCATGTTGCTATTTGTACCTTTTTCGTAGTTGATTTGCCGTTCCTGCTGTCGAGCGTTATCTGCCGCCACTTTCAGCAGGCCTTGAATGTTCCTCAGCAGCGTCTCGGTCGAGGAGATGCTCGGGTCTTGACTTGGGCCGTTTGCCGAGGCTACGGCACTCGCCAGAGTCGAGTAGTTCAGAGCTGCTTGCTGGGAGTCACTCCCAGGGGCAGCAGGAAGTGGAAGGTCGCCATCGTCCATATCTGGAAGAATAAAAGGAGAAAATTCAATAACTTCAGATGAAACAACATATTAAGCAGCTTAGCCACCAAATAATTGTTTCTACTTCATATCCTAGTTAATCTTTCAAATAATTTGTAGCTTAATACTGTTTAGTACTGTGATTTTGTAATGGGACCTAATTTAGTGATCCTAAAATAGAATTTAGTGATTCACTTAACAGCTTCATCATATATTCTAATTCATTTAATAACTTATGGTTCCATAATTTTCAGAAAATAATTATATGCTGATAACTGTTCAAAAACACCATAAAAAAACTACAACATCTACTTTTGGTTCCTCAAGAGAACCTACAAATATTCATTTCTAATGGGATAGCACCTGGTTTCTTATATTTGCGGATTTAAATAGAGCCTTTTCCAATATCCAATACCTTTTTGCTTTTATATTCAAACTCTTAATCTCTTTTTGCGTTTTTATTTTTTCCACCGTTTCTATTTGCAATTGAAAGTCAAAACGTGGACGTGTTAAAAAGTTCTGATAAAAATATTGTAGGGGTTGGTTTCTTTGCCGCCTGGTAACAATATCTCAAAAACTGTCACACTCTTTCCTTCTATTAGTGCAAGCTGTCCGCTCAATTTCATTCATCTAAATTCTCCCAAAATGGAGAAAAGAAATAAAAACAATATTTTACCATAACTTTGGAGGACTGTAACATGGAGGGGAAGGGATTTGAAAAAAAATATATGAGACATCCCTTAATGTTTGCTGAAAATTCACCACTTAAAATCACTCGCATCAATTTAGAAAATACCTTGTATATTCTAGATTTATAGGTTATAGACATTGTAGATTTTTCAGTTTAGATATTTAAAGAATATTGAACGTATTTAAATGTTTATATAAATACATGATAAAATACTCACAAACACATAGTAGACAATAAATATTGCAGGCAGAAGTAGATATACCTAGCTTTCTTTTACCTCATATATTGTTGAATTTGATTTTAAAATGTCATGTTTCCACTGATGTATAATCTTAAATTAGAATGTACATACATAAGCATGTATAATAACAGTTATAAGCCTTGTGTATTAGTAATAGCGAAGTCGTTTACCACCTTCTCAATTATAAATATCTCCGCCATGCAATGTTTGGACTATTAAAGCTACCCAGGGACTCCATATTCATAAAACGCGCTAGGAAACATTTCAGAATCAATGTGGAGTAAGTCATCAGAGGAGCATGTCAGCTGGCCATCTATCTCTTCGGTGGCCTTTAGCCACATTAACATTCTCTGTCTTATTTTTCCCATGACTTAAACAAACAAATTAGCATCGCATAATTCTTGTTGTCGGCCGTTAACATGGTTAACTTAGCACGCATGCCCATTCTGGATTGATTTATATTTGGATATTTCCAATTCGTATCACTTTTAACATAGGTATAATTTATTGCAACAAGACTATGCTTGTTTGATTTTACAAACATTTTAGGGCCGTCATATTTTACATCAAAAACGCCAAACGCGATGTAAAGCTGAATTTTTGGTATGTTATTCGGACCCATTAGAGAAATGTGAAACTACGTTAGTTATAGTTGTTGCTAATACGTAATAAACTGTAATATTTTCGGACATTTCAGTTTTGCAGTATAAATTAGTTGTCATAATTACAATTTAAGCCCACCCATAGCTTCGTATGTCTTATAATTTTTGAAATGGCACTTCAAAAATTGGCATTTTTTCCAAAAATAAAAATTTTAAGTTTTGCTTATCGGCCAAATATCGGCACAATCGTTTCAGCATATTTAATTACCTTTCATTTAATTCAGTTCATTAAAACGGGGTCAGTATAGTTCTCTTGCAATGGCTCAAATAACAAAAACTAATGCCCATAATATAATTTTATCAGTCAGTGTTTAGCTAGGCCCATATCTTAAAAATTCTGTTGTGGCAATTTTTGTTTTTCTTAGCGATTGAAAGACTATAATAACTTTAAGGTCTACTGACCCCGCTTTGCGCTTGGAAGGTAATTAAATGTGATAAACTTTAAGTTCTTATAATTTTTCTAGTAGGGTGAGCGGTTGTGCTGGTATTTGGCTAAAAACAAAAGCAAAACTAGACATTTTAATATTTTTGAAAAAATTGTTAACTTTTGAAGTGCCATATCTCAAAAATTATTAGACATACGGAGCTAGGGGTAGGCTTAAATTGTCACAATTTAATATAAATTTAAATGATAATGACAACTACCTTTCATTTAATTCATTTCATTAAAACGGGGTCAGTATCTTGCTCTTGCAATGGCTTAAATAACAAAAATTAATGCCCATAATATAATTTTATCAGTCAGTGTTTATGGGCCTAGCCCATATCTTAAAAATTCTGTTTTAGCAAATTTTGTTTTTCTTAGCGATTGAAAGACTATAATAACTCTAAGGTCTACTGACCCCGCTTTGCGCTTTAATGGAAGGTAATTAAATGTGCTAAAATTTAAGTTCTTATAATTTTTCTTGTAGGGTGAGCGGTTGTGCTGGTATTTGGCTAAAAACAAAAGCAAAACTAGAAGTTTTAATATTTTTGAAAAAAATGTTAATTTTTGAAGTGCTATATCTCAAAAATTATTAGACATACGGAGCTAGGGGTAGGCTTAAGTTGTCACAATTTAATATTAATTTAAATGATAATGACAACTAATGTCAACAAACGCATACTTTGTGAGTAATGCTGCAAAAACTGAAAAAGTTTATCACGTATTACGCAGATAGCACCACTTTTCAGAGTTCCCTAATGGGTCAAAATAACAACCAACATCAACCTCTACCTCACGTTTTGCGTTTTTAAAGTATTGATTTGAAAGATATGTCTATTTATATTAAATAAATATTTATTACACCCTTCTATTACACCCTTATTGCTCTATTGATTAAGTCTTCCTAGTTTTTCTGAAAAGATAACGGATTTATTTCTGTGTGCAATCTACACCATATCGAAAGTGAAAATAATCTTGAAAACTAATTAATATTTTATTATTAGTTACCTACTAAACTTTGGTTCGAATTTTGACGTCTACTTTAAACTTTCAAATAGTTGCAATGCATTTTAGACATAAAATCGCTTAGTTATAGCTTAGTTAAAATGTTGAAACATAGATTGAAAATGTGTAGGTCTTCTTACAAAATTATGGTTAATGTTCTTTGTAGCATATAATATGTCTATTAAATCATTTCATCAAATCAGTTTGAAGTCATTATATTAATAAGAAGTCTCAACTAATGGTAGGTGACTTGAATGGGGCATTATTTCTAGAGGAGTAGTTTCATCAGATGATGCAAATTGCTTGGAAATTATTTGGTCGTGTTATTGGGAAACAGATTAGCAACTTAAAATTGGATGTACCTTTTTATTTTGCAATAGAATCGCTTAAAATAATAAAAGTAACCTAAAAATAGTTTAGGCATTACAGAGGATTGAGTTACCAGCCTCGATCCTCTGTAATAATGCCAAAAATGCACTAACTTTTGATTACGTATATTTGAAAATAAAGTTAATGTGTATAATAAATAGATATGTTACATAAATTTAAGAGTACCTACCTAACAAGGTTTTTTACATTACATTGTAGTACATCAAGTGTCAAAATGATGGATATGTTGCTAAAAATATTTTGACAATTGACCAATAGGAATCAGAACTTGCATTTAATCGAAAATACGTGAGCGTAAGACCAAATCATTTTAATCACCATAGACCTTTTATTTTTGCAGTAAAGGTAAATGTGCTGTGCGAGGAATAAATAATTTCTATAGTCTAATAAGGTTTTTTACAATACATCGTAGTATATCAAATGTCAAAATGATGGATATGTTGCTAAAAATATTTTGAAAACTGATCAATCAGAATCAGAACTTGCATTTAATCGAAAATACTTGAGCATAAAACGAAATCATTTTAACCACCGTAGACTCTTTATTTATGCAGTAGCAGTTAAGGCAAATGTGCTGTGCTAGGAATACATACTTTTTATAGTTTACCAAGAAAAATTGCAAATATCTAAAACATAAATGTAGTAATTAATGAATACTGTAATTATACTAGCAATTAAATAAGAAATTGCTTCAGAAGGACTTCTGCAACTATTCGTGCCTTTTACCTTTTACCCTAAAAATATTTTTATCACTTGCCGTTCGTCACTAAAATGAGAGCGAAAAAATTTTAATAATTCGCGGTGCCCAGCCATGTCCTGCACCACGCCAATGTGCCTCATAGCTTAGCGTTCGCAAACAGTACCTAGAGGTGTGACGTTGAACGATCCTTCTTACGTAGATGCCTCCTACACGATAGAAAAGACGTACAAGAGAAAACGGACTAAGTTTTACTGCAATTAGCATGCAGCAGGGCTGCCAAATGGTGCCCAGGCGATATCCACGTTAATGCGAACGCGTTTTGTACGCAAAGCAGCAATCCGTGGGCTAATCATAGCTTAGCGTTCGGATACAGCACCTAGAGTTGTGACCTTGAACCCTCCTTCTTACGAGGATGCCTCATACACGATAGAAAATACGTACAAGAGAAAACGGACTAAGTTTTACTGCAATTAGCATGCAGCAGAGCTGCCAAATGGTGCCCAGGCGATATACACGTTAATGCGAACGCGTTTTGTACGCAAAGCAGCAATACGTGGGCTATTTAATATTTTTTTTACACAAAATGCCAATTTTGTTAATTCATAACAATATGTGAATATTGTGAAATGAATAAAACCGGCCCTGGGAACCTCACCAGAATTCTCCTCCTTGCATTTGCTAACCAATTCACTTCCAGAAATTTGAAGCCGAGTAGATCTGAGACAGCAACTTATTAAATTAAGAGGGTGCGCCCTGCACTCTGTCGCACCCCCTGCCAAATTATTGAATTTTTATTATAAATCACTTTTTTTATTATACACCATATTATTTTTAGCAATTCATTCTATTCGTCATGTTATTAATATCCGCGGAAACGTCACACTGACGTCAATCTTAAAGACGTCCATCTATGAGTAATAATTTGTGGTGAATATGACTTATATATGTCTTATATACGAATATGTCAACAATATACTGAAATATGTCATGAATAGGTGTCTTGGTATGTTATGACGTCGTCGACCAATAAGTACCAATGACAGACGTCAGTATGCGGGCCCTATGTTACCTGAATCTTAATATAGCAAGGAAATTCAAGGATCAAATATAATAGATTTAAAAAAGGCTATAGTGCACTATTTATTATGCAGCGCCTTGTTTGACATGTGCTCCGAATCACAAATTGTAGAAGTATCATACATTCAGTTTTTATGGCTAGCGGTTTATATTGTTGTCAGCAATAAACAAATAATTAGCTTTAACTATTCTTCTGCCCATTTTAAATATTAACACTATAGTCGGTAGGGCTTAACGGCCACATAATAAAATAACTATTAATGGATAGCAGTTTATTACACTGTAATTTAAATTCCTCTGGTTACAACAAAAGACACATCGGGACTATTTCCCTTTTATCGAAATTGATGCACCGTAAATTAACTCTATGGTGTTCTTTCCAGTGTCAGCTATCAGTTATTAATGATCCGCAAATTGCATCTGACCTTAGGGGAACATTAGTCAGGCAATTAAAAAAAAACATAGACATTTTTTGTAGTGCTGCAGAACATTTCTAACGGGGATATATCACCTTGGTGATATTTGCCTTTACGATACATGTGTATAACTCGATTCCTCATTTCGGTATACAAATACACGAGGTCGAGGACCGGTTTTGCTCGTTTCTTCTAAACGGGAGAGTTGGTCGGTTTTCATAGACTCTATATTCGCTTGCGGTTTGCTCTCGGTTGCAGACAGTCTGTCTAAAAAATAGGTGGTATCGAAAGTGAACCTTCCGAAACATGCCCACGGAAACGATTCTTCCGAAAGAATTTATGGTAGATGAATCAATGACTTAACAGTCTACTCATGATATAACACAGCACCAGATGAGTGCAACATTTTTATTATTAAATGAAATCTGAGTGGCATGTTCATATGCGAATTTGATCTTCTAGAAGAATGACAACAGAAGCAAGTAAAGCAATACAGGGTCAAAAGTAACAGATTATATATGTGAGATGCAACGAAAGAATATGGTAATTATCCTCAGAAATTGGAAAATAACACGAGTATGAAAAAGACATGAAACTAATATGCGAATAAAGCAAAGTGAGGCAGAATTCAGACCTGTATTTATTTGCAAATAGAGTAAAATATGAGTGTATGAGAGACGATTTAAGAATAAGAAGTCAGCATTGTTGACTCGCCGTTCAAAATTACTTTTACCTCGTAGATCGCGACACTATTGTATCAAAAGATTGAAAAACATCAGTTCTGCACATAGACATACCAATATGATGGTTATATCTCGAGCATATGACTGCGTTAGCATCCATTGAACAT
This sequence comes from Tetropium fuscum, assembly GCA_964058915.1. Taxonomy (NCBI): domain Eukaryota; kingdom Metazoa; phylum Arthropoda; class Insecta; order Coleoptera; family Cerambycidae; genus Tetropium; species Tetropium fuscum. The sequence goes on along the minus strand of CAXKVY010018451.1, from coordinate 429,489 downwards.
GGCTATACTCACTTTGGGAAACAAATGGGAGATGCGGAAGACGAAGACATGGATATGAGTCACTCTCATTTATTTCCTAAATTGAGTATAGTTGACACTAACGTGTCGAATTATAACATTGTAATATCAGTATTGAAAATAATTCTAGGCGCGTGTATATGGGAGCCGTCTTTAAGAAAACGTTCGTGATATGTGACATGCTATTATTCATCTGTAGAGTCAGCAAGGTCCTGACTTTGCAGAATAGGTGTTGGTCACAATTAGCTATGTTGGGAAATAAATAAGTGAAAACCTTGAAAAGCCTTGAAAATGCGAAACATGTTCATTACAATATTGTGTAATATATTATTATTTTTTTGGTCACTGATTTAATTAATGATATATTGATATGAATATCTATACACGCTCTTGTAATAACAATTTTCCGCATTGTCTAGGAATGTTTTATAATTTCCCAGGGCTTTTGCAAAATTTTCACTTATAAACCAACAAAAGGTTGTTGGTTTCGGTTTAACTGAAACACATCTTTCATCTTCATTTTTACAATATATATAGTACAATGTCAATGACGAATGACGGAATGACTGCTTCTTATCTGTTTTTCTAACGTACCTACATTTCGCAATCGTCGCCAACCACAACCAATGTTACTTAGTCAGCACATACTAAAGTTATTTTGAACCAACCATTACTTGAATATACCCATGCATTAAAATTCACAAAATCATGTAATCATCAATATCGTTTGTTATTCTGCGAGAATCATTCTCGACATCTCTTTTTGAAAATAAGTTTTGTCTGAAGTTTTTTCCTAGCGACTAATTCAGTTGTGCATAATAAATGCTTCAGTTTCAGCATATGATCATACTAAACTTCTACCAGCCGTCACCCCAAACAGATAAAATTTTTTATTTTGACACATAAGAACTGTGTAACTAATCAAATACTACATTACACAAAAAGTTGTGTCCCGTATTTTCAATACGCCTAAGGCTTTCACTTTCACTTACATAGGATGCAAGGTATGTCAATTTTTTGAAAAAGTTACTCTAAAATTTATTTAAATCGTAAGTAAACTATTTCGTAAACAGAATTGTTTTTTATTATCCAATAATAACCTTTTATCCATTACGTCACCGTGACGACAAATAAAAGACCTACGCATCCTACGCTCGATTTGAACATGTCGCTAGTAGTAACTGATTCTATAAGTAGTGTTAGAATAAAGCATTCTACAATCGGATTTTAGAACATAGCTGTTTTGTGTTCTGTATTTAAATTTTAACTTATATTCTAGCATATATACTCGTAGAAAATAATGTTTACCTTGATCCTTCTCATCTTCTTCCTCTGGATCGGAGATATTATCCTCTTCGTCATCTTCGGCAGCTGATCTGGGCGATCTAGGGGACGGAGGTACGTCTGGACCATCTGCTTCACTACCCGAATGATCAGCGTCTCCCAAAGAACCGGCGCTCCCGCCACCGCTCTTGGAGAGATTCAGGACCGGACTGTGTTCGGTTGGAGAACCTGAAACAAAAAATATTTTTTAGTTGTTTGGTCAAGGGGAAAAACTATTTTATTATTGAAGTTATTCCTATACGTGAGAATCGGTAAACATTTAAATATTATATTATAACTTTTCTGTTTGCGTATTAACAATTCAAAGATCTATTTATTCAAGATTGTGGATTATTTTAATCTTAGGAGTACCTAACTTATATCAAATATTTTAGTGCAAAAACACACTTTTAGTATCATGCCAACATAATAACAAAGGCACACCAAGGCAATATATTTGATAAAAGAAATCCATTTATGACCATTTAATGTTATCATGAATTTTGATAGTCAGTGACTAGATGGATATTTTAATATGAGAAATCTCTTACTTTTATTGAAGTTAAGGGATCCTAAGGACTGACAAAAATATGACAAAAGCATATTAGTTTGAATGTTTTAAAACAAACGTCTAAATATTTTCCTCTAGTTACGAATGTTTATTTCGTATTTACATGCATCATAATAGTGGTTTTAATTTATATAGGTATTTGTTTATATATTATGTATCCGGTAGTTTTCTATAATATTATGTTATTATAAATATTAAAATTTTAATATTTTATCACCTATTCTATAATTATTTTATGAATTTTATACAACATTTATACTACTCGTATATATGTTATCAATTATATTATGTATCAATATATTTTTCTCTGCTGAAGATGATTTAAAATTAAATTGAGATATTTCAAAGATTTTCGTTGCTATGTCTTATCTATCTCGTAAGTCACTATGATGTCTTCCTTAATATGACGATTGCTGATATACCTAGGTACACACATTGGGAGAGCTATGAGAAAATCAAGACTATGCAAATATAAAACCAAGAAGAAACTGAACGGTTGGTTAATTCTGACAGTAGTGGCATGAAAGGTGTCCCACTGATCGATGAAAAGTGAAGGCGAAGACTGGAATGTTTACTTTCCACTGGCCTCCGCTGATCAGCAAGATGAAGAATAAGTTCAGCGATCAAGTTTTGCCGTTAGTCTGTCTCCCATTGTTCTTTGTAGCTGTGGCAGGTTTCGATTTAGAAATAATACTTCCATCAATAGAAATAATATCTCATTAAGGGTATTAGTACATCCCATCTTCCCACAAATCCCTTTTCAGAAAACCCTTGGACGAAGTAAAAATGGGTCTCATATTAAACAACTAACACAAAGGAAAAATTATGATTTAGAAATAGGGGGCTAACTTTCTTATCGCAGCTACATTGCAGTGGAATATATCGAACCGAGTTTGAAGATTGTTATAATTTTCAAACATCTTCTATATGGTTGCGAAACCATATGTCATCAAACATCTTCTATATGGTTGCAAACATCTTCTATATGGCATCTATATTGCATCTTCTATAAGAAAAAGTTGCGAAAAATGAAATGAATTGAGATGCGGTTTTTTTACTTTAATTCGGGAAGACATTTAAAAAATTGTCATTCCTTATTTTTATCAATCTATCTAAATCCATGCTTTCGGAAATATTTCATATGTCGTGTTGTTTTTTGTGTTAATTTGCCTCGCCTATTGTAATAACCCCATACCAGATTTTTTTTTGTAATAATATCCTATTTTCATAGTAGCCCTTTTCGTAAAAAAATATTGAACAGATATTATTTCACAGTTTTAATGGCATTATATTTCTTGCATATTTTTCTTTATAAAAAGTTTTTGACTGAAAAGGAAATAAGTTCTGATGTTATAGTGCTGGCAGTTTAATTATTCTTCGAATTGAAAGTGAAGGGCCTCAGGGAATTGTATTTATTTTTCGGGTCTGGGCTTCATCGTCGATACATCAGTATCCATGCCATTGTAGAAAATCTAGGAGAAGCGAACTCAGTTGCCTTGAGAGGTTTCTATACATATACTGGCTGCGACACGGTGTCGTACTTTGCAACCATGGGAAAGCATTCAGCGTGGACTGCGTGGCAGGACGATTCGGCCACGAATGGATTTAGAAGGTTTGCCTCCAGCTAACGGTCTAGAGGGAAACCGATCTCGACCGCGATTTAGATGAAGTTTAGTTTTTAACTTAACCCAACGAAAAAAAAACGTATTTATAATAAAAATATATAAATTATAAATATAAATGTTTACTGATAATATAGTACTATTCTTGCCTTAATGTTATAATTTTCTCGAAATTTACATCCTACAATTTTCTTGCAACCATAGTCATAGCTTCTACAATATTCCCCATACTATTTGCTATATGACTGGAGGGTGTATTTAATCGTATTTTTATGATTAAAAACATATTCAGCGACCTCAAAAATATAAAATGATACCCAACATTTGGAGATGTCGACAAGGGTTACTTTTTCAGTAGCCATTTCGAAGATGGCGGCTCAAATCGATTTTTGCTGAATGTTTGTGTATTATGACATTAGAATTGCCGACACGGTGTCATTATGAGGATGAAAAAGGGATGAAGCTCACCAACTTGAAATGGGAACTTTTTGATCCTGTATTCCTACTCGATAAACTGTCGATTCAAAAGATATCAGCTTATTATAATTTTCTTCTTCTATGTTTGTTAATTTCTATGTACTAATAATGGAAATTTCTATTGATAATTTATTAATAGAGAACGTAGCGACATCGGAATTTTTATCCCCCACTCTTTCCGTTGTTCAACTATTGTGTGGCCGAATAACTAACTGCATTTTATAGAAATTACATTTATTGAGGATTTTTATATTTAATGGGAATTTCTCTCTTTCAGTTCTAAATATACCTACTATAACGTATCCTAAATTATTGTAATGGTTATCATTAATATAGTGTTGTAATGATTTTTCACATCGTAGTAATTGTGAAATCAATTGGGGTCAGAAAGTCCGAGGAAAATAAAATTACGAAAACAATATCGACGACTTTGTATAAGACTTTTAATCAAATATTGTTTATATCTGTGTTGTTTTCGAGTTGCTGCGGTGTGGCGTGGGGTCGATTTCATTAACCGACATGGCGCAAACCGAGCCGGTGCACAAGCGAAATAAAAAGTTAACTATCACATTGGCGGATTTAATTAATGGCAGTAAAAGTGGGATTTGGAGTACGGACGTAACATGGACCAATCTATTGGGTAATAAATTACTGCGAGGGTCACAATTAAATGGGCATATGCAGAAATGGAAACGAATAACCCAGCTAAGTCTCGAAATAAATCGGAATGTACGGTCTTTTAGTTGAACGCATCAATCTGGATAAACCCTTTCGGATTTATTACCGGGTAACTGGCCAAAAACAGGCACGAAATTACTCGCTTTTATATTACTATAAACTCTCTCGCATACCAATTCGGAAACACGTTTTATTCTCTTTTTATTAGTCTCATTTAACGGCCAGCACTCAACGTGTTCCTCATTTATATTTCGGATTTTTTAATTCGCCAGACGAATGCTTCCCACATCACTATTCGCCAAAAATTTGGCTACGATGGACCGTATATTTTACATTCTTTGCTTTTACAGCTTTCATTAATAATATACCGTATGGATCTACAAACACTTGTCTTGCAAACCATATGACCAATAGATTTCTGGATACAATTTTTTTATTTTATCACATTATTGGTTATTGTGAATTGTAGAGGCCAAAGAAGGCTAATGGTGAGTAGGCAGATGCAATGTGGAAAATGAAGAAACGAGACAAGAATAATGCAAGGGAAGAAGTAGGTAATTAAGCGAGAGTTAAATTTATTTACACAAATTTTTTGCTATTGGAAAACTAGGCATGAATGAGGTAGTACAATAATAAACAGAAATTTCTTTCTTAGATTGAAATTATTAAAAATATAAATTAGCGATGTTTACATTATGAGGTAGTAATGTAATAATATAATAATGTCATAATATAATAATGCAATAATGTAATAAAGCAATAATGTAATAATGTAATAATATAATAATGTATTAATGTAATAATGCAATAATGCAATATCGCAATAATGTAATAATGTAATGATGTAATGATGTAATGATGTATTGATGTAATGATGTAATGATGTAATGATGTAATAATGTAATAATGTAATAATGTAATAATGTAATAATGTAATAATGTAATAATGTAATAATGCAATAAGGCGATACTGTGATGCTGTGATACTGTGATACTGTAATAATGGGATACTGTGATACTGTGATAATGTAGTGATGTAATAATGTAATGGCCCATTCCATACGAGTGAAAAGACGGGAGACGGAATGGCTCACGAGAGCAGAATAGCCATTCCACTGTATGTATGTTCAAGGTTCCCTTGTCAACTTTGTTTTTAAACCAATTCTTGAAAACACCTGTTATTACTTAAATAAAATAATCCACATCTAATATACATACAGTGTGTCCCACTTTTTACGGTAACATCTTCGAACTAAGGTATTAGTTACATAATACATTTTACAGTTGGGTAAGATATACACCACTTGAAAGTATATTAAAATCTAAAGAGGGGGGAGTCAAAATGGGGTAAGTTTTTTATTTTGCTTCATAAATACTGTTAAATACTGTCCTATATAAATATTTTTTTGTAATAATATGTGTCTATACGATACGTAACTGAATTTACCCTACATACGCAGAAGTGAATTTACCCTACATCAGTTAAACAAATAATTAAAAACTTCATAACATTCCGCACCCTATAAAGTTTTTTGTGTGTATGTCTTGAGAATAGTATGAAATAAGATTATTTTAATAGAGAGAATACAGTGACTTCCTCCAAACACATTTATTTAAAATTTCAGCGGAAAAATTATTTAACACTCTAAATGACATTTACCCAAAAAATAATATTTAAAGATATCAACTGTGTCCTGCCACAGATGTCTATCCAAAGTGTACTTAAAAAATATGAGAGAAATCAGTATTTAATGATATAATAAAAAAAGGGTGTGACACAACAGTCTTAAGTCTTAAATGTCAAAATGTATGACGTTCATAAAATAACATTCGTTGTAGGAAGAAATAATATTTATAAAAAAACTCATCAATAACGAAAAATTAAAAAATAAGGGTCAATACTGCACAAAATATTAATGCAAGAAGAAAACTTTTTCATTTTCGTCGTTATAGCAAAAATCTTCTTCATCAGAAGTTTCAGCCAGATGTATTATAAGTGTCGGTGTTTCACCATAACGAATTTTTCATTCCCACCTTTTGCTCATATTTCATGGGCCGCTTTTCCAAAGAATTTTCAGCAAATTTTCATTGCTGGAATCACTTTCATCAATATGATGGTCATAATATTATTATGTTTTGCAGATTCCAAACCATACCTATAGGGTTGGATCAATACTTGGTAATAGTAATACTTGGTAATAGTAAATACTTGGTGGCCATGTTTAATTAATAGTTCTTCAACAACATATCGGCGTTCATCTAGGAAATTACTCTTGCAAATTTGTAATAACTTCATAAAATCAGGCTTGCTTTAACGGATGTTCCATTCTTGACTTGTAGCTCTTGCAATTGCGGTTTACTCAAGTGCGTTGTGGTATGATGCGTTGCGTTGTCCAGAATAACTAACGATTGTTCTTTTATCATGAGTATCAGTTTATCCAAAACCGATCTATCAAATGACTCTCTGTTCATAGAATAACGGTAATTGGGGCTTTTAGATTTCGTGGAAAATTTTAAACTCGCATTTTTCACAAAGCCATGTTTAGTGCCAGCATGTATTATGATATTTGTAATATGATGATAAGTATTTGTGTGTTGCTTGCTACAGCTTTCACATTTTCATCTTGCCAAGTTCATGAATGCGCCATTTTCAGAAATTATTGTTGTGTATATTTGGAAATTATCCAAATATACACATTGCCGATGATTTTCGCTTTGAAGATTTGTCATACTGTACATACAAAAAGTTAATCCATTTATGGACGGTTTACGCTTAAAAAGAATTGTCTTCAAATGTCGACCTAAGCTTATATCAGAAATGTCAATTACATTACAGCCTTAGCTGTTAGGTCTTCATTCGGTGTTTTCAGTGTCATGTACTTTACACATACATTCCTAACGTCTGCCTTGATGACATTATCAAGCACATTATCAGTGTTTATTGTCACCGTATGTGATTGCCCAGGAGTATTTAGAGGCAATCACTTTTTTTTCTCTAACTATTTGCGAAACAGTTCGTAAACTAATTTTCAAAGACTCGGCTACCCTTGCTCGAACAGCAATAAACGGACGTAACTGTCCATTTATTTTCATCGCACTTATTAATTGATGTGTGTACGAGCGAGACTGCATCTCATCTGCTTATATTGCGCCGTATACATGCAATGAATTGTGCTACGGAAACATTATTTCTCATTAATAAAAAAATAAAATATTTTCGCAAATTTTGATAAAAATAATTATCTAACATTATACATAAAACGCCCAAAATAGAACTTTAAAAACTGCAAACATTCAAAAAAGTATACTAACCTTTACTAGTATACCAACTGGATGAATTATTCAAATTCTTAAATCGCCAATCTGAAAATTAATTCAGAATTTTATATTTAGATATTTGCTCCAATAAATCCATTATTTAAGCGAAAAATGCGGAAAATTGCATGCAGATTTAATTAACATTTTTTTAACCGTCTCGCGCAAGAGTAAAGCAGACTATGTATCGAACAGCAACTGAATTGAAATGTGAATATCGAAAAATATGGCACGAGGAAAAAGCAAGTTAGTGCATCGAAAATTCAAAGGGTAGTCCAGAGAACATATTAGAAACAAGATGCTTACCATTCCTTGGACTCAGCTCCCTTGGTTTTTGGTCCAGAGGCAGCGGTCTGTCAGGGTCACACCTTTCCTCTCGTAACCTGAAACAAAAAAAAAACATTTTAAACTTCGGTTATGCCAGATTTGATTAATTTTACTTTTATTTCACTATTTTATTGGTACACTTTTATTTGTAATTAATTTTATTGGTGCATAATTTATAAAGAACATTCGCAGATGATCGGAGACGATTGAAACTTTTAACAGTTTTAGTCATCACCGGATGATACCACTTGTTTGGCGAAACGCGCGTAAGCGAGATATGCATTTTGTTGTTCATGGAAATTCAGTTATTGTCATCATTATCATCGTCGTCGTCGCAGGTGTTATAATATTATTATATACAAAATACTTCAACATATCGGTATAGAAGATAACAGCGGTTGGCCTTAGGGTTATATTCTTGGTCCACTGCCTGTTTACAATGCACACACATTTTCCTTAAGATTTTAAATTTTTAGATTATATCAGATATTTCTCTAAAACAAAACCTCTTCTTATATCCTACAAAGCCATGTGTTATTAGTTACTTTATTATTACTTGCGTTATTATTACTTACGTTATTAGTTACTTTTAACAGCTATATCTCAAGAACTGTAAGGTCTACATTGACGAAATTTGTCTCGTTTTATTGAAAATTTAGTGTACATTAATAACGTGTATAATGACTTTTTCCGTAAAATGGGTCCCTAGTGGTCAACATTGACCAAAAACTAAAGTATCCTTTTTTTTTTGGAAATTTTATCTGTATCGTAACTATTTGGACTATCGAGACCAAATTATTTTCATTTTGTTGAAAATTTGTCTACATAAAAAGTGTACATAGTAACTTTTGCCTTAACACAGTTCCTTGGTGGTAAAAATTGACCAAAACTTTAAAAAATCCGAAAATTTTGATTTTGCAGGTTTTGAACAATTACCCAACAAACTTGCATTGACAATTAGTACTTCATCATATAAAATATATAAAAAAAAATCAGAACTACCTCATCTTATGCAAGGGAAAATGTACCAATTATATAGACTAATAGGATTAGAAAATTTTAACATAAACTTAAAGATGCTAAATTGCTTCATATAAAAAATCGTTTCAACTATATTTGTTGTGCTTATAGCACAAAATTATTTATCGTCACAAGAAAAAGTTAAAAGCCGTCATACACAAAAAGTTACTTACAGAACGGACGTGCATAACATAAATATCGATGGGAAGGATTTAATAACCCATAGTACATAAGTCAATATATTTTTGACAGATCGTTCACGTATAATATTACGTTCACGTATAATTACAATAATGTCACTTCCGACTTAACAACTTATTTATACCTGTATTTCGGAAGAAAACTGTCATTATAAGTAAATAATCATAGTAAATAATACATTAAATACATACATAAGTATAAATATGAGCCTTGCTACGGAAAAAAATCAGAAAAGTGTTCTGAAGACATTTTAAATGGGAGCTTCTTACTTCCTTCAAAATCAAAGGAAAAATGCCAGAAGTTATATGAAATATTTTGCAATTGGAGGATGACAAAAAACGCATTAAGAACTGATGAAAGTATGATGCTAGCGTATTTTTTTGAGAAGATAAGATATTTTTATACAAATTTTAGTGTTTTCATACAATGCCTTTCATTATTTCAGGCAAAAGCTTTTAATATTAATAAATAATAATAATAATAAAATATGTATTCATATATTTATATACATCAGTGTAATCTAGACTTGCAAATAAAGATTATTATCATTATTTAGAGTTAGTGAATTTTATTATTTTTATTTTTATTGCATTGCAATGTTTGTTATTCCTCAAAGTTAACTCTCTCTATTAGCTAATTTCGAAATGGCTTTTACCTGAGCGAGTACTGGTAAATTAATAAACAAGCCAATGGCGTTTGACAAACAAACAGGCTCGATTTATTATATTCATGTAGCGGACGATACAGCAATTTTCATTATAATTTCATTATACATTCATTACATTTGCCGAAAACATGCGATCCGTCGATTTGATCTTTACTAAAATGGAAATATCAGCAGAGCTATATCAAAATTAGCAGCTGTAACGAGGGACATCAAAAACCGCAATTAGAAAAATACATCTGTTTTAATTAGGGCATTGGCAGTAAGTCGCGGGGGTAAGAATCCCCGGATTCGGGACCAATCTTAATGGTATGCTCTGTGGGGGTTCTTTACTGCCTTCATTTAAACCTCTGTGTCTGTTAATGCGATATTTGATGGCTGGGAACTAAGTTGTTCCCTCTGCATTACCTATTTTCATTAGCCAAGTTACTGAAGAAACTTAACAGTTATTAATGAACTCAGCCGTTCTTCTGATCTACTTGATGGCGTACTGTGCATATACTAAATCATTATCCTACTTAAATTTTAATTTTAGATGTAACATTATCCCATTTCATATTTTAAAGACTTGAGTAAATTGTTTATTTATCAATACTGGCGTTAAATAAATACTCGAAATTTATAAAATATGGATTTTTTGTTATGGAGCCACGCTTTCTCCACGGAGGAAGGCTCACTATCACCAACGTTCTTGGCTGCTCTTTGTGAATTCGGCATCGGTAATGTGTCAAATAGCATAGTAGGCCCGAAATTGCTATCTTTTAATTTTTTAGGAAATATCGCGCAAATATTTTTTAGGGAAACTAAAATGTAAGAGAAAGAGTAAAAGAACACATATTTCCATTGACGTTTTTTCCAAATATTTGTCCCAGTGGCAATACTATATTTTATGAAAATACAGAAAACATTCCGAAGACTCATTTAAAAAAATATATTTACTCTTAGATACATTCCTAAAACGTTTATATAATGCATATAATAATAATGTTTATAAAAGGCATTACTATCTGTGAAAGTAAAATCTTCCTCACTTTACAACAACTACAAATTTTTCTTATAGCCCTCTGTAAAGTTTCCTATCTTCTTCTGTGCTTGCATAATGTACTCTAAATTAATCTAAACTTGAATAAAAGAGTTTGTCAAGAAAATTGTTGCACTGTAGAAGATAAGTGTTGTTGATCAGTATATTTTCATTACAATTCAGAAGCGAAGGATATCAACCAAAAATAAAGTAAGTGGAAGAAATTCAAACTCGAAGAAAATAACAAACAATATGTTTCATTGATAACATTAAAGCTAAATTTGTTTGTCAAAGTTTGCTAAATCAGTGCTGATATCTTCACACAACAGAGAGTAAAGACAAGAAGAAGGATATTGGAAGAAAATTACATGACAATATAAGAAGGTTATAAACCGGAGATTGTGTCGGGAATTTTCTTAACAAATACACATCAGAAGCATTGTATTAAAATTGAACATAAAAATATTGAAAACGGTCTCATTAATTTTTTGTTCCTTACCCTTTCCAATTCTGCTGAAGCAAGTATCCATTTTAATCAATATAAGTCCATTTATTATGTATTGATATTTCAAGAAAGATACACAAGAAGCCCTTATTCAAATATACTGCCTTAGGTTAGCCGGCCAAAGATAGCTCAAAGCTCGATGATCCGAAGCACTTATTTCCCAAATCCTATACAATGCTGATATCCAGTAAGGACTTATGTGATCCGGATAGAGAAGCTTTAACATCTTCAGTAAAGTGGTGGGTCCACAGTAGCAGTTATCGGATGAGATTGTATACTAGATACTTAAGGAATAGTAGGAATATATTAAACACAAAATACTCGTATTTCATCTATTCGTATATCATTAACTTGTGACCACTTTAACTTGAAAGAAGTTTAACTTCATTTAACTTGAAATTTAACAGTGATCGATCTTTGAGGAGGGTTCAGGAAGTTTTAGACAGATTGCAATTTTTCGGAGTAATTTCCCAAAAGTATTTTTTCCAATTTCTTGTATTGGAGAAAAATCGTGAGGGGTCACAAAGCCAAGTAATTTCTACATAGTTTTATTAAACGAATTGAGTTTTTCTAGGAATATTTCACGAGAAATGTTCGGTCAATACTGTTTTTTATATTCTTTATATTAACTAATACTGAGCAACCCAAATCTGTAGCATCATTAATTATGGATAATTCAAGTAATTCGTTTCCTCTATACATGCTCCTACTTCGCCCAAGATCAATTCAACCTATAAATTGTACACATTGTTAAAATACTTTGTAAAAATTGTAACTTACTCACTTTAACCATTAAAAATTGATCTGGAGCTTGGATTAAGAATTGGTCAACTTGTTCAGTAGACAGTAGGTATTCTTGATTTATTTTTTCTATTTCTCTAAGTCTTTTGGTTTCGTATATTGGGATATCAGTCAGTATTATTTTTAACTATTACGATCGATTTTACCATGGAATAATTTGCCTATAGAGTGGAACGAAAAGTTTGGACTTTTTAAAAAAATATACTAGGAAAACATTTTCGCTGATTTGGTCTTGTGCCTAGTTTTGATTGCACCATGTTATAAAAGTCTTCATAAGATTTTTCGTACACTTTTGTAGACTCTGAAGGCAATAGTTCGGTTATAGCTTCTTTAACAGCTGTCTCAATATTATCATCCATTTCATATGGTTTTTTAAATAAATTCAGAACAATATAAGTTTACACAATAGCCATTTCCGAGTTATAACTTATTCAATCGTCGCTATGGTAAAATAATATATACGTAACTACCACGACAATATGGCCATTTAAAGAGTAGTGTGGCTTCAATTTCAGAGCGATATTTCTTTTTACATTAATCAATCACATCAAATTTGTGATAAGCAAATAGTTTTATTCTTCTATACAGAAATCAGAAATATAATTTTAATAAAAATAAGCAAGAATATTGTTGTACATATTTAAAATGGTTTATTTACATGCATTTGTGCTAAAGTACATATTTTGACTTGTGAGACTTGTACAATGACTTGTGAGAAATAAATAAAAATTGGAAATATGAGACAGAAAAATTTTCAGAAGAATTTTTGTGGGAAAACAGACAGGATTAGGATGGGATAGAAGGACAAACAGAATTGCATTATTTGCTTGGAGAAGAATAAATAAGTAATTTTATTAAATCAATGGTTAGGGCATTTAGAAAGAATGCATATTGACAGAGATATGAAAATATTAGCATGGAAGATACCAGCGAGGTCGAAGAAACGTTGGAAAAAAAGAGGTTGAAAATAAAGTCTAAATAATCTCCATATATAGCTTATATGCATATTCATTCATATATTAAGTAAAATATTATCTCTTAGATATTTCAAACCTCGTTCTAATAATATGTATTAGACTTACGCTATCGCGGTGTCTGAGCTAAGGGTGGTCTGAGCAGTACCCATTGCGGCGTGTATAAATTAATATACACTTTAGCATCTTCCTAAGACCGATTTCCTCTCCATTTACTCAGGCAGTAAAGTATGCATAAAATAATAATATATAGAAGCAGGCGCTTAATTTTTTAATGGCCAAATGCTTTTAGAGACGTCCTAACTTGGCGTGAATATTTAAAAGTATTGCGAGCATTAAGGGCTACAATTGAGGGCCGCTAGGGCGTAAAGACAATATACGGCTGTAATTCCGAAACGTGGAATTACACGGGGCTCAGGTGCGAGTTATCAGAAATTTGATTTGCCTTAAAACGCAAAACAGTAAGCAAAAGAACGACGGGGATGAGGAGTAACGAGGAATTATTACAGAACGTTTTCAGCTATGTGATACACATTTAAGATGATATTTTATTAGATGTTTAGATGAGTCCGCAGCTGGGAACTCGGCTTTTAAAATTGAAAAAGATTGCGTGAGCTGCAGGAATATATATGAGAAGTCATAAAGACTACTGCTTTGGCAGTCGGTGGGCGAAACCTGAGGAGGAGCAGGGGGTTGAACGGAGTGCGTTTTTCGCTTCAGGACCTAATAATGTTAAGTTTATGGTCTGATAATTTACGACTTCTGTGTCTGTTTACTTTACTGTGTTTAACTCCGTTTCGGCACTTCTATTGTGTGAATTATAAATACAATGGGAAAACGGCCTTCTGCTGCATTAAACTGAATTTTAGTTTTAAGATGTGCAATTATTATATGTCGTTACGTTTCCATTCGTAACTTTACACCTGTTGTGTGTATAATATAATATAGTATATAACATAGGGTGCAACAGTTAACAAACATAAAATATATTTCGTTACTTTTCTATTCGTAGCTTTATTCTGCTAAACATACAAATTATTTAACTGCAGTAAGAAAACTATCGGTACATAATCTTACTCCATAGCAGAATCTAAAACATGTATATCATAGTAAAAAGTAAGTAAATTCTATGGCACATAAGAACGCATTAAAGATTCATTAACGAGGGTCAAATGTATCCGAGGTGATAAGAATCTATTTAGTACAGGCTCTACACCGTTGTAATATACTTCTAAATCCAATTATCCGCTGCAACTCGCCACTGATCCTCCAAATTAGACGCCATTTCTAGGCTAATTCGCTAAAGCTACGAATTAAAGTGTCTTCCAGTATCTTGTTAAAATCCACGACCAAAACGGTAACCGACATAGGTCCCATGAGTTTGATAAGAAAGTTTCATTTTCATTTATGTATCTTTGAGCAGCAGTACAAATTAGAGATATTGTATAACCTAAATATTTATAATCATTTTAAATATAAAATTCTTTCCTAAATAATACAAACCTATTATTACATATGGTAATTTGCCCACAAATCATTGGTATTCTTTTATGTATGTGGTATACACGTATGGAAACACAGATCTGCATCTCTATGTATACTTTTCCTGCTTCATTTAGAACTCGATAAAACAAAAATAAGCAGTTATTATATTACTGTAATATTATATTATAAGCAATATTATAAAACCTATAAGTTTTTTTACGCAGTTGAATATAGTTTGGAAAACATGCTCCAAAAACGTGTTCAAAAACATAGAGGAAAAGTATATTTCTGCTTACGAAAGGGCATCGTAAATGCATAGTTTGCGCCCCGCTGAAAGGTGTCCAAATATATTTCTTATAAAATTTTAAGAGAATGTATGAACTTACTTGAGTGAGCGTGGGAAAATTAGTTAATATGGGTTACTTAAAAAATAACGCAATATGTGTAATCACGATTCTTAGATATTGAATATACCATACCTACTTCTACTATACAGGGTATTTCAATTTTTGGTTCATAACTTTGCTAATCGATTGAAAACTGAAAATGATACTTTGCTATATAAACTTATATTGACAATATTTTATCCTTCGAGATAAGAGGTCGGTATCTTCTGGAAAATATATGGACACAGCATTTCCTCACAAGTGGATTGGAAGAGGCAGTTTATATCCATGGCCTGCTAGGTCACCTGACATTATCTGCCTGGATTTTTGTGTTTGGGGTAAGGTGAAAGATTTAGTGTTTCAAGAACGACCAATGACAAGGGAAGATATGATTTCTAGACTAGAAAATGCAATTTACAATATATCAGTTGCGGAAGTGGATTTTGCCGTGCAGGTAACACACGATGGATTTGAGCGTTTTATAGAGAATGATGGCAAGCAGTTTCAAAATCTGGGTATTCATTAGATCATCTTTAGAATCGTTTATGACCACTACGACTAATCGGTATAATTTTTTTAATACATACATTTTTAATGTGAAAATATATTTTCACCCGGTACACTCACGAGCAATAGAGCATTTACATACAGACGGCGCTGCGATCAATGTTGTATTTACCTAGGCGAATATATGACATTACTGTGATGATTATTTAACGATTGAAAAGGTATATGAAAAAAAAAAAGTAAACTGGACGAAAAATACGCATTTCATCAAACGATGGACAACTTCCTGTCCAAGATGAGCAAAATATCATTGATTTACTGTGGAAGTACACTTAGAAATATCTGCACAACACTTTCCTTTATTAATATAAATGTTTCCACCCTTTGCCACTTGTGCATGTTTGATGAATAGTTTAAGAGCTAACATTATCCCCCTTTCTTTTTCCTTTTTTGCCCTTCTTGGAAGAAACCAATTTTCTATGGAGCCGCATTATATTAATTCTAGATTTTCAAAAAAGTTGAGAGGTTTAAAACCTGCATTTTCGTGAAATTCTTTAACGTTAACAATTTTTGTGTTAAACAGCGTTCTTCAATTTTTGTGCTAAAGCAAATTGTTAGGTTAGGAGGATGATTTAAAAAATACATAGTACCTGCCGCCTGCCAAGTATTTTATTGGTTGCTGTTGTCTTTGCTACTAACAGATTAAATGCTCTTTGTAACCTTCATTTCAAAATACTTATATTAAAAATGCAGATTATTTATTTTAAAATAGCAACGGTCAAACAATGCATATAAACGCCTATATCTAATCCCGACGCCAGCGCCTCTACCGGACTTTCATCGTACTCAGTAATTCTATTTATTGCTCTATTGAAAGTAAACGTCTCATGTATTTGTGGCTTTTGACAGTACAGAGACTCATGAATTTCTTGTCAATATGACAAAATTTTGATGTCTACATTATTATTATACTATAAGAAAAAAATATTCGAATAAAGTCATTACAGGATGTAATTCTTATTTTTAAAACTGGAATACTGGAATACTAATACTGGAACATAAAATAAGTAAACAAATTAAATCAATTAACACTTTTAAACATTTTAAACACTTTTAACAATTTTAAAAACAACATTTCACAGGTCCTCCATTGCTAGCTATTACTGCTACCAACCGTCTTGGTATAGAATGTTCGACAGTAATCCCACATTTTCCCAGCGTTCTCAACGGTGGAAATTAAAATTGTTTAGATACGATTGTTGCACCGATAATGTTTTGCTTATCCAAGCCGACATTAACAGAAAAACGACCGCTATTGGCTTGGTATACCTATCGTTCTTCGTACCGTAAATTTACTATACATATGAAGTGACCCATCGTGACATAACTTGAACTTTCATCGGAGAAAATGACATATGACCAGAAATCTTAATCTATGTCAACGAAATTTTAGGCAAAGAGCAGCCTTGCTTTATAATTGTGGTCAGATAATCAAGACTTTTTGGCAGCTGTATAAGCACTTATATCGCTCGGTTCAGTCCGGCCGCTAGTTGTCCACAAGGAAGCAGGAAACTGCGTACCATGCCGTTACATCCCTATCAAAGGGATGAGGTTTCTTCTTAAACAATTTATCATTTTTTCATCTTGAATCAAATAGCTTCTCCTCCCCTATGATGGTATATGGTATACTAAATCCACCAGCATTAAAATACTTTGCGATGCGTGTCTTTTCCGCATCTGTTAGTTTCACCATGGTACAAAAATATGAAATGGAAATAAATTTAAGAGGAAGTCACTTTTTACAGATCAAATTGATAAATTCACAGACATCTAGCTACACATTACTTCCAACATGTAAAGTCACAATTACATGAAACAAATAAAATCGTTTACTTTTATCTGCTCGCTAGTATACAATAGATACATATTCTAAAATTATTTGAGACACTGTGTATTCCTCAATCGTGTAGCTTCCCTCCCATATAATTACCACGTTTTAGTAAAGCTCGGTTTTTAGATCAACGCATTATCCTTTCCCTTATCTTCATCAGTTGAACGTATCGATTATGGCGTAAAGTTTAATACAGCGAAACAAAAGTTCATGATATATGAAGTTAATATATTCAGTCTTAAAGTCCGGGAGAGTTCTCATTAGGGCGTAATCCGACACGTAAACCCAGACATTATCAAAGTCCAGATCGTAATGTACGTAGTGACTGCCATCATTGCATTAAACAATATTAAGATATCTTGATCAAGTTAGGCTTCAGAATTCACTTAGCAGCTTCATACACAAACTAAGAGCAGTTCAGATCTTATCTTCGTTCGCTAATCTAATATTATAATTGTATTTTGTGAAATGTTACATTCAGTTAACAGATTCCATGTTAACTGTTGATGTAGTTCCGAGCTATTCTCGACTTTACCGAAGGATGATAGAAGGGCGACGGGAGCGCGCTTAGGAGTCGGGAGGGCTCCTTCGGGATACATTGAAATCTCATTTCCGGACGTACCTACACTCAGAAATACTGGGCTAATTAGCAAAAGAAGCTCGCGTATTGTTCTCCGGGTTCTAAAAGTTATGTTTGCTAGGGAGGGCCTATATAATTAAAACATTATGTTAAGAATCCTCTGTAGGAGAACTGCCTACATAAATTCAAATGTTCCGGAACTGTCACGGTTTTTTTTATCAGGATACGTCAAAAACTCTAAAGGAACATTTCCACTCTTGATAAATTTTAACGCTATTAAAATATCGACATAATTAATAACGTTACCGAAATCGCGACTCATTTCATTTTTGTTGATTGGGGTAATTTTTGCGGTTCATGTGTTGATTTTTTTGTGTTTTACCTATGTTAAGGATTTGTTTTATATTGTGAATTGTTTTGTCGAGACTGTGTTACTTATACTGTGTACAGATTATAGAAGCTGTTTAATCTGTATTGATTTATAAAAAGATGCCGACTTGTTTTGTGAGAGGGTGTTCCAATTGACAAAGAAAATACTGCCTGGTGAAATTTTCCATGTGTAAGTACAGAAATAAGGATTTTATTTTAAATATAACATTTTATGCATATTCGGTAAATCATAACCTAACAATCTTAAATCAAAACATAAAAAAATCAGAAATCACTAAACCTGAATTTAGAAAATGTTACTGCCACCATCGATCGTCACTCGAAATCCATTCGAACCTTTTCAAAACATAATATTAGATAATGATCGAAATAAAAGCACCTACAATTTGACAAAAAAATGATCAATATCGATGCAACTATAAAAGATTTTCAAGATTTTTTGTCCTGTTTTTATGGCTACAATAAGGCCATAAGCCTTATGGTATCAAATATAATATATTAGAAACATTATTGTTTATATTTTCTCAAATCTAAATTAAGACCATATCAGTCAGATTTGGGGTTCCTAATGGCTCCATTTCGGCTATTGTAAAATTATTTATGTTTGGAGATAACATTCAATTAAATTCTAGTTCATTATTTACGTCACATCGCTGACAAACCACCCGTCATAAGGTAAAATAAGATTAGCCAGGTAATCTTATTTTACCTTAAAAAATAGCTATAGCCACTCTTAATTATGTCAAAGTCGTTCAACACATTGTGTCGAATTGTTAATATTAGAATTATGTCATATTGTTAATTGCTTGGCATTGCTTGTATTTAACAACTAGCAAAATAAATTTTATTCTGACAAATATACAGTGCACTTAATACAAGGGAAGATTAATTGCAATCCAAAAAGACGGAAGCAAACAATTTATTTAGTAGTAAATATAAAATATTATCTTCTTTTGACATTCCAAAGATACATCTGTCTAACGAGATATCTACTTAAAATGTTAACAATATCATCAATTTAAATAAGGTGGCATTAAGCATTACAAATATGACAAGTTGCAATTTAGTGAATATAAGAAGAGTTAGTCAATACAATTCGGTAATAGATCTCCTGCTGCGATTTTAATTGCCCTTGGAAATTACTTCATCATGTCAACAATGTGACCCAGTCATTTCTAGTCGCTCTCTGTTTTTCTTTAATTTTCTTACAATAATACATACACCTTTATGACTTATTATTAAGTATGTTTACAAAATTTTAAATAATTGAATGAAATGCGTAGATGTATACACATCCCTATTCATCCATCGACCTGCATATTATCTACCTACTCTTCATCTAAAGTGCTAAAACATACCATAACCCCTTTTAGTTGTTAATAGACTAAGACTACCGCAGCCTAACATCAAGTTTTAAATTTAAAATTATTTATGAAAAAAGCACTACCTAGTAATATGCTTAATTTATTTTTTATTATATATTCAACCTAACCTACCTTGATTTTATTTTTTACAAAGCTTCTAAAACCATTCCAAGTTTGTTTATATCTTCAGTTCAATCAGTTATTTAAAATTGCAATTTGTTGCTGAAAATATTCTGCAGATTCCAGGAGGATGGTATAATAGGACTAGCACGAGAAAAAATTTTGTAAAATATTTACTACAGCACCTATTTACTACTAAAATATTTACTACTGTAGTTTCATTATTCGAGATAGATGTTATCCCTCTGTGTCATGTATGTGACAAGACATGTAACTTTCGTAGTTTGAAAAGAACTTGCAGATATATTTTTCCAATATTTAGATGAGGAAATATTACTCTTACTTTGTTTATTTAGATATTTAGATTACACATTTTACATCTGACATGTGACCAGCGATTATTTTTCATTACTTATTATTTACTATTCATATTATGTTCTTTCGTGCTGTTTCTCAACTAATTTTGTATTTTTGTCTTTATATAGTACTAATCTGTTTTACTTGTATTATTATATTACATATTATTATATTACATATTATATATTATATTTACTTGCATTATTAATTCTATCTATATAGTATAGATTTATTTTTGGTTTACTGTGCTGTAGCCCTTGGGCAATAAAGCTATTATTATTATTATTCCTTAATGGTGGAATACAGTTCAGGTTCATTAATACCACCCTTAAAAAATTAACGAAGCAGGCTTGGCAAATGGAAAGCAAAATATGAGGCGCGTATTTTCCAGACCCAGATACGAATCAATGTGTTTGTTAACCGAAATTATTATTTACACAGAGGAGCTTGTTATATGTCAGTTATTTGCCGTGCTGACCCACGGTTCTCCTCATACATTCGTAATGTTAGGTCAACACCTACTCCCATTTATTCAGCGCAGTTCCTTCTATTAATACTAAACGTTACACCTTTTTATGCCCTCATATTTACACGACTATAATATTTATCGTATTCGCTGATAATTAAATTGTTTATAAACACCGATAACGATTCCATGGTTTAATTATATGGCTCTTATTTAACGATCCATTGTATTATTGACACTACCACAAAAATGCGATCGGTCTGAGATCTACTGTTGGGAACTAGGATAAAAATATTTTAAAATAGTGCCTCGATCTTAGTAAAACTGGTCGGACAATTTAATTCTGAAAAATCTACTAATATTATATATTTTATTAGCTAAAAAGTTAAAAATAAGGCGAAAATCTGGAAATATTATTCGATGCTCTCTAAAGAACTTTGTTATCTTTTCTCGTCAGAAAATCTTCAGGATTTGAACAAACTTAAAACGTCAGATGAAACCAAACGTTAAAATTTACAAAATAATCCTTAAATATTTAAAAAATTAAGCCTGCGATATATTTTGATAGCACATTGAATTGCCCTGTAACAAGGAAAATGGACAAATGTAAGAGACTGCTATCGAGAAGACGTCCAAAGAATAAAAAATACTCGATTATACACTACCGCTTTTCGTCATTTAAGAAATTAAAAGGTTCAAGTGTTATTTGTGCTGACTAGATATTTCTTTTTTTTCAATTGTGAAGATAATTACGATGGAAGATCTCCAAGAAGCAGCTGAATCACAAGACGAACACACCACTGACTCACAGTAGCATGACGGATGTGCCCAAGGGATATTCAAAAACTGTCACTGTCACGGGACATCTGCAGCAGACAAGGATATCCACTAGTAATATCTCTATTGCTTGAATTATTACCGAAAATGTTTCCAAAATACCAGTATTTTGAAGATAATTTTCTTAATATATTCGTATTATTTTTTATATATAAAATTCCTCGTCTTAGAATTTTTGTTGCTATTAAAACTAATCGATTACCTGACCAACCATTAATTATGTTCTAATAATCTTTATTAACAAAATTTATTACAATTATTTAGTAGCTAAAGTTCATCCAACGGTGTCCTTTAGATGGTTTTCTTCTAACAATTTCACTCCTGCACTATCCCTGCTTTTACACACAACACAACTCAGCTCGAATGGTTTGGGTCTCTTCAAGATGTTGATTGTCCAGCATCTGAAGAGCTTCTGCATTCATGTGGAGGTGAAGTCTGGCCTCATGGCTGCCTGCAAACCTGTTAATCTCATCTTCATCATTGGGCAATGGGCACAATAGTACAATTAATATCCCAGGACGGAGAGTTAAGCTCTCTTGTTGGTAAAGTTAACATGAATTGATTTGAGCTCGTTTAGCTTGATCTTCAATTGTTTGGTCCAATCAAGTATTGTGTTGCTAGCTACTTGCAGACTTCTAGTTGATATTCCTTGCTCTTTACCGACTGCAAGAAGTGCAGTGTCGTCAGCAAATGTAGCTACAGTGGCCTCTCCTAATAGTGGCATATAGTATATAGCAAGTATATATAATACTAGTATATAGCAAGTTAACGATAGGCCCAAGAGCGCTACCCTCGGGCACTCCTGCTCTTATACCTTTCAGGTGAGAATATTCGTCTTCCTGTTTTATTCTGAAAAGCCTCTCTGGGATATACGACCACAGAATCTCATATTATGTCGGAAGTATTTTGTTTAATTTGTGTATAAATCCGTTGTTCCATGCTTTGTTCGCGATTGAGGAAAAAGTCCCTGTCATTAATTCAAGCACCATACCAGGGAGACTCGGTAAGAAAATTTTACACCTGAATTAAATGAAAAACTCGTATAACAATGACCTTAGGTTTGATTATGACAGTAGATTATGTACAACATTAACAAAGTTGGGTTGATCTGTCAGTCTTCTCGGTTGACGTAAAATACTTTGAGTAGTGTGAAGTAGGTATGTATTAACAATATTTTTTTAAATGTTTTGATTCGGGAAAGAAAGTTAAGGTGAAATTCGGAAAGAAATTGAATAGTTAACACCAAATAGTACAAAGAGATCAAAACTAAGTGTTTGGAATTCATTTTGTTGTATGGAAAAATCATACAATTTATGTACGTAATTAAAGAAAAACTTAAGACGCAATTGTATCACGAATAAAATGTCAACATAAGAAAAAACGTTTTCTGCATCTGTCAAAATATTCCCAGTGAATCACAGCCTACCTAACTCTTAGGAAAAAATAATTTCCAGATTTTTTTTAGGTTACCATGGTAGTCAAACATATATCAAGCATCTGATTACTTTATGGAAAATTACAGGTACGGAATTTACAAAAAGTGACACCAGGACCTAAGAGAAATAAACAGACGCAAAAAGACGTACCTGAAGCTCTGATATAAGCACAATCAACATACTATTCAAAAGAAATATGTGAAGTTTATGCATCATATCAACATAAACATAATATTGAATGTTATCACAACTCATGTACTGATTAAGATCAAATGGCACGTGAAAAAAAAATGGTCCTGGGGTGATTTGATAGGTCAAAAAAAAATAGATAATTGAAAAATTGATTTACCAATGATGAACCGTAGAGGGCTGGGCTTTGCCAAGGTATTAATCATGTAAAAATAAGTATTAATCAATCCTTTATATCTCATTAACCCCATTAGATATTTTTCAATTTAAGTAAGGAAACGCGTCCTTTGCTGGATTATTTCCAAACAGCATTAAACACAGCACGGCCGCGATTGTAAATTCCCTGCCAAAGATTAATGAACCTTGGGGAAATGCTTTTCGAAGCTTCACAAAGATATCGGCCTAATTTGACTGCGGACTGAATCATTCGTAACTCGATATTTACAAATCGTGATTAGCTCTATTGGGATTTTATTAGGGAATCAGTCGGATCGAGTTTAGCATTGGCATATTAGCTAATAAAGCCCGTACTTTGGTAAATGTTGCGACAAAAAGGGACAGAATCAGTAAAATCCATATATTTACCGAATCTGATATTAATTTTTATGCGGATGCCGTTATTATTTATTATACGGAGTTGTTATTTTAGTAATAATAATTTCGCAGAGAAAATAGTTCCGGCAAATCTTAGTTTTTGAGTGGTGTTTTCGAACATTTATTTTTAAACAGTAATTGATAGCTCTTTTAGTGTAGAATGGAAATCCAAAAGTCCCCAAAAATCGCAACTCAACTCGCCATTTGGAAACACATGGCCAACGCCAACGCGTTTTCTTTATACGATGATATTTCAATCAACGTTTGTCCAATTTGCATTTTCTTTTTTTTTGTTTTATTCATACAATAAAAAATTTAATCAGATCAATAAAGAAATAAATTACAAATAACAAGTAAAAAAAAAATAAAACAATTTTGCATAAGTTTTTTTTGTATAAATTATAGTTACGATAAACAAAAATTAATAAAAAATTTCAAGTACTTAGCAAAAACTTGGAGGAAACCATAGACATATTAATACGGGGAGATCCAACGATTCATTCATAAAACGCTGGAAGAGCCGATCTATTATTGTTCTAAAAACTGCAATGAGTGCGAGAGAGAAAATGGAGGCAGATATCCTTTCGGCAACGCTGCTTCGTGTGATCAAAGCCCATCCAGTGGCGTGTCTACTTATCTTTAATGAATGAGTTAGGGTAGACTGCATAGTTACATAAGAAAAATACTTAATACCCTGTATCTGCACGTTGCAATAAATCAAATGAAAATAGAAAACATTCAGAGCATAGTTTAATTCGTGTATATTAAAATAATAGTTGATAACTGCAATAAAACTTTGTCATGTGTTTTGTAGAAATTTATTTATATTTTAATGCAAAAAGTACAGTAATTGGACGTATTTGTTAGTTAGTGGACGGTTTAATATTAGTTATTGGATACATTGTAAGTAATTTATATTCTATAAAAAAAGACACTTTAATAGGTGTCTGACCACTTGGTAAAAATTTTCTATGCGTGTTTGTTGAAACAACTCATAAAGTCTGTCTATTTATTCTTTCTCTTCCTCCTCGTTTTAAATTTTTTCATCGTCAAATTCACATTGTTCATTTTCAATGTCGCTGTCTTCATTCTCTGAAATCTCATAATTTTCTGTATTGTAGCATATATAGTGACATAAACATGTGTCATCACCTTCTTCTGGAATGTGAACATGGTGTTTAGGGGGAACACAACATTTGTGTCAAAATTGCTTACATCTGTCATATAATAAAATGACATCATATATTTAAGAATTTTAATCATACATGCAAATTAAGTTATTATAACGTAAAGCTATTACTCGACCTATTATAATTGCAACAATCCTAATAATATGAGTGCTGTATTTAAATTAAGAAATGGAAAAACGTCTAGATTTTTCATTAGAATAACATAAGAAAATACTATAACAAATAAAATCTCAACATACTTTTGGGATTTACAAAATTCATAAATGTATATCATACTAAAGTCAACATGAACTACTATAAATATAAATAATAAAATAAAAGCAAAATTTTTTTAAAATTCTATAGACAACATATTAAAGAAAGTTCTTTAGAAGTTCTTAAAAAAAAGTTTCTTTAAAAAAAAATCACAAGTTTCTAAAATTTACAAACTTCATGTCCGATATACAAACAACACAGTAAATCAAACTTTGTTAATCAAACCTACTATAATCATTGAATCTTGAATCTATTAATTCCTAAATAATATGCGTTTTGTATTCAAACTTCTTATTCTATTTCGCCTATTGTTTTCTATTTTTTTTGTTTCATAATAAATACATATTTTGAAAAATGTTTTCAATGTCAACTTGACCAATTGAATATGGTGGTCATTCAGTAGTTCATCAACATACATAGATGGAGATGAAAATGGTATTTTGCATCACCCGAATAAAAATTATTTTAAATATCGCACATTGATTATGTACCATATAAATTACATAATAAAAATTAATGAAATAATTATTGATTAATTATTGCAGCAATGTAAAAAGATCATTTTTAGTTTCAACGTCGCCCCTGGCCAAGCCAAGCCGTTAAAACTTGTAGATAACCTTAAAAATACTTACATTACTTACCGATGAAAAGTAACATTTTCCGGACTTAAATGATCTACCCTTTTACATACTATACAAGAATGCACCATAGTTACACACTTATTGTTCACCTGAATCGCAATAAATACAAAGATTCGTGGAATACACTTAAGGAAACAAAAGTACAAGAGGTAGCGTTGCGGTAACCTCGCAAATTTCTTTCCATTCATTGTAGTAAAACTCGAGTAAAATTCATCAAACGACGTTGCCGGTATTGAGATTTATATCTCAAGGCACAGTACATTTTCGGTTGTCTTACATTTTCACCATATATTATTAACGCAATAAGGCAACACAATAGATTACTTTTGCCAAGAAGCTGTTTTAAATAACATTTTAGTCTCAAAATGAATTAGATTCGTTGAAATTGTCAAATTATTTGAACATCTCTTACGGTATTCAAAGACTTCAAGTGAATTTCACAGTAAGCCTGGCAAACATGCCGTTTGGGAGAAAAATACAGACGATAAGGATGGAACGATCTTGGATCGGCCAAAAATGTAAACAATTCTGTCTCTTGTATTAATACGTCTATGGAGGAAACCATTATTACATATTGTATATTTGGAGAGGATTTTAAAGTAAGATGTTTTAAATACATACATTTGGTAAAATTGTGTAAAACAAGTTATAGAATTTAAACATCTAAATTGCCTTCTTCAATAAATAACACACGCATATTTACAATTAATTCCATGGCAGTTTCAGCACATGGCACTACAGCGTCCAACCTCCGAGTACACATTTTTTTGCATACGTTTCTACATTTAAAATAACTGAGACTCAAAAGTTCTGAGGGTACTGGAGACTGATGCATAGTCATTGGAAACATCTAATCTGGTTGCATACCTCCCAACCAAATTCTTCTGGTAAGCAATGGTTTCCCATTATTAGGTTATTATTCCCACCATGGTTTACCATTATTATCCCTGACATTATTAAGTTTTTCCACCATTATTTACCTACTTAATATGACCAAAAAAAAATGCAAATCGGATAAACGGTGACTGAAATATGACTGAAATATCATCGTTTAATGAAATGGCGACTTTAGGTCCCATGCGATTTTTTTGGGAGTTTTGTATTTCCATTTGACACTGAAAGAGCCATCGATTAACGCTTTAAAAAAATGTTCGGAGATACTTAACTCAAAGTGGTACAATTGTCGAAATTTGACTGGTCTAAAAACATAGTGTTACAGCAGCATACATGTAAAACTGCAAGGACATAGAGTAGAAGATGTAGGAGTAGAAGAATTATCCTGGCAGGAATTGTGAACTGTAAAAAAATATATTAAAATTCGGTTTATAAATTATTAGAAATTTAAATTAGAAGTCAAAAATTAATATCCTTTATTTTTGTGATGCAGTGTATTGACGTGCATGACGTAGTAATATTATCTTTCAATATAACATTACATACATGCACTACGAGTATTTGTATTATCAAAGAAAGGATCCTCTTCTGCGGCGTTTTGATCGTGGTATATTGATAGCCTAATGCGCCTTGAGTTTTGCGTGTCAAAGGGACGGACACCAACGCAAAGCGAAAAAACAAACTGAAATTTTAATTAACGAAAGATCCAGGTACTTATAAATCAAACGTACTACCCCAGTGTCCATTCTAGAAGGATCACAGAAGGCCTATCTGAAACACGCATTGTTTGCCGGCAAGCTTAACAAAAGCAGAGCTTTAATTGCAACAGGAAAAAGCGATTCGAACCCTTATTCGCTCTATACTTACGCAACCGCTGGTAATCTTACACAGGGATACACATATCTCTACGCAAATTAAATCTTAAATGAAATTTGAAACTATGCCTCTCTTTTTCCGGATATGATGCAGCCCTCTCTATCCCGCCTTTGTTAGCGAATGATATGGGGTTATCCGTTCAGCACCCGCGTATGGAATTGTTGTTTCTTGAAATACCGCAAGGGTGCAATCTGAAATTTCACGGAATACTCTAAGTTGAATTATTATTGCATAATATATGATTATTTGTAACCTACCGATAGATCTAGCAGTGACGACGCTCACCTTCACTGCGCCAGTGACGTTAAATTGTAAGTGTAATTGAGTAAACAATGGTTAGAATTGAGACTCGTTCCTTTATATATTCACTCCAATACCACCGCATCTACTTGGGCCATTAATATAATTTTTTTTACTTTGAAATACGCACTTTGGAATATAAAATGTTTGATATCTTTTATTTTAAATATGCTTAAAAAATCGGTTACATTGGCAGCTCAGGAATTACGCAAGCAAATTTTCACCAACCGAAAACCTTTTTTGTTATTGGAAATTTTGTATAACATGCGGCAAAGAAAATAGTTTAAGCGCTATACATTTTTACAAGTTTGGGCAATTACTATTATTACTTTGTACTAATTTTTTGAAAGCTTAATAATTGAAAAATAAATATCTAATATCCTAAGAAAAGAGGAATTCCGAATTCCGAGGAGAGTTCTCAATTTGTTGCGGACTTTAATGGTCACATTGTACAGGTACCTGTTTTCTTTTGGCAGAATATTATATAGAAGATAGAATAGTTCCGTTATTGTCTTACTCAATTAAATAATGATCACGTCTTCCAGGAACATTGTATATACATAATTTTCATTACGAATCTTACTTTACAGTCTACTAAATAATTTCCATTTCTTGTTTTATTTAGGTATACATCTGTCTTTAAAAATTCTTCTTTGTTATATTTTTAAAATATTTTATTATTGATATTTTAGTTTGTGATAGCCGTTTCTTACGGTTTTTTAAAAAATATAATTCTGCGTTTGATAATATCGGGGATAATTTACTTTTCTAAATGGATCAAAAGTGAATAGAGAGAAATATCGATTTACTTCTTCCGCTTTCAAATTAATATACTGCAAAAAATACTCCACTGATGCCGGTATTGCAATTCCATTTTGGATGCCCTGTATCACTTTAAAAATTTCCACACTCTTTTTTCTCGCCCCATATAATAGAGATGTGTACGATTTTCACATTATTTCTTGAACTACTTATAACCGAAGAAACAATCTTTCAGTTGCTGGCCAGTTTATTAAAATCGGTTTAGTATGTTTTGCAGTACATCGATTTGAACATGGAAGAGAACAATCAATATGTCACTTGATCGATGTCACAGTTAATTAATTTTTGCAATATTTTTAAAACTAAACTTCTTGAAAAATATATATGTAGTAATTTAATAATAAAAATAACCTTTTCAAGAGTTAGTTTGGCCCTGGACAAATGAATGTACCTACAATATTAATAAATACTGCTTTGTTTCTGAATGGCGATGGTACGAGGCCATTCCGTCGCTTCATATCAGCCGAAGAGTTGACGGAATTTTTAAATTTCGCACGTTATAAATTCCCAAAAACTAATCAATTTTTCCATTGATGAAAATTTGTCGGCGTAATTTCTGAAATGCCAAATTTATCGATTTCTTCAGCATATTTAAAATAAAAAATATCAATAATTTTAAACAGCAATAATAAAGAAGTGCCAAAATGTGTTATAAATAAAATTTTAAAAAATCATGTTGGTTGCTCTTCTTGGTACGGAAATATTGTAGTGAATATATAAAAGTACGCGACTCAATTGTATCAATTATTTACTTAATTACACCTACAATTTTGACGTTACTGACGTGGTGTTACGGCTAGATCTCTCGGTAGGCTACGGATGATTAATTATTACAGGAAAATAAGTCAGTTCAACGAAACACTACCGTAAATCAGGGCAACTTTGATCACATCAGCGATTACTTTAATATACGAATATATTTTCTTGTCATTATTATTACTAAATTATTTATGACAATTCAATGAAATCGTTGTTATGATCAATGTTACTCGGCGTGTTATAAATGTTTGGTATTATAAAAAAATAATGTGTTAGGTATGTATAATGTGTTATGTAATAATGTGTTATGTAAAGAAATTTGTATTTCTAAATTGACCAGCAGGAAGCACCGGTTCTCAATCTCATTGATTTATTGAATTTATGTATAGATTGATGCAAACTTTTCCTAATAACTTTAGAAACTTGAACTATGTGTCCGAAATGCACATGATACAACGTTTCCAAGATGTGATTAGGGCTAAGGGGAAGTATTTTGCTTCATGGCAATTTAACGGGGGATGGTTAGACGAGAATTATAGTAGAGTTCTATTTAAATTACCTATGAAAATAACTATGAGAAAACAAGCAATGGCACAATAAAAAGCATTTTTATGTCAGATTCCAAATATATTTGTTTAATTTGAGATAAGTTTTCACACCATTTTCTATCATAAACGCCAATATTTTTTTTTTAAATATTTTGATTTAAAGAAATATTATGTGAAAACTCTTTATTGAAAATTGAATAACATCCGCTGTGGCAAATACCAATAAATTCTCCAGAATCAACAGGGAATCAACAGAAAAGGCGGTTGACCTCAAATTTCGACCTCCATGAAGTCATTTATTACAATTAAAAGTATTATATTTTTTTCATATTCTCTTCTTTTTGTGTAGCTAAAAGGTACGATTTTTCAATTATCTAAAATGGCACAAAATTTACTATGCCAGAAAGAACATTATCACAGGCTTATTTTGAGAAAGCACAGAAATCTTCTGAATGCCGCATAGCATCATGAGATATTTGGTATTTGTCTATCAGTCAGTTTATCAGCCAACAATATATTTAATAGAAATGCAATATTTACTCCTTGTCGTAGCAATATTTTTCTTGTCTTGACTTGTAAGACTTTTTTTTATCTTGTCGTGTAGTTCGAGCTGTCAAGATTTGTCTTGTTCTTGCCTTGCCTTGTCTCTTGCGATACCAACACAGGATCAATAAAAAGCAGGGCCAGAGTGCCAACTAGTTCTACTGGAATTATAAAATTATCATACATAACCTTCTAGGTACTATCAACTTCAACTTATCCTTCTTTCCAACTTCTAGGTACAAAAATATTTTATTTTCCTTAAGTTTCCTGTTTTTTATTTCTATATAAATTATAATTCAAGTGGTTTAGTTTTATCCGCACAAATATTACATAGGAACTAAATTTATTTATCATGTTATGTAGTTACATACATTATGCAACTACTAGGCATCAAAGGTATAAAGCTATTTAGAAAAACCAATATGAAGTTTAGTATGTTACGTTATATTAACAAAAATAGAACCATGGAATATGCTATGGAAAATAAAGTTGATTCTCTTGTTCTCGTTAAAATATTATTTTAAAGAATCATTAGATGGATTAAATAAATTCATGACAGCGTTTATAAAAATAAGAAATGTTTTTATTATTTTCGAGAAATATGTATTTATATTTAAAATAACAAGAGAAGTCATTAAAGAAACTGATAATATCCTTAAAAAATAAAACCTTTAAAATGAATACTGCCGGAAATGCTCATTAACATGTCAGGATTTTACTATTCGCGTCAGAACACTGCTAGTTGCTCGCTAATTCTTGCTCTGACTTTCAATTCTTCAGTAGCAAACTACGTATAAACATGTTTACTGAATTTTAAATATATAATGCCGATTTCCGATTGCCACGATGCTCTTGAGGCAATATATGAAAAAATGGAAGCCGAGAGAAATTCTTAGAAAGGGTAGTAGCAGTCAGTTATTTGGTTATCCGATTCAGCTACGTAGAAAAATATCTACTCCACTTTCAATTAAATTTAGGAGCAGGTTCTTCGTTTACGTATCCTGTTCCTAAAGGTATATGCTACGGCAAGTAATTTTAGCCTCAATTAAAACCCTTACGCTCGCTGAAAGTCTGTGGAATTTCGATTTCAAGAAGATTAATATTAAATATCAGCTCCGAGGTGATTAATATCTAGAGTAAGTACTACTAATTATTATTTAATAACTCCGATCTGCAACTCTCATTGATTAATAAGTGCTTGAGGGCGTAATTAAAATTGTCAATTAACATTATCAAAAGTCACAATTTCGTAAATGTGTAGCGAAGTCGCGATGGAATTATAATCAGATTTGTATCCGAAACTATTCCATCAATTCTCTACCATGTACAGCGAAAACTGTTTGTTAGACGTCGAATCAAAGTCGATTTGGAACTCGAGGAACATTTATCACGCGCGTTACGTCATCACATATATAAGAAATTGTTACCTATCTACAACGAAAACAGGGGCGATGCAAGTCAGAAACCGTCTATATTCAATCAATCACATTTTCTATGAAATTGAAAATTTTATACGTGATAAAGCACTCTTCTTTGAATATTTCTGTTTATTGTGTTTGTCATTTCGTTCCGTTGTTACCCCAAAAACGCGTCGATGTTTATTTTATCGAATTTGTCGACGGAATACACCTACGAAAGCAACTGCACAACACCTCATTTATTCCGAAAATTGGTGCACCTTGGAAGAAGTGTTTGTTCTATTGTTCTATTGTTATCAGCAAATATAATATATATATATATATATATATATATATATATATATATATATATATATATATATATATATATATATATATATATATATATATATATATATATATATATATATATATATATATATATATATATATATATATATATATATATATATATATATTTGAAAAGAATCTTCAGATTGTAGCAATTCATCACATAAAGAAATAAGCAAATAGATGAATAATAAGGGATACACAATTACCAGTTGTATATCTGGACACTTCAACACTTTCAGTGGCATTTTATGACATTAGTTTTTGACTGACTTTTAACGGAACAGATATTCACAGAAAACACAAACCTATTCTACTATTTATATTTGCTCTATTTGAACATATTATATATAGAAGCATTAAGCATACATGGATAACTGTCAGCTTCAACAGTAGCTCAGGCGATGCTTCTCAATTGACACGGGGGAATAATGTAAGAACTTGATTCTCGAGTTATTGAATCCAATATTATTCGTATGTACACATTTATAACATTTATAAAAACCACAAAAACACAGGCAGTGAACTTCCAACAGATCTCAAACACTTGGAAAGTAACAAATGTACTTTATATATAATTAGGAAGACACTTAAACTCGAAAACCGAAGAGGCGGCCAATCCACGCAGGTAAAAAAGAAGATGGAACCCTCCTTTCTGAAACCAGTAGTCCTAAAGCAGAAGATAAAAAAGCAGCAAATAATAGGGGATTGCATTACCTTATGCAGTAAAAACCATTTAAGGTGGACGATTTCGACAGACCACAGCGGATTTTGACCAATTACGGATTATTTTTTTATTTATCGAAATCTCAACAGATTCGTCAATCGTGTTTTGTCCAAACCTTCCACCGTATGTAATTTTACTAGACTTTGTAATATTAACAAGTGTTAGACCCTGAAGTATGTAAATATAAACGTTTACATATGACATATACATACATATATACGTACATACATATATACGTACATAGATACATACGTACATACATAGGACATAAGACGTATATAAATAGTATGTAAATGTAAATATAGACGAAAACGTAAGAAGAAACAATAATATGTTTTTAGGAATAAGCAACAGAATAGAAACAAATATATTTTTTCTAATTTTGACAAATGAAGCGACATATCTCGTAATCGCGCAGATGACGCAGAAGACTTTATTTTGTGACTAGTAACATAATATGTTACTTTATGTAACTAGTTACATAAAGTAAGAATAATATTGTACGGATATATCGTTGGGAACCCTTTGTGATAGATATTGATGTAGGTAGTACACAAATTTAGAAAGTTAATAATTTCTTCGTTTCTATGTGTTTGATTGTTCTCAGTTCTATTTCCAAATTAGAAAAAATCATGTATGAAACACATTGGGCAATGTTATTTCCTAACGGGTTACATAAATATCTATTTTTTTAGAAATATATTATAATTAGTTTAAGTTTTAAAAAAATTAATTTATAATTAGCTAACCAAAGCCACCCTTATTTATTACTGAATTTGAAGTAAATAAAATAATTACACATAATTACGAAATATTACGTTGTAAGTGATAAGTAACAAATAAATTTCCATAAATTTCCAGTAATAAATAAATTACTTAAACGTTTATAAAACAAGCAATCAAAATTACAGATATAGGTGAAAATAAGAAGTCCATAAGAAAATAAGAGGTCCATATTTTTTTAGTGTCGGTTAAGAGACAGTACGTTAATATTTAATTGAGTTAATTATTATTCATCGACTTCTAATATTGGAGATAGTAAGTCATCATGAATAATACGAATGAAATATTACCTATGTTCAAGAAGAAAAATATACTTTACTAATAACTTTATAATGGCGAAGGCGAAAGGAAGAAATATTAAAACGCCAGCGAATACAAATTTATATACCCTTAATTTATTAAATAAAATATGAAAATACGTAATGGGTGTTATACAATAAACAGATCTTATTGGAATTTTGAAACAATCAGTTCACAAACAAATATATTGTAAAATTCAAATATAATTTTTTTTTCAATATTTACTTATTAGTTAGGTAAACGAATGGCCCAAAAAGGGGTGTAGAGTGTAGAGTGCGTGAGCAGGGACCTAAGCGATAGTTTAGACGATAAGAAAAATGTGAGGTAAAAATCTTTTTCACAAAAATGTTCAATTTACCGGTGCGTGTGGCTTGAAAACGGTTGCCAGTTCAAAAAAGTATATAGCACGAGGGTTGTAGAGAATTTCAATAGCATTAATTTCGTATAAGAAAATGTTTCCTTATGACACACCGTTTCGGACATATAAGCGAAAAACCCAAAAGTGGACCCTCTTTGTGCCCCTCGCCCAGGACTTTTAGTATGTTCACTCCCTAAGCACCCTGAACAGGTTTCTGGGGGATTCGCTTAGGTCCCTGCTCACGAACTCTACACCTCTTTTATTGACTGGACTATATGAGCTTTTTATATACAAAAAGATTAACAAAACATAGAGTAGAGCCCTCTAAGAAAGAAACATGGCCATCTATATGGGCATAATGTGCTTAAAAATTTGCGTAGCTCTGAGAAATATGTAAATATTATACGAGTGGAAATATAAATGCAAAGTGACTGTAGGTCTGTCGATGATAGACGATCTCTTGTTAAAATTTACATATTTCAACAAAAATCGTCCACTTCGATGCAAACAAACGCCCAAGTCAGCACGTTTTTGAGTGGAATTGGTTTACTTTACTACTCATCGATGTATGAGGAAAACTGAATAAAATTGGTAATACGGTTAGGGCGTTAAAAAGTACTCACGGCCTCCTATGCGAATAATTATTCGGGATTCAAGCATCTTGCGACATATCTATATATGTCATTATTTAAACCTAATTAAAAATAAAGTATAAACCGCCCATTAGCACATAGTATTCCATTAGTCTCATATTCACATCGCATTTCCGCTTTCAGCAATGAATTTGTGAAAAATTCCGTCAAGATGAATACATTAAGTATCATGTTCAAGCTCCGGGAATTGTCTGACATTAACGACCCTAAGCTTTTTGTTTCTAAAATATGATTCCTCTAATTACTAATAATTATACTTCGACAGTAACAAATTTGTTGGCGTCCCATGGGATACTTCCCAATGAAACTCACTACCGACGTTATTTGATCCCTGCGCTACTTCGAAAATCGAAAAACAAAACACTAATTGTATTATTGACTTTTCAGGTGGCTCTGTAATATAAGACGGAGCAGGGGGGACGACACCTTAAACATGACCTTCGCTTTTAAATTCTATGGAATACTATTGGGAGTCTAGCAAGTCGTTCATTTTACCTTATTGTTCAGGATTTAAAAGACTAATAATATACAATATGCATATCAATAGAATTTATTCAATGAACATTAAAACTTTAGTAACATATTTATACGTACAATATTTTATTCAGAACTTTTTCATCACAATCTTTCATCACAATCTAAGTAATATGAACATGTGAACATGTTTACATTTTCAGTATAACATAAATCTGCTTTTTAATATTAAGAAAGCCGTTGCGGAAGCCGTCAATGCTAAGAGGGGTGTCAGCTACGAGTATGAACTATTTTGTGTTTTGTTGTAGAAGTTGAAAATCTACTTAATCTACATGAATTTATATATGATCAGTTTCAGTAACACCATATTCATCTGCCAACTAACAAAAATAAGACAATTTGGGATAAGATAACATCACGGATTTGTCGATCCACTTCAGTCCAGTTTAGTGAAGGAAATGAAATAAAATAGGCATAACATCGAAATTTGTTAACATTTTTGTTACTATATATGTACGACCGGAATATCATAAGAGCCCAAATTATAGCTGAACATTCTTGTTCTGTACTGTGTTCATGTCCCATGCTTTATATACGTATACTTTATATTCTACTTCTTCTTTTATATACTTTATATTCTACCCAGTATTATTTTAGTATTTTGATGTCAACCTATGTATTCCTACCTAAAAGTGGATTTTAAATAGCAACAGAAACGACCTTTCCTCCTCGTTCCAATGTTTGAATCTTGTCCAAGAAATTATTTTCCTTCGATTTAAGCCTATTTTGGATTTGAATAAGGGGGATGTCGAAATCACAGCTATCACTTTCGCAATCAATTTCTTTTTCTACTTCTAATAGTACCACTTTTTACAATGCCACATTTTTACTTGGCTGCCTACCTGTATAGGCTTTTTGCTTTTAACTCGTTAGAAGAAATAACGTTTTTCGACCATCTTTCCACTTTACAAGGACATTCATTTTCTAATCACTATTAAAAAACGGGTAAGTAGTGTTCATTTACTATTATGTAACAATTTCAATTTGTACCTACCTTCAACAATGATATTCTCAACACAAATGAAATAACGAACAAAAGACAAACGGACGGCAGGAGGAAGTTGTTTGAATTATATCTGTAAAAGGTTAGGTTTAACTATACAGTACACAAACACAACACTTTTTAAGTATATACGCGGATATAAAAGCTGGAGAATGGAGAATGAGCCAAAAAATAAATGAAATACATCTAAGATCATATTTTCAAAATATGTTCTGAATAATTAGGTAAGACGTACAGCATAACTAATGATACAAGGAGCTAAACTATGACAACTAACACATATCTTAGGGTAGCCCAGTAGTGTTTCATATATATTCATACCGGCTCAGTTAATTAGCCACCGGACCTTTGAAATCAAAAGTTCCACTAATTAAATCCAACATCAAACAATGCATTTTTTTCATTTCGATTGGCCGAGAATAAAAGAATATTTATAGAAGACTTTTAATAATCATCTTGATAAAATAATTTAACGCCTAGTCATAATGAATTCGAACTTGTTCCAATTTATTACAATCGAAAATTCAATCGCAGCAACCATAGCAGGCCGCTACCGTTTATATTTTAGATTTCTATCTCTATTACTTCATTTAAATTATGTCTATGACTAATCAAAATCCGCTGAAAGCCTTCGGAATCGACCAGATGAGCTTTCTGGATGGCGTACGAGGTTCAGCATCTAAAACGCTTCAATACATTCACGACCCATTGTTCTTTTCAGTAGTTTAACCCTTCTTTGATATAATCATTACCCCCCTTCTTAGACCTGTTTCATTATTATTTAATTATTTTCATTTCTGCCGTAGACATGTTACACTAGGAAGGGGAATTAAGATTGATAA
Organism: Tetropium fuscum; assembly: GCA_964058915.1. Taxonomy (NCBI): domain Eukaryota; kingdom Metazoa; phylum Arthropoda; class Insecta; order Coleoptera; family Cerambycidae; genus Tetropium; species Tetropium fuscum. The sequence continues at coordinate 391,594 of CAXKVY010018451.1, read as the reverse complement.
TTTACAGGTAGCATTTTGAAGTTATTAATATTGCATGTACTTCATCAACAATTTGAGTCGAAGGAAAAATTTACTACACCCTTTGCGTTAAAGCATAGGGTGGTCTGATATAGGTCACACTTTCTAGCAGGCTAACTTATTTTATAACTATCTAATTATCCAGTTAAACACATTCAAAATAGATCAGTGGTCAGTGTTACATTTACATATTGTTCAAATGAAATTTGTATTATGTTAAATGGGGCCCATATTAAAAGATATGAATTCTAATTCCATTTAAATACGTATATGGGATACGTATTTATACTCTCACCATCTCTATGATCCTTGACTGTACGGATGGATTGACATTTTACGTAAAAAAATTTCTTATTTACACCCTTTCTAGAAAGTATATGTGGTTAACTGACCGCATATAGGAAAAAACCGCAGTTGCCACATGTAATTCTCAAATTTCTCAGTATTCAATTAAAATATTAAATTCCACAATACTATATTAACGTTGTATATATTATTTATGAATGTCATAAAAGAATAATTGTGCATACAATAATATATTATAGGCCAAGCTGCTAACCATTTCTACACATCTTTTCGTCTACTTTAATTATGGCAATTCCGTAAACATTTATTTTTATAGTTAAAAGCGGCAAAGCCGCTCTATTGTAGACCCAAGGCCTGATATGCCAGCAGTATACCTGTTTTTAACTTATTGTAATAACGCGCCATCTGTGTTTAGTTAAAACAGTAGCAAACGTTCGCCTCTCTTACATGGTCGGGTTTGCGGGAATTATGCGCGTATGCTGTAATCTGTAATGGTCATTCGCGATAGAGTAGTGCGTTGGTTGAGATATTCGCGTGTATATGTGCTGTTTTAATGTGAATATGTGCTGTATTACTGTTTTAATGTGAATGTGATACAATATAATATCGTCGAACGATGGAAAATATTCCAAAACATAGGCACTACCGATCGGTAGTGCCGGTGGAATATAAAAATTGCCCGGTGGGCAATAATGCATAGAATAGTGAAACAGTGTAACTGATTTTTCCCCTTTGTTAACTAACTACTGGTATACTAAATTAGATAAATCACAAATCAAATATTTTTTTCACTTTTTTTCATTTATTATTTTTTTTAAATTTCATATTTCTTTTCTGTAATTGTATTTTTGAATACGGATCTATCAAGAGTAGAGTCAATCACAGGAAAGACCACGGATTTAAGAGATTAGCATATGAGAATAAATATTGGGAGTTCCAACTCATATAATCTACATACTATTATATTAATATCTAATATTAGAAAACAAAAAGGAAAAAAAACAAGGGAAAGATAGTATAGAAAATTTGCTCAAATTAAGCAGTTTTATAGAATTATATATTACCATAGTAATGTAATAATTTTGAAGGGTCAGAAGATTTTCTAAATTAGTAGCGACATGAACATTTTAACATATTATGAGGGATGCAATAAAATGTTGTCTTTCTAAGTTACAATCCGAGCAACTAAATATTACATGATTTAGATCAGCGATATAGTAGATTTTAATATCGGATTGTTTCTTTGAAAAACTGAAGCTAGACTATAGTTATTTTGTTTACAGTTATTGAGCAATATTTCAGAATCAGATGATACATGAAGATTTTCTTCATCATTGCACCAATTATAAAACTGCTCACATTAAAACATTTTACATAATTTAAAGCGAAGAATTTGCATTTATTTCCTTTTATTTGGACACGACAATCAGTCATCACGTAATTACTGCTTGATAATACCCGAAATCATTTTAACATGAACGCATCAGCATGCCTTAATTAAAATTGCTTGCGCATTGAGTAGAAATCACATAAATTTGCATGCTTTTTTGACCACGGCGACCGCTATAATTATTTAATTTAAGGTAATTTTGGTGAATCTGCGCAGACAATCCTTTAAATGCCTATGCAAATTGATGGGCTTGGTCAGGTCTGATGCATATGTTAGGGAATTTTTAATTATAATAAAAGGTGTATTAAATTTGTGGCGAAATAGATATATGCCTACAATGCTAAATTGTTACCATCTGGGCCACATTCTTTATTACTGATTATTCCAAATATTTGAGATGGGGTTTAAAGTCATTGAGATAAATAAAATTTACTAGCCTACTATAATATACTACAGTGCTTTCGTTTGATATGCAAACTAATGGAATGCGGTGCTCAGTGGCGCGCGCAATTATCCTAATATAGGAAATAAAATAAAAAACAAAAATGTTAACTTAATTTAATTTATAATATATCAAAAACAAATTTCAAATGGATGCGAACTGCAAGTGTATTTGTCTTAAAAGTGTATCTGTGCTTTAGCACCGACCAGATTCTATTTACCTCGAATACACTAATTTAGCAGAAGTATATGGGAAAACATTGTGGAAAAACTGTCTATCCCTTAAAAAAGTAGCCTAGCTTTAGTTTAATGTCAATTTTAATAACTTTTAAAGAGCAACTTAAGTATTTCGTGAAAACTACATTTGATGAGGATTTGAGTATTTAATGAGTTTTTATTTCTCTCTTTCGTTTCCAAATAGACTACAGATTAGTTAACTAGTCATTACAAGAGCACTCTTGGAATATAATATCCATGAATGATGTATATTATAGCGAATTATTATAACCATAACCGTTTTGAATATTTTGACACATGCTCGAATTTATTGGAAATAATTGTTAAATAAACATTTGTTAACCCATGTAGATATTAAGTTATGAGTTGTCATCGTATGTTAAAAACAATGTGTTTATGTTCCCATGAAAACTCAGTAATTATAAGCCCGATTGTCATTTCTTGACACATATAAATGCACAACGCACATAAGGCAGTATGTAGGTAAAAGGGTTCTACAAAGTAAACAATGTAGGGGTGTTAAAAGAGAAAATTAATTAGAAATGAACATTTACAGTTAAATGTATAATATTTATGTTATTACGGTAATATTTCGAGTTGGCAAACCTGATATTCGAGGACAGCAAACCAAAAAAATAATAGGAACTAAATATCAAAACCACCAACACTTTAACCTTTTTTGAGCACCATTTGTCTCAACTAATAATAAAAAGCAGTAGTGCAATTGGTATAATAAATTTGCTGAGGGCAATGATAACAGCCGATGCAAAAGACGAAATGTTGCAACTGTAATTAAACGGGGTTCCATACGACTATGCCTTTCCGATGCAATTAATGAGGATACCTAGGTAAACGTGCATGCAAGAGGAAGCAAATAGCATTAAATCGTCATAACGCAGCGCGGGGCATTCGGGGCAACATGGCTATTATTACGACACCAGCCGTTTGGCTGCTCTAAAATTATTTAATCGTAAATATCCAATGTTGGCATAAAATTAATTTACGGGGTAGGGATTTAATTAAATGCAAATATTAATACCCATATTTGATCAGAACACGGCGTAGCCTCGTTCAAAATAGCATATATCTTATCTCTACGGTGTTATTGGTAATTTTTGAGCTCTCCGTATTTTACGTTACAAATGAGAAGGTGATGACACTGACTTGGCGACATCAGGCCAGCAACTCGATGGGGGACTGTCAGAGATGTCACCGCCATGATTAATCACCTCATTTTAATAATAACTCGACTGTAATGCAGTAGCTACAATATCACCTTTATTACGAAAGATGCCGCTCGCTACGTCAGCCTGTTTACTGAAAGACACGTGGATTAGGGCAGAGCTTGTATTATTAATTAACTCAAATTCATCATCTTTCCCAAGAAAAACAACGCTACCACTTCCTCAGGTAATCTAATTAGAAAACTATCATAACTCACAGACGAACCTCATTGGAGACCCCAAGATATTAATAAACATAAACTTTATGATACCTAAAAATGTTTTTTATGGGTCGTACAGAAACAAAAGGTTATTATAATTATGTGCAATAATGATATGTCTTAGAGAATCTATAGAATCCCGCGAGGCATTAAAATACTATAGTTCCTTAACTTTAACAATCAGGTCATCAAAGTTGCCATACCTGAAGAAAAGTGTCTTAAATAATTAGTGTCTTGCTTTAACACCTCGCCGTATGGCTCTTCTCTCATTGTATACACTTTAACTAGTATAATATGAATATGTAATTGCTATACCAAAAGAGACGAGGTATGCCTTTGCGTACTGTAGAAACTGATCAAGGAAAGTCTGATCCCGAATTTTTATTTTTTTAACAAGTTTTAATTATAAGTATATAACTAAGGAAACATGTTCACTGTTCACTTTTCGTTAGTTGACGTAAGTTAAATATTTGAGATTATATTGTAGGTATGTACGTTCTCTAATATAATTTTATTGAAAGCGACAAAGCGCTCCTTCTATCATTCGTGATTAGGACTTAGGTGTGAATGATTACAGGTTTCTTTGAGGCATTAGTAATTGCGTTATCGGTATGTCACAGATTAATAATCATTTCAACGTGCATATTATTTGTGCTACTTTTGTTATTTGATCTTCTTTTCTATTGTTCGATGATTAGGTGAGGGACGAGGAGACAAATGTCATTTTGGGGCTGGTTATTTCCGTCCTATTGAAAGGGGCCATCTTTATTTAATTCTTGGCTTGGCGTGACTATCTGTCTAGTTCAAGTCCAAGTGCTCTCTTATGAAATAACGTACTGTTACGATCCATGTTTGGGAATTTCAGGTCACTGTTTATGTATTTGTGATTTTGATAATAGACACATATGGCTCTTGCTGGATTAAATAGCTTTTAAATTAAGGTAAGCCATATTTTTTTGGCCCTCGTGGCGATGTTCTATTTTTGCATTTTTCTGTGTTCTCTGGAACTTACCATACATTCGTCCCTAGTGAAGACTGAGAAGCATCTCGCCTTGGCCACATATTAGAGAAGATGATAACATCATTAAATGAGTTGTATAAGTAGCTATGTTCACTTAACCACATATTTTTTTACCTGTAACTAAGAAAACTAGTTAGTCGTATCTTTCCGGGCTTCATTTCTTTACTTCACTTCTTTCCTTTTTCGTTCGTGACTTCAAGTCTTCGCCTCGCAGTTTTTCACTTGTACCCCTTGGGTTAATCATTTATATGATCGAGTCGTTGCAGCGCTGGACTCTCCTTCAGCTGCTGTGAAACCTAGCGGTTACCTAAACGTAGATTTCGATGCTAAAGAGATCACCTTACCAGGATACCTACTTCCATAAACTTCCAGATAAGCGTGGTTTAAGTATATTAGAAGCCACACTTTTTTAAGCGAAACTTCTTATGTGTTGGTGTGAGCTATGTTACATTTAATTTTCTCCTTACGTAACTTTAATATTTACCAGAATGTTTAATATATACTACGGTTGAACCCACACCGGGTTATATATATATATATATATATATATATATATATATATATATATATATATATATATATATATATATATATATATATATATGTATATATATATTAACGTCTTGTGTTCAAGTGCATTAGATTAACGCTAATCAATTTTTTTAAATTAAAATTAGATTTGCAGTATATTGTGTTCTTCTTTTCGCCAAATTACAACATAAATATGAGGGTAATTTAGATACCCAGTATATTTCGGAACCATCTGACATGGTTGCGTAACGGTCAGGGGCATCCAAGGGATTAGTAGCTTCAACACCTCGTACGAACCTACTAATTATTTTCTTTTTTTATTAAGCTGAGCTAGCTTAGGCAAACTTTTATTGCCCAATTTAAATGCTATTGAATTATACTCCTGAGTGTAATAACTAGATCTAGTCTCATACCAATAGTGACACCATTAGTAGCACCAATATCAATAATGGTATCTTGTTTGCATTTATTTTTCAATAATAACATAAGAAATCTTACCTTCGTATATAAGTAAGATTCATCTGGAGCTTCTACAATAAACTTGTTACTGTCTTTCCTTGAAAACGTATTGGGTTTCTTGCCTTTATATCGAGCAGATTTAATTTTTTTAAAAGCTACTAATTTAGGATACTTAATGTCGAAAAGCTGTACAATGCTTTTGGAAAAATAAACTAGAACCAGTGCTTCGCATATTTTTGTTATATACTGAATCTCCATCTAATATTTAAATAGCCCTCTGTCCCATATTTTTTACAAGTAATGGTAATAGATTTAATGATACCAGGTTTGCATCTGCTAGACTCTTGAATAACTTCATCTTCATATTCGGAATTATAATTTTTCTGGAAGATTGTTATTTTATAGATAAAAGTAACCTTAGCAAGCTTTCTTGTATACCTCGATTTTTAACAATATTTACTTATTCTAAATATCATTATATTCTGGATTTTAGTTATTCGATTGTCATACACAAGAAAATATAATATTTATAAAAAACACTGTGGAAGATCGTAATCGCGTATTACTCAGTAGCAAAGTACTATTTTCTCTCTTAGATCTTGATGTTTTTCATTTCTCAAACTATTTGCGGGAGTAAATTATGCAGTTAGCTCCCTCGTAATATAAGTAGCTATTGTTACTTCTATTATTGTGATTCTATAAAAATTGCATTTCTTGCAGTGCTATTTTTTATGGTAATATTAGATTGCATAGTGAAATGATTATCTATACCTATCATATATATATATATATATATATATATATATATATATATATATATATATATATATATATATATATATATATATATATATATATATATATATATATATATATATATATATATATATATATATATATATATATATATATATATATATATATATATATATATATATATATATATATATATATATATATATATATATATATATATATATATATATATATATATATATATATATATATATATATATATATATATATATATATATATATATATATATATATATATATATATATATATATATATATATATATATATATATATATATATATATATATATATATATATATATATATATATATATATATATATATATATATATATATATATATATATATATATATATATATATATATATATATATATATATATATATATATATATATATATATATATATATATATATATATATATATATATATATATATATATATATATATATATATATATATATATATATATATATATATATATATATATATATATATATATATATATATATATATATATATATATATATATATATATATATATATATATATATATATATATATATATATATATATATATATATATATATATATATATATATATATATATATATATATATATATATATATATATATATATATATATATATATATATATATATATATATATATATATATATATATATATATATATATATATATATATATATATATATATATATATATATATATATATATATATATATATATATATATATATATATATATATATATATATATATATATATATATATATATATATATATATATATATATATATATATATATTATATAATATATATATATATATATATATATATATATATATACATATTATAAGAGGATATATTATAAGAGAGTAGGGGAACGGCGTGAAATTTGGACCACCTAATTTGACATTGCAATAACTTCCAGAAAAGGTAGTGTAAAATATTTACTTACTTTCTACATTTACTTAGGTACTTTCTATTTTTCAGTAATTTACACATTGTAAATTATTGAAAAATAACAAGAAACTGTGTGATAACCAAATGCAGCGCATAACCGCTTTATTGACTACATATTATGGCTCCAAACTACTGTAACGTTGGTATTAAGTAGTGATAGTTCATACTCTGCAAAAGAGATGTCCCTAATTGTCATATATTCCAAATAATTGTATTAGTCCAAATTACACGATGGACCAAATTACACGGACCTCCTCCATATGATTTTGATGGGAACATTGTTGGTCCCTCAAGATATTGGACATTGTTGTATTATTAGGAACCATGTTTCTTATTATTTAATTATCATTTGGAAATACATAATATTGCAATTATATAATCTCAACATTAACTCTTACTATTATTAGTCCTAATAATACTTACAGTAACAAACAATCAGTGACTCCAAGTATCCCTAGTAATAGATCAGTTGGTAATCCACATAATATATAAACCGGCTAATTTGAATTTCTTGAGCAATAGGGAAACCAAATCGCGAGTTGGAAGTGTTTTACGCGGATGTTGCCAACATCATAAAAACTCCCCCTAGCCGTGACAGATCCTTTTAACGCAGCGAAAACTAAACTTAGTTAGTCATTTGTCAGACTGTGGTCCCAGCTGTAAGCTACAAGAAGCGGCATTTTAATTCAGTTATTGAACATATTTTTTGGCTGCAGAAAGACATTTTAAAAATCATCAGCTTGTCTGCATCCCTCTATACGACTCCGAAATGACTCGAATGTGAAAGCAAATTGCTCAGTGGGGGAAAATGGAATAACGTATTAGTAAAGTACTTTTGCTATTTGTAATCCAACATCATATACAAATATTTTTCCAGGGCATTTTGAAAGTACATGAAGTAAAATAATTTGCCGAATAGTAAACATTTTGAGGCAAACGAAATTATGAAAAAAATAGATTGCATAGTATGGCATGGCATCTCAAAGGATGATACAAAAGTTTTTTCTACTTAAATGTTTTATTCATATACTCATTGGCCGATGTTGTAATAAATATTTTAATATTTCACTAGTCGGGTTTCAAAGTTTGTATCAAAATGGAGGTATTTTATATATGATTATCACATTAAAATAACATATATCTACTAAAATTTGAAGACCTTTAGGTAACAACTCCTCAAACTCCTTCGACGAATCTGAAAAATTTACATTTGGAGTGGTTTTGGATTGCGCCCTTTAGCGGCACATCGGGATTTTTGCCAGTTAAATAGCACCCTAATACGAATGAAATGCCACTGGAATTAGCTTGTAGAGAATTTGTTTGAGGTTTTGGCAAAATTCGCCCAGTTTTACTGGCGTAAAAAATATGTTAGCAAAGCTTAGTTCTATTAAAAGCAGATCACATGTAAATAAAAACAAACTGAGCTATTAATTAGGCGGCTCGTGGCCTTTTCGGAGTAAAAAAATAGTAATTATATTTAGAAGGGCCCATTCACACGGAATAATTTTTTTAATTGACACTAGTGATAATGATAATCAGTGTTCGCACCGAAATAAATCTCCTTATTAGCTGGAACAAGAAAACTATCTTGTAGCTGTCAGGGAGCAATGATGAAAGAGCCTCATTTCATGGCATGCTCTTCTCTGTTTTCATCTCATTTGTCCCCTAATTAATCTAACACGTCTCCGGCACTTCATTTTTTTCTATATTATTTTCACACATTAACCAAAAGCAACCAATTTATTTTCAAGTTATTAGCGGATGTTGTCTTTATACTTCTCGCTCTATTTTCGTCGCCCGAAGAAAACATAAAGGAATGCAAATCGCATCGGACAAATTACATTTCTGAAAATGTATTCGAAAGTACTAAAACCCAATTTAAAATCTTCGTTGTCAAAAACTAATCGCACACCTTTAAAATAAAAGCTCGGGCGTGAAATCAGATTTCCGTTCACGTTCCCATTATTAACTTTCGCGAATGTTATTTTTTATTCAAATCAACCCCCGCCCCTAAACGACGCCGTCCCCGACGTCGGCAGAACTTAAGCAATCATTTGTCATCCATGGCTTATGACTTTTCGGTTTTTTAATGTCGCAGACTTCTTAAAATGCGACAACTTTTGATGGCTTGTAAACCATTCCCCCGGGAACCCGAGTTCAGTTAATTCGCGGAAATAGAACGCCAACGAAAGGAACTCTTAACGAACTTTCAATGCATTCCCGGGCCATTAGCCATGTCATTCCTCAATAATACTTAAATATACATTTGGCTTAGCTCTATTGCAATTATCATACAATTTATATTTTTTAATTATCATAATGATTAAGTATCTCTCAAGATCCATTTTAAAGAATGCTGCCCCACATGTCCATTTCTCTATAAGCTCTACAAGTTCATACATATAGTATGTTTGGAAATGAAAGAGAGTAATATTTATTAGCGCGAGTTATTGGCGTAGTGCCATATTACCCAAATCAACTAATTCTTACTCTGTTTACCATTCCGACATAAGCGAATAAACAATGTCAGGTATATAAAACAATAATATGCTGATTATGATATCTAAGGTCTAGGTCGACTTAATAAACATTATTATAACAGTCAAATGAGACTGGGTCACGTACACATTATACTGACCTGGTTGAACATTATACAAAGTAGTGCAATTACGTCACAAGAAGAATTGTTCTATTAATGCGTTGAGGTATTGATGCATCGAAGCAAGTAAGCACTTAAGCGTTGAACGTTGTACGTCTCGCTGTACAATCTATCCGAAACTTCCGTGAACAAGGGAAGAATATTTAATCTGGACGAAACTTAGGTAAATATACTGTAATAAAAGTATGCCAATATAAAAATGTAAAAAGTTCTCGACAAGTATTTTTCGATGGACTTTCAACAGAGTTTAAAGCTCCCTAAGGAAAATGGAGACAAATTAATAATCACGTATATTGGCAGTGCTAATGGTTTTGTACATGACAGTAAGACTATCACAAAAATGTGATGTGTTCGTGTTCATGATAGTTCCCTGTATTTTTCGATTTTCGAATAGCAGTAAAGCGACATATCTAAAACCGTCAGCACTTAATTTCTATTTTAAGAAACTAAGAAATTTTCTTTTAATTTTAAGATCATAGGGTCATCACTCTCTTTCAGTGGCAAATAGACTATAGCATCTTTATCACTGTGTAAATCTCGACCGTTTCCATCACCATGCTTCGATACATTTAATGAGAGGTAAGTGAATAAATAAATAGACCCTAGTATGAGTTTCTGGTAGCAAGAAGCCTTTCTAATAAAGCAATAAATAAAAGGAGTTTAATAAGTACAGTATCGAGTAACACTATAACAAAAAAGGCCGCGTTGGCCGTAAGACAGGTGTAAAATATATAATCCAATCATGTTACCACAATGGAGACAATGGAGAATCATAAGTTTGTGACAGATTTATGCAGCGGGATTTTCTATTAGCGAAACCGAACCTGGGCCCTAGCAGTATTAATAACGACACGAATCCTAATTTTATAGGCTCCTGGCACGCATTTAGTGTCCCGTGCAAAAAGTGGGCGATACACCCGACTCAAGTGCTTAATTCCAAAGAAAACCTAGAGTGTATCAGAACAGATTAAACCACAATATGGTTATCTTAAAAATGTTTGTTTTTAATTCATTTTCAGTAATCCAAGAAAGAATAGCAGTTGTTTCTATTAGTTCTAGTTGATGTTTTCAGAAACAGACTTTTTGTATGAAAATAAAATGAGATTTTATTGTATATATCTTAATAATAATTATGTGGTCAACTTGTAGTAACAAGTAACAATACAAGCCGACATTTTCTGAATAAAGAATATACATCATATTTTACCCCATAGATTGTTTTGGATGAAGCCATTAATTAGTATAGTGCGTTCGCAAGAAGTAGACAGTGGACTGTAAAAACCCAAGCACGGTATGTTCAGCTGGTATGTTATATAAATACAAAAGTAGTAGGTTTTTTTGATAGAAATTTACCACAGCTATGGATTTAATTAAGTAATAAAATATGAAATAATGGCGACTCGTCAAGGGACACACAAGTGATGCACCGCTTCAGCTAAAATTTCCTATTTCTATTTGATTGTGTCTGGTTGTTCTGTTTTAATTTCATATAAATTTTATAATTTAGGTATAATTCTGCATAAAAAATGTGTTGTGTTTGTTTTATGCACAGCAATAAACAAAACAGAATAGTTGCGCGGTGAACGCCTTCTAAAAAACATTGCCTACTATATATAAGCAAGTGACGCGTATCGATATCAGCTGGAATTCCGCGACACTCCGTAGCGTTACAGGCGGTTATCATGGCATGGAAATCGAAAACCGCATCTCCTGCTATGGCGGCGTAGAACAGTTCTTTGTAATCTTTGTTTTGTATCAGTCATAGAAATGTTTCCTTTTTATGATCTAGTTTGTATTTTATTAGAAAATTTATTTATTTCCAAGATGGAGAATTTGGGACAAAAAGGATTTTTTTTAAATTGCAAGAGATCTGTGTGTGTTTTCCCAATGTGGAAAAAAAGGGCAGTCAAAAGACAAAGTGTTCGTTCGGAAGTTTCAATATAGTGGTATTCGGAATATATATGGTGGTGTGGAAGTGTTTATTTAAAATAACTTTTCTGTATGCCGTGTTTAATTGAGGCGTCTAAATCGGGAGTATGGAGTAAGGAGGGACTTAACAGTAATTCTGGGATTATCACACGAGGCTGTCGTAAGCACAAAGGTTATTGGAAACATATACGGTGTGCATGGGCATTCTGTTCGCAGAATTAAGGAAAAACCTAACTACAAATGAAGACGCTCTGAGTTACACAGTTAAACTTTCATTTGACATTACTTTTGACAAGCACAATTAACATTCATAAATAGGATAACAACTACGAATTTTCTACTTGCACAAGATTTCAAGAATTTTTTGGCCCTAGCATGTCATGTACGAGACTAAGGTACTATCTACAGGATATGAAACTTTTTCTGTTTTAATTAAGCAATACGTTATTAAAGATAAGACCCGACCGCGGTTGAAAGATTGAGTAAAAAGCAAACAGCGCAACATTATTACCATCAGAGAACAATTGAAGAATGTAATATTAAGATTAATTATCGAGGCCTTATCAGCTGCGAATACGGATGGTCCTATTCAAACAATCACGAGTCATCGCACGAGAGTTGCTTGTTTGCAATACCCCCTCCCCCGGTACGGACCTGGAACCGTAGTCTTACGGGGGACAAAATAAGGGTGAAATTAGTGTTAAACCCGCGGATCTTATGTTCGTGTTGCCATTAATTATAATACAAATCTGCAGACGTCATGCGAAATTAAGGATTTTTACCAAACAAACCGGAAGTCAGTTTTGAATGTCAGGCCTAGGATGGGGAACGGAATTCATTATTTCTGCAATCCATAAATCATTACTTATCTCGCGTGCTATAAGGTTCCACAAGGAAAAAATCATTTACTTTTTTTTCGGCCAGTTTTAGATGCAAACGAGGGATGTTACAGCAAAATCTGCATTGTCTAATAATTGATCATTGTTTCCAAGGTTATTAGTTGTAGTGTGAAAGCTGGGCACCCATAAAGGTAATCATGACTTTCAATTCGCAATTGATTTTAACAAAACAATGACTAGAAGTCTAATTGTAAATAGAACTTTTAAATTTCTTGACAATATATATATATATATATATATATATATATATATATATATATATATATATATATATATATATATATATATATATATATATATATATATATATATATATATATATATATATATATATATATATATATATATATATATATATATATATATATTAGCTTTGAAATTCTTTGCTATTCATATTTATACAGAACTCTATTGTATATATAATTCAATATTTTCCCGCATATAGTTGGAAAAAGTAGTTGTTTTTCAATAGGTTCAACAAGATTTTATGCATTTTAAAGTTTAACATCTTCTGGATAACTGTATGCCTAATGCTTTTATATATAATATGTTCAAATAGAACAAATATAAATAGTAGACTAGGTTTGTGTATTCTAAGAATGAGTTCCGTCAAAAACTAATGTCATAAAACGTCACTGCAAGTGTTGGTGTATTGGTAATTTAAATTCAAGTATGAATGATCAATGAAATAAATCGTATACTGCTCTGAAGATCCTCAAGAAAGGTGAAAGAACTTGTACAACTTCTAAGTGGTTCGTTTTCATATGCATAGTGATTCATTTCCGTATGTGTGTCCAGATATAGTACTGGTAAGTGTGTTTTCTTTCTTATTCGTCTAGTTGCTTATTTCTATGTAATGAAATGCTACAAACCCAAGATTACTTTTCACAAATATATATATATATATATATATATATATATATATATATATATATATATATATATATATATATATATATATATATATATATATATTCACAAATTTGGCCAAAATAATTCGATTTGAAATATTTTTGAGGTCCTGCAAGAAGTGTATTTCCGACCTACTTTGTACCGACGATATTTGGAGAAAATAAAGATTTTCGGAAACACCATAGCATAGCATGTTTATAATAAATTTGTTATATTGGTTTCTTTAATACGTAATCATTGTACATATTATTTTCACTGAATCGATATTATATGTTAAATAGGAATCTCATACGATGGAATTTAAATTGTATGAATAATAGTTAAGTCCAGAGATTTAAAAGTCCGATTTATAATTAGAAGACGACTTCTTTCATCGTATTGTTAAAATTAATTTCGACCTGAAAGTAACATATGAAGTTCCTAATTAACATCTAATATCGATTCAGTAAAAATGGTAAGCATGAAATTTACCTATATATTAAATTTATAATTCAACGTGGCTTGATTTTAGGAGCCTTATGCTTCTAATCTTTGTTCTCTCCTTTTGGTAAGTCCCGCAATAAGTTTAAAACTAGCAGCGCTAATTATTATCTCGGCGTCTGTATCCGACATTATGAATTTTCATCGGATCATCGGCGAATGCGATTGTTTACTCTAATTTAAATACCAGATATACAGATTTTCAGATTCAAATGGCAGTTTCCTCATTTGTTCGCTTCTGTTCGCTCTGATTTAAATCCACCTTAAAATCTACAAAAATATTACAATGTTTACTGTACTAAAATTATATTTTTGATATTTCAGTAAGAGATTCAATTATAATTGTCATTTCAAACTAAATGTACAATGTACATTCTAAGATAGATTTTACAGGCATAATTATTGAATAAGTATATGATTTTATAATTATCTGACATCTCCGGACTGAGGCTGTAGAAAATAATTGTATTGTTGCTACTATATCTTTATCAGATATCTCGCGCTTCTCAACCGTGAGAGCAAACCACAACCGAAACTGGTCTTAGGGAATTATGATAATGTTTATCTCTGCTTACAACAGAAGCTTTCATGACTGAATTTTATTAGTCGGTTATAATCTGCTTCCTCATTTGCCTAGATGATTTATACATTTAAATCGGCCTTCAAGAAATCTGGAAATATTAGTTCAACGAAATGTTACATAATATTGGACATGCCTTGAATTTTGTATAGGACAAGATTTTGTTTTAAGTGTAGGTCTCGTCTCCCTACAGACCCCCGTCTGTGTGAGTAATAAACTCGCTTTTGGAGGTTGGAAGCATTCCCGTTTGGCCTCCATATTGAAAAATTAGATTTTCAATCAGCAAAAAAGCAATTTTTCCGAGACATTTTGAGATCCGTAAGTACTACTAATACTTTTGTTGTAGATAATTCTCTGCAATCATTTCTTACCGTAAAAGTGAAAATGAGAGTAATAATTCAAAATAGACAGTTTCCAATGTATTCAAATGTTCAAAAATAACATTTAAGTAACATTCATCAACAGTAACATTTCAATGGACTATCTGAATTAACCCAAAATTGTCACTAATTTTATTAATGTTTATTTCTATTAAATATAATTATACACAAACAGCAGTGATCTTCAAGATAAACCTCAAAAATTCGAACATGATACCAAATTAACATTCCATCGCCTATTCTTCTTCCTCAGCGGTTAATACACGAGGCAGTTTTCCTGTTACGTGCTGATCTCGTTTAAATTTACCCAAATTCCAAATTAGAATTTTGGATTTTTAGAAGCTCATCGATTACCTACTCTTATTATATGACCAGTGGCATGCGAAAAAAAACCCTTCCATGTAATGAATAACGCGACCGAATTCTTTCATGTAACACATAAACTGCTATTTCGTAACATGGGAAACAGTGCACTAAATCCAACCTTGTGTGTGTTTTTTTCTGGAGATCTGCGTGGTCTGCATATGATTTGCAACGGCGGTATCACGCAAGTTACCAGACAGACACCCGCAGTTTGCCACTGTTGTCTTACACGTATATTTATAACATTGCTGTATGGAATTCAGTACACGCGAATTGTCAATAACAATAATTAACTAATTGGCATATTTGCATAGCTTTATAAATGGGCCTAATTAATTACCCGGTATATAGGTAAAGAAATCTCGGGCTGTTTGTACTTTTATTGATGAGTAATACGTGTGGTATGAATGATTTAATTATTTATAGGATACGTCACGCACATCGCGCAAACTACAAAGTTGCAGCAGTAGAAGATTAAAACAAGGGAATCGAGGAAGGACACTGCCACTGATAAGTTTGTTATGTTTTGTAGATCTTCAGCCATATTACAGTCTTCGCAAGTATCCCTTGTTGCGCCACCGCGACGGCAAACATATGCAACTCTTAGTCTTTATAAAAAGTAAACAAATGATATTAAATCATATATGCTTGTTAACATGAAAACAGCATTTTTGTTTTTCCTATAAAACACGATATACTGCATATTATGCAGTAATCCGGGTTGCTCTAATTCGCATAAAAAACCCGAATTGAAATTTCATGCTTTTTTTGGACGGCATTGGGACGTTGATTGAGGGAAAAGATGCATAGTTTCCATTCGACGTGCTGAGTGAGTATTAAATGTTAGATGTGCTTGATTTACTGTAATTTTTAACTTATATAGGTACTTTATTATTTAAAAAATCCCTACTGTTTTGTAGATTATGTTGACAGTTTTTCGAGTCAAATTGCTAAAGTAGACAATTTAGAATTTAAATAACACAAATTTACCCGGTATCAATACAAAAATCGAGTGTAATTCGACAGGGAAATTTAATGAATAAAAAATTTAGAAACATATGAATGCAAACTTTATTTATAAAACATTAAGAATAAACACATTTTTATTTGATGTTGATTAAAAAATGAATAAGTGAAAAAACCATTAGTGCATTTGTTATTATAAAAGTTGCAGGTAACTTTTGTCGCTGTCAAAGTGATAATTGCACTATGGCATATGCCATTTTTTATATATAAATTAAATTGTCAGGTTATGTATAAAAAGTTCTTAGACCGGTAGTACTACGAGCTCATAAATATTGTCGTACTTTTTTTAGATACTTATTTTAGTTTACTTTTCGTTCTTTATGAGAAGATATAAAGTAAATATAATATTGTCGTATTGCTATAATTTATTGTTTTTCTTATTATAGTACAATATTGAACCCAAATGATTTATTAACAATAAAATAATTCTTTTTTAGAATTTTGAGCATCATTATGTTTTTATTTGTTTTTATTTTGTTTTATTTTGAGCATCATTAAGGATATTCCTTCATGCCCTGTATTATACGTACAAAATGTCACACGCATATATTAAACAGTGATACTTTTGAATAGGAGTAATTTCATGATTGGCTCGTAGTCTTCATTATACCTCAGTCCTTGACATACGAAGTTGAACCCTTGAATGGAATGAGCGAAGGAGATTTACATTGGTAAAAATGCATGGGCACGAAGTGGTTGAAGCGTTATTTGGTGTGACACCGCGATTATTCAGGATGTCAGTGTGAGTTGCGGTGGCGCAACGTTTTCAAACTCCAACAAATCATTGCAGGCGTCAACTCTAAGCCTGGATCTAGTGATCCGGGGCCCCGGAAAGCCGCTTAATCGCGTGACATTTGACAAATGTTGATGTACCTATGCCGTGTCTATTTCCAAATGGTTACGAAGTTACCCAAACCACACGTTATCGCTCACGATTAGCTCATTTTCACCCAGATAACACCTACATAATTTATCTAGAAGTACAAAATATCGAGATTAAACAATATCGCCCAACTTGAAAATGTTTACCTGGTGGCGTTTTTTAGCAATATTGGAATACCGGCGATTAAAACTACTGGTAAATGTTATAAGCTAGTACAGATAGAATTAAGTTTAGACTGACGTAACGTAATTTCCGCTTAAACAATTTGTCCTTTTCTATAACTGAATTACCTAAATCTTGCTGTTAACCTAATAAATTCTGATCTTTTACATGAAAAAATACATTTTGATATATTTTCAAGTACATATATATCTAAATCTCATGGTCTTTTGTTAAACTAGAGTAAAACGCAAATGTTACTCTTTAGTAAAACATGAATTTATTATGAAAATTATAACTTAAAATAGTTAATAATCATGTAATCTTGCAACTTAATGATAACTGTAAAAATGTAGGTATATACAGGGTTTTGCACTAAGGTCGGCGAGGTGCGTTATTATAGAAAATAAGTATACACCCAGCGCAGCGCTGGGATTTTTTTTTAATAAATCGACAAAGACAAATCACTTGAAATAGTTTTCATAACTTTTGTTATTCACAGTTTGTTCTATTTCTCAACGGAAAGGTTAGGGGAAACCCGTAATGTCTGATCAGAAAAATGCATTTTTTCATAAATACATGTTGGATATGTATTTTCATGCTTTATCAGGTGGCGAGGCCGCAATGTAATTTACCTCAATACGGAAACCGATAGATGGCGCTATTTCAAAAGAATGTTATTTCATGGGTTTTTGTCTTAGTCGGTTTATTCAAAAAAATATTTTTCGCAAAGCTCTAGTGTCTATATCTTCCCTAATATATCGTCTATACCTCGCCGACCTTAGTGGGGACCATTGACTGTAAGAGCTTTCTGTGATACTGTATTTTCGCCAGCTTTATGGCAAAAGCATATACTCCAAAAAATCCAAAACTTACGTTTGAGGTTTTGGTTTCATTTGCGTAGATTTGATCACATTTCAACTAAATTATGAAATAATTAAATTGTCTTAATCTTAATGAAAGGTTTCAGGTACATTTTACTTTATAAAATTAACCTCGCAGTGATTTTCAGTCACGTCCTACTATTTACCCAATGAACTAAAAAACTGCCCTCTTTTGTTTCATTTAGATAACAAAAAAACAATACAAATAATATTTAACTGTATAGGTTATTTGCAATTATTAATTAATTAATAGTAAATAAGATTTCGTTGTGTATTTATTTTTTGTATTCACCTTTGTTATTTTTAATATTCTTCAACATTGTAGTATGTTGAGATCCTTATAGGTATTATCTATATAGGTTATAGGTAACTTCCCAAGCAAATAATGTCATATATGTTAGTTGACTATCCTAATATCCAGATTGTAACTGCTTCCATTCCATTTCAATTAATTACATAATAAGTTGAGTCCGAATCAGAATTTCCTTTTTATATCCCATCTTTATGCTAGTCTATAATAGTAATTATCCCTAGATAGTAATAGTAGGTGTTAATTCACATGGTAATTCACATGGTAACTCACAACCCATAAAAATGGGTTGTGAGTTACCATGTGTGTTAAAGTTACTTTAAAAGTTAAAGGCCTTTATGGGTATATTGAGGGGTTAGAAAAGATAAGATGTAGGCCCAGGGATACTCCCTGAGAATCCCAACCCCAACCCCAAAACCACCCCCAAAAGTGCATTTTTCTCGGAAACTATTACTTTTTCGGAAAAATGTCGAGTGTCCTAATTTAACTAAACTTCTAATTATCTATTTATTTTGAGGAAAAGTAGTTATTTTCAGTTTTTCAGTTATTTTTAAAATTAAGCCCTCTCCTAAGGCAACACTGCTTTTAATATTAAGCGGCACCGCAGTACAAGTAATAGCTTGAATGACCGCAATATTACACTCAGTTATTACACCGCATAAAATAGTGTGTGAATAATAAATCTGTGGTAATTAAGATAGTTAAGTGTATTAACAACCAACAACCATTATTTACATTAATCTAGTCGTCTAATATATACGATTTAAGCGCATATATATGCCCTTACCTCACATAAACAATACCATGAATATGTACAAGTTCTTCTTGAAAAAACAAAAGCTTTTGATGGGCCAATAAAGAAATAATTTTCATTTATCTAAACATCCAGAAAAGAAACCCGTATTCCAGTTACGAAATTGAAATATCGATGCTTTTTTTGCTCAGGAAGATCAAGAATTTCTGCCTGCCTGGAGATAGTGTCGATAAAATTTTTCATTCTTAAAGATTCGACATTTTACGCTGTATATTGCGCGAAACAGAAAACTTAGATATAGCTGAAACAGCAGAAATCAGGATTCTGCAATACTTTTATGCTGTAGTAATCTATGGTGGTGCTGATACATCTTTTAAATCCCACTTCAGACGCGATCACTTTTAAAGATTATGTAAGCAGATGTTTCTTGACACCTACATACCTTCAGAATTCCTAAACACGTCTCAGTTATGCATATAGCGCTTCATAGATGGAAAATGTTCATTAAATCGGATGCAAGAGAAAATCGCGGTATGAGTGCCAGGATCAGAATCAGCTCTACGACGAAAATACCTAATAAATGGCCTGCATTTCTCCGGAACTCATAGAATAAAGTTGATCTTATTCTATATCTATCGACTGATGATTGTTCAAAGCTTAAATTAAGACACCAGTATGATTTCTACATTACTCATAAAAATACTGTTCGACATTTTGGCCCGGAAACAGAAATGTTTGAAAATTGTGATCACAAAGAAGCAGACACCAAAATTATCCTACATGTAATTCATTCATGCTCTAAAAACAGCAAAAACAGTCCTCGTAAAAATGGTAGATTCCGATACAATTAAAATCTTAATGTAACATTTCGAATATTTCCAACAGCTTAGTCATGACTGTTTAGTATACTTTTTTACCACATCTTGGGGTAAAAACTTAGCCGTGCTTTACCCTTATTTACCACCCTTACATGATGTGATCCACGTCGTCGATAAGAGGAAGATCAAAAAACACCGCATTCCTAGCAATGCAAAGAGGAGGAGAATCACTCATATCCCCAATGTGTGAGATTTTGTATAAGCCATTTACAACTATTGAAATAAACTCTCCCTTGTTCAGTGGACTACAAACCTAACTAGCCTTTTGTTTAAATTTGCGGCGGAGATTCAAAAGATTTTTGAACCAGCTTAGAAAGGAGATATTTTGTCACCGGAACAATAACCCAGAGACTCTACTCCCACGCAAGCTGCCCTCTTGCTACACTGCAAAAGGGCTCTGTATTAAACGAGCGTATGGGTGCCACTGGTTCATGCTCCAGGTCCCTCTGATTTTGGCTAGGTGAATTCTCCCTAGGGCAAACTTACCCCAAAGTGAATATCAATCCTATAAATAAGCAAAGCTTGCGAGAACATAATCACATGTAACTGTAAGAAACAGTATTAAAAAAGAAACATTATTATGCTGATTATGCAAATTTGTGTTTTTAAAACCTAGATTTCATTATTATATTGTAAATTCTTTGGTATATTTTTGTTTATTCTGTATTTTATGTTCATCTTATTTATCTTATAAATTAATATAGGATGAATAGGTATTAATTTATTGGACTCAACAATATTTCATCGGTTAAAAACATATTTTTTTTAAAGTAGGAAATATCTATATCTATAGGTATGTTTAATCTTGTTTTTAGTGCTGTAAAGTTTTATATTTTGTTGTTGTTTTTTAATATTTTATCTTAAGTTTATCTTTTTGCTATCTTACATATTTATATTCAAGACTGTACAGAGTATTCATGTATTGGACAGACTACGTTTCACCTATTCAAAATAGAAAATTTTAAAAGTAGGAAATTATAGAGCGTATGTATTTTTGCAATAGTTTTGGGATTGTTTTAGGATTTATTTTTTGTTAAAAATTAACATATTATACACCAACCTACTGACAACTTACTGACATTTTTCCTAAAGTAACAGTTTCTGAGAAAATAGGCAAAAAATTAAAAATTTACCTTTGCGGGTGGTTTTGTGGTAGTTTTTCAAAAGGGATCCCCAGGCCTTCATCCTATCTTTATTTCTAGTCCCCTAATAAAGACTTTTAAACACTATAGTAATCATACCTACTAATAGGTACTATTTTCTGCATATATGATTATGAAGTTTTATACTTTTTGGTTATTTTCAGGTTTTAGAAATCTAATAGTGTCACAGTACGAATGAAAACGATATCTTCCTCATGTCGGTTTCTTCTTTTTATTTTATTATAGTTCAGGAATCATCTTATATATGTTATAGAATTTTGTGAAATACATAATAACACTGAAACGGATAAAACTGTCACTCCGGATGTGATGCCCATTTCCCATCTCATATCATTCATGGCATCAAAAGCTGTTAGTTATTATAATTGTGAAACGCACAATTCAAATCCGATTCAAATTAAGTTCTTGAAAAACTTTATGGCGGCGTCGGCGTCTAATAACATGATATTTTCAAATATGGTAATACCTCCACCAGAAAATTACCCTAGCTACGTCGCTGTCATCGATGAATCGCATAGCGAGGACTAGAATTTATTGTCTGAATTAAAACGATTCCCAATTAGTATGGAAATCATGTAACAATTTTTCATACATTTATTCTGATTAGAAGTATGCGCCTGAGTTAATTAGACGTGAAAATTCTAGCGAGTAGCCTTATAATAATTTATCGGCTTGCAATTATGGGTGAATATATTTATTATTAGCTAATATTAATATACATGCATTGAATTAATTCAGATAGTCGATGTAATTTATTCAAATGAGATGTAGGTATTAAATTGGGAATTATATTGTTTAAATTACATCGCAGCCAGCCGTTCGACAGCGGCTCTCATCTATTCAACATTATCTGATTCCAGAGATATATTGATAAAATAAGACAGTAGCGTACCCGGTATATTAAATAAATGCCGATCGGTTTTAGGCGAGGGGTTATTCATTCTTGAATTCAGGTGTACACATCACCTGAAATCTGTGAATTCCACAAATGAATTTATGAATTCTAAGTATTCATTTGAATTCTATATATTAAAAAAATGTGGCGTTCCAGCTACGGCATACTATCTAGAAATGATGCAAAATCGTGACCTATAATAAAAAATATTTAAGCCATTTTGAAAGGATTTAAAAAAAATTAATTACTCTCTTTTTCTTTAGAGCGGGCGTGTGGATATCTTGAATAAAGAGAGATAGTACTGCAAAATGGAACCGTTTGTCACAATTAATGTCTATCTTTATGCAGAACTTAATGCATATGCTTTAATAAATATAATTGACGTCTTAAGAATAAACGGAACATCTGAATATCTTTAGCCAACATTATTCATTGGTCAGACGTTAGAACAATTTTTTCGGACGACCATATCAATGATAAACATAAATTGCAAAGTGAATTTTAGTTTACAAGATATTTTACATAGAGAGACTTCAATTACAAACAAAATTACTAGATACATTCGTATCAATTTTTAGCTATATGCGAATTTTTGTAACCGGCTAACTTGACCGCGTTAATAGAATGTTACACATTTTATAATTTCACTAGTTTCTTTTTCGTGTTGCTTCTTTGTTACTTTCTTTACTCTCTGGCGCACACCTCAGCTTCTCGCTTGAATTTATTTCATCTTCATCCATTTCCGGTAATATAATCCCTTATTAAGCCACAAGGCCGCAAACACTATTTATCTCGAACAAAAACGGTTGTCTACTATTAGGCCAGTCAAATTAGAATTTATCGAGGAATTAATTTCCAGGAAGTTGTAAATGTATTAGTACCTTCATTTGGGGTCCTAAGTTCTTGTAATCCGAGTTTGCACCATCCCAGGAGTTGAGCATAACTTGGTAGCCAAAAACCACGAAATATGTTCACCTTTTTTCAGTTTTTGCTTGTAACTGAGAAACTGTGCCCCCGACGGATAATGTCATCCCATTCAATATTAGAGAGCGTTAAATTCTGCGTTGAATAAACATTTGAAACTTCAAATTCGGTTCAGTGGTATAGCCGAAATCCACAAGTAAGAAACCGGAACAATTTCTCATTTCGCTGTAAACCATTTTGCACCGAAGACCACATATTTTTGAAACAAAGAATCCTAATGAAAAAACCCACTTGTAAATATAAGCCACTGGTATACTTTATACTTTAGAAATACAGCTTACAAAATTTTAACTCAGAGTTGGAAACTGGATAATTCGAAAGCATACTCTTGGTTACCTTTCTGAATGCCAAGCAGGATGACCTCAAGCCAATGACATCGCCCGTTGACATCGTAGATACACATTTACGATGTCAACGGGCGCAACACAATCGATGCGGTAAAACTACAAGCCAGCGAATTCATGTGTTTCTATGGGAAATGGAGAGAGCGCTTGGACATCCCACGGTGGAACAGATTCATGGAGATGATTACCTCTGATCAGCCACTACAGAAATCTCGTATTGTATGCCTACCATTCCTCAATGCACCGCTAGGAAACCGTGACACCATATACTCTGTTCTCTTTGATTCAGTTTAACGTAGGGGTGATAAACAAAAATGCTGTTTTGTGACGTTGGACCTGCCTCTGTATTACAAAGCCAGAGAGATAGTAGCGTTCTGCAATTCTAATTCTCCGTTATCATCAGTGATCGTACGCCTAGGTGGCATCCACCTGCTGATTTATTTTATGGGTGCTATTGGAAGGCAACATATTCTTAGCACCACGCAAGACAGTCACAGAAAAGATGCTGGCGGGACAATAATATTCAAGTGCTGTCAGGGGTCATATTTTAATTCAACTAGCACTGGTAAGAACTGTATTGTCAACAATGACCATTACTGACGACGAGAATCGGGCAATATTGGATATGCTGAATGACATGCTCCAAATTTTTGCCAAACGCCTGGACCGATATGAACAATCAACAAAAAATTCTATGAGAAACTGTAGGAGCTTGAGCAGAATGGACTTGTTGAAATGTTCTTCACCCTCACAATGCATTAATTGTAGGCGACACAGCTCATAATTACGGAAAATGTGCATCTTAAACGGACAGAAAACACCCATTGAAACAAATTTTGAATTGTTGCCAAATTTAGAATTTCAAAATGACCTATATCTAAATGATCTATATAATATGAAAATTTATTTGTTTTGTTTCAAAAAAATGTGGTCTCGAAAAGTCGTATAATCTAAGTTTGCACCGAAGAGAGAGATTTTCCCGGTTTCTAACTTTTGATTTTGGATTCTCACTTTGGATTTTGGTGGTCTAACTTTTGATACCACTGCTCCAAATTTGAAATTTTACATGTTCATTTGACGAAGAATTAAACCCCCTTTGGTATTGAATTGCATAATATTTTTCGTCCGATGCACCGTTTTCCAGCTACAAGCAAAAACTGAAAAAAGTGCAAAAATTTCGCCGTTGTTTGGCTCCCAAAAGTTATGCTCACCTCCTGGAATGGTGCAAACTCAAATTACACGTAGGACCAAATGAAGCTATTAACACGATTTCTACCTTACTGGAAACTAGGTAATTCATCAAAACACTTTTTTTGGATCTAATTTTACTGGTCTATATATCTACTTAAAAATGGTGGGATTAAAATTATATGCTAAATGACAGCAATACATAACTAATTTATCTTCGGACTATTTCCAACTCTCCATAAACTGTGGTGTACTATTTGATGGGAAATTTGAGCTTTAGGTGTCTTGCGATTTTGCGAAAAGTGCAAAAAAATATATTATGGGGTTTTGGGGTAGATTTTTCGGTATATTTTCCCAATTATATAGAACCCTAATAGTATAGTAATTAGTATAGTAATAGTAATAGTATAGTAATTATAATAATTAGCTTGTAGGATATTTGTTTTAAAGTGTCAGTTTTAATGGGCTATATGGGAAATTGTTAATACTGCATCAATAAATACGAGAATAAATAAATATGAATTATTGTCTCCGATTAATACAAGGGTCAAACAGGGGTCAAATAACATGGCGAAAGCGAAAAATAGTTCCAAATTAAATTAACAACATAAATAAATTGCCGAATGCAAATCCCTGCGCCGTAGATCCGACTAGTATTACAGAAAGCTGTCCACACAATTAACAAAGAGGAATTAACAAAACACTGGCCGATTTAAATTTGAATTAAGGCCCCCGAAATTAATTAATCCTCGTCACAACACGGACACGGGCAATTAGTCTGACACCATAGAGTTAGAACTTCTTCCAACCGACATCTGCAACGTTCTTTATGAATATTAATAATGCCTCTGTTAAATATCACTGAAAACTGCAGTATTTAACAGTGCCATTTGATTAGTCAGTAAACGAAATATTTATATGACATTTATAAATGCTGGTGTCATAGTAAATCATTTTACTTTACACATAAGAAACACAGTGAATGATGACTTTAGATAAGCTTTGATACACCCTACGTTACGTCCGACTGCGCCAGGAACGTAGTTACCTACTTAAATCGACTACCCAAAATAAAAACCCAATATTCAGTTTTTTGGTAACACACACGCACATAGGAGCAGATGGGATTCATGGTAATATAAAAAAAGGTTAGAAGAATGCCTAATATTTACAACTGAAAAACTTTTGGAAATTATATTATATTCAAGAAAAAAATAGAGGTATTGCGGCTGGAAAACCTTCGTTTATGGCGAAACAAAAAGAACAACCAAGAAGGTTGATGGCGGTTATTAAATATAAATTATAAACAATTAGATTAATTATTAGGTTATTAAAAGTTGAAAATTATAAAAAAAAGTTATTAATTATAAACAACAAGATTCCTTAATGCCAAAAAACAGACAACTATTTAGTATTACAATCCGAAACTTGTATTGATTTAGTAAACAATGAACCACTAAAAGCCATGTAAAGTTTCTTCAAACCTATGCGTCAAGCAAGTTAACTTTTATTAAGTTGTTTTTTTTATTCTATTTAAATATATATAAATAAATATTTTTTTGTAGTTAATTATTAATACTCGTACAATGTTCCTTCCTATTAAAATATTATCCAGTTAATGTTACAAAATGTTTTCCAATCGATATTTTTTATTTTATATTTATAAATTTATTATAGAATAGCAAATGCAGTTGTACGCAGAAGTAGGATCATTTTACCCCTTTCATGGGATCATTTTTACTCCTACCCTTGGGGCAAAATGATCCTTTTGTAGTGTATCCACTATTTTAGGTATATATTGAAGCTCTTTAATCTATTAGTGTCTAAAACTATACCTAAATATTGAGTAAAGTATGTCCTTCCTTATACATTTTTAGCTTCTGTGCTATTCTAGTTGCATATTAGAGTTTTTGGGTTAGAGATATCGTTATACCCCCCTCTCCATTACTATACAAAATCGTAATTGAGGATGCTGAAAGGCCTTTTTTTAAATATATTTAAATAATTTTGTTCTTAAATAATAACTATAATCCTAATCAACATTGTCGTCTATAATATTATATAAAAAAAATATTTATTTAAATTTTTACTAAATTAATAATTTACTGTGTTTTTGTTTGAGGCAGCTAAAATAACGTTACGCGTACACAAACACTACGTAGAAATAATAAAAATTAAAAATGCATACCTTTCTAGATGCTTCACTATGTCTTCGTAAGCTGCTCGGCAATTTTCCCAAATACCAGACCTAGAAATAAAAACATATTTTCAAATCAGCCGTGTACCTATATATTACTATGTTATATTACTATGTTTATATAAATAACCAATAAAATAAAACAGTAGGTATGTACAGAATTTTTTTTAAATATTTATTATAAATTCAGAATTTAAAACAACACTTCTTTCTAATGATTTAATATATCACTGTACTCCAGTCGCCAGAGACTTAAAAAAGGGGCCCCTCGATCAAAGGTGCGGCAAGTCTGTTTTTTTTGTATGTTGTTCGAGATGATTAGAATATTACAATTTCTAGTTTCCCTCATCTCCACCCCTGAGCTCGCTTGGGGAGGGGGAAATAACCATCAGAAATCGGCACTGTTTCCAGTTTTTGGGCTATAACGCCTTTGATGTGCTTTGTAGCGCAAAACGCTTCGTGAAAAAGTCGTAAAAAATTAAATTTTCTACAGCATTGGTCTCGTACCTTTTTTTGTACAACCAATAGCGACGGAGCTATGGAGCGCTCAAGAAAGGGTAAAATCGTAGCTTTGGTAAAATTTTCATATCCACTGCATGAGGCCATTTCAACCGTGGCGTGGGCGAGAATATTGACTTGCTCGTTCTGCTCATTGGTGCTTCACCTGATATTAGCAACGTTTACCTTCGCAAACCTGGGAGAGGAAATTCGACAGATGAATTTTACTCCTCCAAGCGATAAGTGGATGTGACACTATATCCAGCATCTTCGGATTTGGCCAGAAAAAGCGTTTTGTGCCAAAAAGCACAACAAACGAGTTAAAGCCCAAAAATTGTAAAAAGTATGCCACTTTTTTTGCAACTGAGTGTATTTTTAACAGCTGGAAATATGTATATACGACAAAGGGATATCGATCCGGGGAGGTTAAGTACTTCGTCCTCTACCCACTTGTAATTGCTTTTATCTGTATAGTTGAGATACCTAGTATTTAGGGCTTCAAGAACGTAATGCGAGAAGATCTACGGCGTAAGACATTAATCAATACAATCAACGCTCATCTAATGGAAACTGAAGACCGCAGAGAGCACACAATATAAATAGCCCAGTAAATTAATATTTGTATTCAATTTATTTGTGTGTCGAACATTGAGACAAATGCGCGTGGAACCAGCTAGACGGTCTACCTGGAGAATTAATCATGGCGCTTTTTCGTGACGTGTACACGCATTCAACGGCCCAGATTTGCATTTTAATTACAGTCGAGCGCTGAAATGATAAT
The DNA here is from genome assembly GCA_964058915.1 of Tetropium fuscum. NCBI lineage: Eukaryota > Metazoa > Arthropoda > Insecta > Coleoptera > Cerambycidae > Tetropium > Tetropium fuscum. Next base: position 362,799 of record CAXKVY010018451.1, on the reverse strand, counting down.
GATGACTTGAACAACCGTGTAAACAAGTAGACTCCTTGCAGACTGTATGCAATACCAATCGTTATGGATATTTAAAAACTAGATTAAAACGCGGCCAGTACTATGGCATTATTCCGGATTGGAAATGGGAGGTACGCAATCATAGGCAGGAAAAATCTTGATAGGAATTTGCATTTACATTTTTTCGCGAAACCACTTTCCATGTTATTCACATAGGGGTAATAACTGGGTCTGGAGGTCTTCTATTAAGTGTGTTCCAAACTAGAGATGGCTCATGATAACACGCTGCAGAAAAATATAAAATTATCATAGCAAACAGTGAATAATAAGTAGGGTCAATCGGGGTAATAGTAAACAAGGGGTAAATGTACACATAAATAACTTTTGAATTTGGCGGGCTAGAGCTTTCCTCATAGCTTAACCATGTTTCAGTATTCAGTTGTTCAGTTGTATTCAGTTTAATGTGAACAGTTGAAGCTGCTACACTGGGATTTTTTAAATATATGTTAATGTGATAACTTGACAAAAATTTATGAATTCTGTTGTGTGAGATAAACATATCAATTACATTTGTTATTAGTTCTGAACAGGTAAGGTCATTTTTTATACAGGTTGTCATTATTTTACATATTTAAAAAAAATGAAGCACGTCTCAATGATAGGTTATATTGCACCCAGCCATCATGTAAGTGTTTTAATTTGCTCCACAATATTTCAATAATGAGGTAAATGTAAACACAATTTTGGGGAAAATGTGAACGCATATGTTTACTTTTTTTATATTTTCAGTTATAATGGTTTACTCCACAGAAATAAAACTTCCTCTGCGGAATGAGGCTGAAGAAGCTGAATTTTTGTAGTGACCTTCGTTTTGATGTTCTAATGAAGCACAAAAAAATCTCATATGCCTGGCGTCTGACGAAAATAATGTTTTGATCGAGGTAATAGTGGAACCCGACGAAGACGAGGAGGAAGGCAAGGAAACATAAGGCGTGGTGTGGAAAATAATATATTTTTTGTTATTAATCATTTATTATATATTTTTTTATAAATAAACAAATTTTTAGCGGCTTTAATAATGGGGATTTGGTTTTCCAGTCTAACAGATTAATAAAAGTGCTTTTATATTTATAGCTCTGCAGTATAATACAGTATTACCTATTACGAATGCGCGGTCCCGCTTTATCAAACTTTATCTCGAAAACCGTTGGTTGTACGAAAAAAATGTATATGAACAATTTTGTAGAGAATACTTTATAGATATATTTTATTTTTACGTAAGTTTTGTTATGAGTTATTACGACGTCAGATGCACTGGAAGCGAGATTTTCGCGAAAAATCGATTTTCATGACCTTTGACCTTCGATATCTCAAGACGCACAAGGGTAGGCATATGAGATTTTTTTTGTGCTCCATTGGAACATCAAAACGAAGGTCCCTGCAAAAATTCAGCTTGTTCGGCCTCATTCCGCAGATGGCCTTTTCTTACCTTATATCCCTGGTCTAGTTCGAAATTATATCAGAAAAAGATGTGCCGTCCAAAGGTACTCTGATGTTGATTTAGAAAATGCTGTTGTCGACGTGATAAATTAGAATCAAAGTTATAGAGAAGCGCAGGTAACCTGTGGTGTCCCAAATGCGGTGATTTATAATCTTATTCAGGGGAGGAAAACTCCTTTGAAGGTTGCAAATAGTGGTCGTCGCTACATTTTGCCGTAAAATATTACGATGGCGATTGAAAATTGCCTACGTACTCGTTATCGTATGGGTTGGCCTTGTCCGAAAGGAGGCCTTGTGCTCTATAGTTGCAGACTATGTAAAATTAAAGGGAATAACAACTCCTGTCAAAAATAACACACCTGGATATGATTGGTATGTTAACTTTATAAAACGGCATCCAACTTTAACATTCGAGAAGCCAGAACATTTTCAGAAAATTAGAAAAGATGCCCGAGATCCATTGTCGTATATAATTTTTAAGAAAAGTTGCACAAGCATAATAAGGGGCGATTACAAGGGGGGTGTTTTATTTTTAATGCCGATGAAAGTAGTTTCCGTACAACAGCAGAAAGTGGTTGATTCTTCTACAGTTAGAGCTATTGGTAAAAAAGGGGTACCATTATCTCGAGTATCAGGTGGATCAGACCGAGTGTCAACAACTGTCTTGGCATGTATTGTCGCAGATGGATCATTCCTACCACCGCACCGTTTATTTTGTTTAAAGGAGCAGCTGTCCAGGAAAGTAGGACTTCTCTAAATGGGTGGATGGACGAACCCCATTTTTATCAATAGTTAATTACACTATTTATACCATACGCAAATAAGTTGAGAGAAAGAAATGTGCCTGACCACACGGGTCTGTTGTTATTTGATGGCCACAGTTGTCATGCCAGGGTTCGAATAATAATGGCTGCAATTGAACACAACATAGAACTATTAAGGTATCCAAGTCATCTCACAGACAGGATTCAGCCCCTCGATAAATGTGTCTTCGGGCCAATCAAAAATCACGTGGGCGTTTGACTAAGCAAAAATTCTCAGAGTTGTTTAAAGAAGTTTGGGAACAAGGCATGCTCTCCAAAATCATAATTTTGGGGTTTGTAGCATTGGAGTTTTTCCTGAACCGAACAATAAAGAAACACATTATTTCATCTGATAGCAAAGATAGTGTTTATACGAGCAGTTTAGCTGATTTGAAAACGATGATTCTGATGATGCTATGAATGCTATGCTGATGATTCTGATGCTTTCACTTTCTGCGTTTGTTAAACAAACAGCATATATGATCATGCTACCATATCGGATTTGCAGTTGTAATGCAAAGCTGGAAGGAGTATTAGCTCTCTGAGTAGTTGTTAGTGGTAAATATATTCAGTATGTAGTTAGCCTATACGGCTCGGGCACGCTGCTCAAGGTGCCTACGTTGCAGGACGCTGCCTATCACAAGACATTAGTAATGTCTGATGGGTAGTAGCAACTAGCCGATAGATGGATATAAGTTTAATCTGGTATCTCTCGCTTACGCTCAACTGCTTTGTCAGCTTGACTGTTTGGATAGTTTTGGTTGATTAATTCCTCTACCTACGGAGTACTGATGAGAGCCAATAGCTCGAAACTAGTCTGCACCTGGTGGAAGTATTAGTGAATTACCATAGCTACCACATCGGATTTGCAAGTGTAATTCAATGAAGGAATGAGTATTAGCTCTCTAGTAGTTGTTACTTGTGAATCCATTCAGAACATATATTATGTTGATTATAAAGACATTAAATGGGACGATATTAAGACAGATACTTTTCTTTTCGTGAAATTCATGGGAGGGTCCAGATATTGCAATTCTAGAATTGCGAGCACTTGATAGAAACTGCTCTGATTTTTAACGAGAATATCGTATCATATATAAACATGGACATGGTTGAAGCTATTCTTCCTCAACCTATGACAAAGGAAAACGTAATATTATTTATTCGTTTATTGAAAAAGTAGATGTATTTGAAAAACCATGACTAATATCATTACACATTATATTTATATACAAAGTTTTTGTACTTTTTTACATTAAATAAAGTGTTCTTCTAATCCTATGTGGTGCCTATGTGGATATTAAGGTATTCATTTCGATATTTTTTTTGTACATTCTAGGCGAAAGATGATGTTTCAATTTCTGGATAATTCATGAAGTCCTTGAAATAACATTACTTAAGAAATTTGTAGAACAAACTACACATGTCCTCATCTGCTATTTGATCTTTTGATCTAATTTGAAGTTATAAAGATACAAAAATATGGTGACCTTTATATATATAATAAATCGGCATTATCCTATTGTATAGTAAAGCAATTATATTGACAACTCATTCGTATTCCAAAATGCAAATGAGCTGTTGTAATATTTGGTGTTTCATTTTTCTAAACCAAGCATGAGTATTTTCAATGCTGATAAATCAGGAATTACCTATCGGTTTCCTTGATTCTTAATGTTCAATTTACTACTACTACTAATACTATTATTTAAAGGCATTCAATTGAAACTAATGATTTAAGTTTCAACATATATTTAATAATTGAATAAAATGACACAGCGTTTCAACCTGTTCTGCGTATACCAAATTATTTACAAATAGAGATCATAAAAGAGCCAATTTCTTACAGTCGTTGCAAGCAGAGTTGCGCTTATTGTATTTCTGTTAATCCGTTGTAAGCGAAAACAGGAAAATTTAAGTGCAAGTTAGAGGCCAAAAGAAGTCAGCTAATCTTCTTAAGGCGGTAGGAAGACGTACGATGCCGGTCTATCACCCCCTCGCAGCTTAACCCTGGTGCGCTTCTCCCCACGGTATATTTTTCTGTTATTTACCTTACGATTGCCAGCTAGATTGGCTTACAAACACCCGAAACCTAAACAGAGCATGAATAAAACGTACGCGAGATCATAGCCTCGCAAAACTAATTTTAGTTGGAAATTTCTGTGTAATCCCTTTGTTTGTCATATTAAATATTGCATAAACTCAAACTACTTTCAAGTTGGAAAGATTTCAGTAGCGATCTTTGAACTTAAAGCCTACAGCTCCCGGGTTAAGACACGAAGGGGTTACGGGATTAAGTCCGAGCTCACAAATGCATCTTTTAGTTTGCCGGACGCGAACTTCATGTTCTCGGATTATAACGACAAACTATTTGCTAAATCGACCCAATCCCACTCACTAAGGAGATAGTAGTTGACATATTTAGGCTTCCAAGTAGTTACTACTTATTTTTTATCAGTACAGCAACACATATTTGAGGCAAACTTCTTAAGCATATCGGAAACTTAATATTTGTGTTCTTTCAGCAAGCAGAAATATTTTTTTTCTACGCACCCTACCTAGATGGTCATTGGTCATCATTTGTAGACGAAAAGTGATTTGGCATCATGGGTTCATATTATTTCGGGAAAAGGTTTATTACATATTTAGGAAACAAAAAATCGTAAAAATATATTCTGCAAAAAAGCATTTGGCAACAAATAGGGTAGGATTGAAGTGAGATCGAAATTGTGTATTCCATGGTCTGATTAAATGTTTGGGAAATAAATTAAAGTTCGAGGATATGCGTGAAAGTAGGTATCTATATATTATGATTATGTGATCTATATTATTATTAGTAATACGTGTGGATAATAGGTACCTACTTGGGTTAGATAATAAGATAAATTTAATAATATAAATTTTTGACATGTTTTCAAGACATCAAGACATGTTTTTGCCACCACATTTGTCAATTAACTTACAAAAATATTAAGGAGATTACAATAAAATATTAATTACTACCAATTATTTATTAAAGGTGCTGTCAATACAATAATTTCAAGGAAAATAGAGTATCTCAAAAACCGATGAGAAAAACAAAGCTGATGTCAGCCAAAACAAATTCGAAAACTTAGAGTGCTCTTCTGAAAATCAATTTGACCAAATTTCCAAAACGATATTCCAATGGGAATAGGAGATACCTACGTCTCGTGAGTAAGTTAAAAACAAATACAAATGCAAACATTTATTTGTTGACTTATTACTTTGAATAATAAAAAGCATCAAAAAATTATCTCTTGAATAGAGATAATCTGGATTTTCTTATAAACACAGCAAGCCCTAAAATTAGAAAAATTATCCGGAAATATACAATCGATGAAAGGAGATTAAAAATAATTTAAAAATATAATAATAATAATAATATTTTTCGCTCATTTCTTTCATATTACATATTTACAACATTTTGTTAGAAACATTTTAAATAAAGCATCTTTTTATATTCTGCCATACATTGCCTTTTATATTTTAAAAAACGATTTGAGCATATATGGATAATAAATTATATATTTTTGAAATTCGGGAAACATATTAAAAAATATCCTTTAAAAAATCCAGATACAGCTTTTCACTTATACTGAAAGACATGTGACCATTAAAATAGTTTCCCTATGATTAAAAGCATTTGTAATCATAAATACCCTTATGGTATGGTGCTGACGTGGTTAGTGGAATGCGCTTCGCAGCAGGCGTTTATCTTTTTGTAAAACATTTTCCTTTATCGTATAAAATTAGCCCTGTTTCAAAATATATTGGAAACCCTGTACAAGTGTACAAGTAGCCTTTTCACACTCGCTTATGATAATGCAACCGGATAGGTTGCTGCTGTCTCATAATTACTTAATTGATTAATTAATGATAGGCAGGTTACTGATAATCGTTCACATGGAACAGCTCTACAATAGTTTTGGAACTACATAACACTTCATAAACTGTATCATATGGAAAAGTTACCTTGCAATGGCTTCCATGGTGGGCATCCCCTGATTTTTAATGACCGAGCCATCATGTCGTGTTAAATTATGGGGCATGGCAGGTGACAGAAGGGCCGAATGCGCTGCTGCCGGGTGCGGTAACTGCATGAACTGCATATGACTAAGATGTGGGGGATGATTGTAACCATTTGCCAGGAGAGGTGATTTTTCCAGTCTGGAAATATCTGTAAAAAAATGAACTACTATTAATATATTTCTATCTTCTATTAATTTCAACATTATCTACTACATATCACAGACTTAAGTATTTAAATATCACCATTAAAGTCTACTAATTATTTATAGTATTAGTTCCTAAAAAGGTGCCTAATAATAATAAAGTACCTATCACATTCAGAGATTCGAGAAAGGCACAATAAGGTAGTTTCTAATAAGGTATATAGAGTGTTTATACCACTTGGATATCTACAGAAACGAATCAATATTAAGAAGTTGCATTCGCTTTCTTCGCTTTTATTGAAGCTCTTCAGAATGATTTATTTAATTGAAGCGATTTTTACATTAATTTATGAACTGCATGTTTCAATTAATGCAAGAGCATAATTAAGCAAACTATAATTTAATATATTTTTTATATAGCCAGGCAACAAAGAATACATGCGAGGACCTAGATATTTTGTACTTCTTTGACCAACAAATTTGTCCAAAATTCTTCCTTAGGTGGGTCAAATTTAATATATCGTCATTGTCTCTTGTCATTCGTTATTGCTTGACATTAGCGCTTCCCTATATAATTGTTCCGAAAGATATATTTGTTTTTGATATATGTTCCAATATCTATTTTTTAATGAAGTGTTCGTCTCGTAAAATATTTAAAAAATATATTCGGACTGAAATATACTTCTTTGAATGTATTAAAAGCCCTAATTTGTAATTCTATACAGGGCAGTTCAAAAATATAGCAAAGCGAGTGACTCATTCTAATGGGACTTCCTGTATATTTTCAGCTTTCAGCTATAAAGGGACAATATTCGCGTTTTTTTAATATTTTGTAGTTTGATCAGAAAAAAATAGATTTTTAAAAATTCACCCTAATTTTTTATATACTCGCTCTGTATACAAACACATTTTGTCACAATATGTTATTTGAAGTTAAAGAAAACATTTTTGCCAAAAATTTGCGATCGAATCCTTAAATTACCATAAATATTTTTTATAAAAATAACCATTTTAACACGCAGTATCTCAAAAATTAGTCGTAGGATTGAGTTGGAAACTTGACAGGAGATCAAAATCTACAACATGTCAAAATGTTAACAAAATCCACCAAGATCCATTTTTCCCTATACTTTGTGCGGGGTCCTTTTACATTTTTAGAAAAATATAATAATTATATTGATGCTACTAGATAAGCTTCTTTTTATAATGGCATACCAGAAAATCCTAAACCTACGAGAAGCGAAAGTCAGTGGCGTGGCGGCTTCTTTGATATCCGTTTTCGGTGACCTTGATTAGTGTGTTCTTGGGGTTAATAACACCTAAAACAGGGAGAAATATTATACGCGTCTGGATATGCGGTGTACACTGAAAAAACTGTAGCAGAATATTATTTTTTGTGGCAATTGTGACTACTATACCACCTATTTCGCGCATGCGACGTGACGCCTTCGCTTCTCCCTGGCTTAATATTTTCGGGCCATATCCCAAAAATGACATTTATTTGACAGTTTCAATAAATCAAAACAAACAATGTCATTATTGACAAGTGAAAAACAAAGAAAAAAATTTGAGGATTATATTTTACATTATGAAATAAAACGTAATAGTCAGTAGAAATCGTTCAATATTTGATTGTTTTATTATTGGTTTCTATGGAAACAGCAATATAATTTACTCATTATGACAAGGTAACTTTGTCAATTTGCCGTATTTTTATAAAATTATATTGTTTCCTAATTTCAAATGGCGATAAAAAAAATGTATATATCTAGAGACTTAAATGTGTTTTTTTAAACGTATGGTTTATAGCACTCGCCTTCGGCTCGTACAAACTCGTATAAACGCCCAACTTGTAAAAAAAACCGTTTTAACCAGTTGTTATATGAAATACTATTATGCAATTTGGATCATAAACAATCATTACGGTACACGCAGTTATCACAATATTCACAGCTGGTACAGTAATACCTTCATGATCTTTATTACATAAATAACTATTTATACATCATTATAAAGATAATTATCATTCTTTTCGACATAATACTTTTAGATGAACTGTACTCCAATAATCATGGAATCATAAGAATTCCAGACAATGAAGCAATAAATAAGAGAAATAATCAGCCTGCGCGGTTAGAGAGATTATCATTATTTATCGCTCGTTCCTGTTCCAATTGTAGTAAAATGGCTTGTAGGGTATAATTATTTAATTAAAGTTATATTATAAGAACATCGAGTTACACAGCATTGTATAACAAAAAAAATGTAGCGTTCAAATTAAATACTACGAGGAATAATACATTTTCTTTATTGTATTTTCACAGGTAAAATTACCTTCTATTTATTATTCTTCGATCATGATTGAAGTATTGCAATTAATCAACACATAGATTGTAATTTCTAGTTCATGAAACATTAGTATTTTATTATTATATCCGACATAAGTGGATATCATTATTACCATAATATTTAATACATTATAGTTATAATTATAATTGATTATATTATCAATTGGATACATATTCCAATCGGTTTTCGCTCTACAAGGGTTACTAAAAATGTGTAAAAAATAGAAGCGATACCCTTACTAAATAAATAATAAATATAAGGAATCGTAAGATAAGAGTTCCGTAGTTATTCAAATAAACTAGTTCTAAAGGTGTGAGCCGTAGATGTAAGATGAGATGAAGTGGCAGGCATAGCCATAGCCGCGGAGAGATTGCTTGTAGAAAAATAAAAGACAAGACAAACAGAATTAGACATATAGTAGACAATCACTACTGGCCCAGAAAAATTATAAAATAGCAAAAAGGTCAACATGGAAATATCACTAAGCGCTTGTGAGAGCCTGCCTGATGAATAACATCTCCCTATGTTGGGTCAAAGGACACTCACAATGCAACGGCAATAAAGAAGCTGACAAATTGGCCAAGGATGGAGGCAACTTGAGGTTTGGTTGGGCCTGGTCCTTCGAGTTATTACCAATTGCAGCGAAACTAGAAATAATCAAGGAAAACACCCATAAGAAATTTAAGGTTATGGCATGAAAAAAGTAGCTGTCGGCTGGCTAGAAATCTCCTCAGATATCCCAGCGAATACAGCAAGGAATTATCAGGCAATGTATAGAGGAAAAACCTTCGATTCGCAATAGCAATCCTAACTGGACATTGCCCGGTAAGGAAATACGTCCATAATATCCACAATCCATTCTGGGAAAGCGTTGGCCTTCCATGGCCAATTTGAGGGAAATGCCTCTAGGCAAAATCATCACCATTTTTACAACATATTTACTAAGTACTAAATTTGTACATAACAAACTCATAATACAAATGTTTTTGAAATAAACGGATATTACTGTACCTTAGATATCAAGAATTTCGATTGAACTCTTTTGGTTGGTAAACTTTTTTCTATTGTATCGAAAACAAAATCATTTTTGTGTTCAGTGCGCGAAATAACTGTTTTTTGATGGTACAAGCGCCAACATAAAAAATGTCCTATTAAATAATATTTACGCACAAAAGTATCGAAACTATTTGTTTACGTATTAGCCTAGCAAAGCTTTATCTGCTGCAGATGATATTTCTGTGGATATCATAAATATTCTAAATTCAATTATTGTAAGGTTGGGAAAACATGAAATTAAGTCGAATCGTATTATGTGAGTTAAGATATCAGAAGGTAACATTTGGAAGGAAAATACAGATCTAAATGAAGTGATTTCTATATACGAGTAATTGGAGTCTACCCAAATCGTGTAGAATAGCGTCATTCTTTGTCAATGCAGCTTTAGATCTTAATCAAAGCATAGTTTTCTTAGTCCTCAGGAATTTTTAGAAAATGGTATAACAAATTAAACAAAGATTCATGTTTTTTTAATAGGTTAAACCGTTCATCGATTGATATATAGCATTGTCTAAGATTGGTTGGAAACATTTTAGGTAGGCTGTTTTAAATTGTTGTTTTGTTTCAATAACAAGCTCATCATGAGTTTCGTAATCAAAAAGGCGAATCTTTTCCTTTTTGTAGATCCAAAAAATTGACGTAGCTACCTACAACATGCAGCTCATTAGCAAGTAAAGAACAGAATTAATGAAAACTTCAAAACTGTCAGCTGTTCTTTTTGATTTTGTAAATCTGTAGCTTTTTTAGAGCCGCTTTACATTCGGTAATGATTTTGTAGCATTTTGCTTGCAATATTTAATTTGGACAATAAATAATGATGCCAAAATAACTATGGAACTGATGAAACTAAGACTGATTTTTGTGCATCAATGAACTGGCTGTATTTTTGTTTTTGTATCCTTTGTGGGATCATCTATTAAATCAAACAAGGTCAGTACAATATCTTTTAAATTTTGTTCTAAAATTTTACAGCTGGGCGGCCGCCACTTGTTTTGGCCGCTAGGAATGGCCCTGGCTGGGTGCTAAATTCATGTACGAAATGAGTAAATGCGACCCGTAGTGTATAGTGTCAATAAATAAAACAGTCTATTTAATAAATTTCAGTTTGGTTAGAATTAGCACAAATAATACACAATAACTATTTACAACATATTCTAATAAATATTCGAATGTTCTAAATTATAATTCAAAGAAATGTAGGATTATATAATTCGAATATACCGATTCGGGGCAGAAAAATGATGTCCTGATCTGCTGTCTCTCGTTGGAAGGCATATACTTAAAGCATTTAATTTTCTCCGGTCGTAGAAATGATCGAAAAGTAATAAGAGAGCAGACAAGTAATCCAGTTACAGTTGTGCTCGGCAGTGAATATTTATGTATATCTATGAGAGGCGATTTGGAGCACAGCAGGAGCGCGCGGCACCCTGCGGTTTGCCCGTGACCTAAGTTCCCACCACCCTCATTAACAGAAATAATTATGGAGGCTTAATTGCCAAGGAATTATTATTCCCTCTAAGATGTTTACGAGTCATCTTCATTCGCAGATACGTATTTACGTTATCGATTAGCAGCCAGTGCTCGTAAGTGGATATCAGTCGCATAGGGGGTCAGTTAGTTGCCTGACCGCCTCGATGTGAATTGCAGGTACGTTGAACTTAGTCATTTAATTAGTCAGTGTCCATTTTATTCGATTTCTGATGGGCCACACAACATACAGGGAGATTAGCTCAGTGATCATCATCAATCATTACCCATGTCACACAGAATCGTCCAAAGACGCGCTGTATCCTGACTCTGTACACACGCTAACCATCCTGCACATTATCATTAAGATGATGGCGATAACTCCATATGTAAATCGTGCGAGAATCAAATCCAATCACAACAAATTTACCTCTTGCTTCGTCTTTTTTTCTCCTTTAAATGAGTTCACAAACGAGATAATAAACAAATGAAAAATAACCTATTGGGTTTCATGTGCGCGACCTCCCATAAATTACGATTTGGTTACTTTTTATAATGAACCAACCACACCTTGGCACTAAATTAGCCCCTGTCCAAATATTGCATGGGCTTTCTTTTTGCTCCCAATGTATTTACTCTCGTTTGGGGCACTTATCGTACTCATCACCGCGGTGTTTTACTGCCCAAGAAAATGTTTATTGAATTTGTTACCCAATATACTTTGAGGATATTAAATCATCCATTCAACAGATTTACTTTGTTTAGGAACGAACTATTATCGATTCTTTTCGATAGGGTCTCTCAATTTTTAGTCAAGATTATCATCAAAGTTTCTGTAAAGATTTTTCGCAACATAATTTCCCATAAGTATTGCAATAAACTAATTATTTGCAAATATGTTCATAAACTTTGCTGTTCATCAATATCAATATTCAGTTAAAATAAGTGTTAGAAGAAGTAAAATATTTTTATAGCGATATCTTATTTAAAGTGATACTATTAGGTCATTTATTAAACCTATAACAGTCGAATAGATTAAAAAATTATTAAAATTAAGTTTTGCTTGGAGATTGTGCACACCATAGGAAGAGCTTTAAAAACTAAAAGAGTTCCCAAGTCTCAAATGGTTGCTTCAACGCCAAAAACCACCCCTATGTATTTTTCAGCTATCTTGGCGTGTATATGCATCAATTTACTCGTTACGCTTGTGGTTTTTGGTCAATTTCTAGTAGCATCAGCATTCGACGTATGTTGATCCAATAAACGACTGTCGTATTATAGAGTACAATACAATTTCGGCCATGTTAAGCACTAACGCATGTCTTAGATTTTTCGGAAACAGTGTCAGTAAAAATGTTTGAAAACAATTTATTACTTTAAAAGTCAAATTTATAGTCACATTGACAGTTCTACATATTAATATATTTTTTCCAATTTTGACGATTACCGTGACACTTTTCAAAACCCTTTGACGTTAGTAAACATATTTATGTATTAGGAAACATATTTACTTATTATAACGTATTATTTATTTACTGTGGTCAGTTAGGACATTGCGCATTTAATTTAGTTGTGAATTAGAATTAGAACTCGAAAAAAAATAAAGATTAGAAGAAACATCATCATCAAAAAACAACAAAAACAAATCCATATAACGTCTCACAACTTTTATTAGGCTCCAGGAAAAAATAAATATTATGTGAACATAAAAAATTTAAGAGTTCAAGCTATAAGTTAAGCAGAATATAATAAATTATCTTGTAATACAACATATTATGGAGAATTTTAAGTTAACCTCTTGTATGTCCTAATGTAACAATAACCATTCCATGGTCCTTGTCGTATGTGGATGATACTAGACAAACCGAAAATATGTCCTCAAGTCTAAAGTATGTCCTCGTGATCCAAATAAAATATTAAAATGAAAGCAAAAATTAACAAAAAACGTAAATATTTATTTATCACAACAAAAAGATTCAAAAAGACAAAAAGTAGACTAGTACCTATAGCGCTTAACTAAACAAAACTGTAAACTTAAATCCGGGTATAAATGTGAGACAAAACCCTACAAGAGGAACAGATAAGAAATAGTCCGTAACACTGAACTAATGGGGTATATTCCCTAGCAATCCCCAGCACCAATAAAAAGAAAATAATAAATATTATTACATAAAATAAACTGCTATTATCTATAATTTGCAGTATTATATGTCGCGTGTATACTGTGAATGTTCCAATTTTCCAACCCTCTTCTTAAATTGCTTATTGTTTAACATACATTGGAAAAATTCAACCAGCAAAAGGACCTCTTGGTGGAAACTTTTTATAAGGAACATTATAGTATAAAATTATAAAATTGAATTTAATAACATTAAAATTTTAAGTATAACATTTTCTGTACGACCAAACTATAGATTCCCAAATATCAATGTATAATCAATATCAAATATATTTACTCCAAAAATATTAGCCCTGTTGATGTTCTAGAAGTACATGCAAATTTTCTTATTATAAGTGAACCCTTGAAAATAAAATTGGCCCGTAAAGATTGGGCAAAACAGCATAAATCCAGGAATGCTTTTGGTGGGCCTGTATATATGTGGATCATTTCAAAACTAAAAGTACTAATTATTCATATAATATGCTAAAATATTTTATCGTTCATATTCGTATGTCTAAATCAACCTTATTTGTGTTAATTAAAAAGGTTTTTTACCGCCACCGGATTCCAAAAAATATTGTTCATCAAAAGTCTTGGTATATGTTATTATATAGTTATTATTGTTTTGCGAATTTTCATTTACTTTTCATTTATTCGCGTTTAAGTTTGGCCATGAAATCCACATTTAGCCACAGAAATTAATTATACGAGGTAGGCGCTGAGAACAATTGAATATCCGTCAAGGTTTAGCTTTAATGGACAAAAGTCTATTGATTATTGCCCACAATTACCATAGTAATTTTTAACGTGCACTCCTATGGGTGAATTTTTAACTCTCCAAGAGTTTTTTCTAACAATTTGTATTGACTAAACATATTTCCATGGTGAATCTAGAAGGCTATGAATATTGTCCACTCGTTACTTCTCCTGTTCTAGGAAATCCATGGCATAGGAAGTAGAGTTACTGATTTATCGATACCTTCCACGATATTATTCATTTCTTATTACTAAACATGCAATACGTGCAATTTTTTTCAACTGCACACGTTTAAAATATAAAACTACTTAATATATAAATAAGGAATAATATTTCAGAATTAACTGTTGGGAGCTTTATCAAAAAGAACACGTAAATACTTCCGCCTATGGTATACTTACCTCATTGCTCTCATGTCAGTTATAGATGCTATCAGAACAAAAAGTGCTGTTTAATATACTTGCCGCGCTCAAAACGAATGGTAAATGAAAATCGACTTGGTTAATACTTTTATGTAATTGCTTTTATTCACGATATTTCTTATATAAAAGTGCATTACTTTCAATGATCATTTATTTAGTTCAGAGTAATTTTTAATGGGTCGCTGCAGGCTTTCGCGGCCACGATCCATTACACGATGGTTTCTCGGATATTGTCGCACTGAAATATTGTTTTTATCTTTAGAGGCATTGAATAATTTTTCTCCATTATGCATCTTTTCCCATATATTTTTCCCTTCATTATATTTAATTCTCTCCATTATTTATTAGTTTGATTAATAGGCCGGATGATGCTATAATTTGGAGTTACCAGCGTGCACAACCTCACTCGAGAGAAACCCTCTCCTCCACAGTAGCGTAACAGTTTTTTGTTAGAATAAAGAAGAGGGTGGCAACAAATTGAGAAAATAATATGCCTACTCAATACATTAACGAATTATTTAGTGGCGTGTACTTGTGGCGTCTACCTGTGGCGCCGCAAGTGTCGAAATTCGTTAACACAGTAGTGACCAGATTACAACCGCCCTGGCCGCCTGCTGTAGCGTACTATTTGGTTATGTTATTTGATTTTGTCGTAGGTTTTACCCTGATCTAGTAGCTGGTTGGATAATAGCCTCCTCGCTTTCCATATTCTATCTACGGCCCGGGTTTTCCCTGCGAAGAGTCGGGTCTTACATATACATAAATAAATATGAAACATAAGCATCATATAAAACTTAAATATTACTTTAAATTAGGGCGCGTCCATAAATTACGTGAGATGTTTAAGGGAGGGAGGGGGTCGAGTCAAATCTCATCTAATCTTACGTTGGAGAGAGGGGGGGTCTCGGCAAATATCACGCAATTTTTTTTCTGATGGAAACAAAAAAAAATTATACTATTTTGGTCCATTTAATCCAGATTGTAACGGCTTAGAGTGGCTAGATCAGAACGAAGTTGAAGGAGCAGATGATTTTACTGAAAATCATATGGACATGTTGGTTCCAATAGTCTCTCTTGAGACCGCGCATGATTCTCCATGGACTGAATTAGAGTAGATATTCTTTTTTTAATCACAGTAGTTACGATTTAAGTATTCTATTGTTAAATTTTTATTACACTTATAATTAAACTCTCAGCAATATTGATTACTAGTCTTTTTTTTCTTTTTACAATAACAATCCAACGCGTTTACGTAAGAAACCCACATTTTGAAAAATCTCACGTGAGATTGGGGGATGGGGAAGGGGGTTGAATAAAATCTCACGACATCTCACCAGGGGGGGAGGGAGGGACAGAAAATTTAAAAAAACACCTCACGTAATTTATGGACGTCCCCTTATGGATATATAATACTACGAAAAAAGAAATTATATTATATATTATATTATATTTGGTCCAAATTATATTTATATTATGATATTTATTTTTTCCAATAATGTAAAAAATAGATAAATATATAATAGAAAAATTTAATATTTGGTAAAAGGAGTGTAATTTTTATATATACAGGGTGGTCCAGTTTATAATACATTAATTTTAGGAGGTGATAGACAATCGAAAATGAAGGGGACTTTCCTCAGAAAATTTATTTCCAATGGGACTAATAACGGAGATACAGCCCTTCAAAGTTGGGAAAAATAATCGTTTTATTCGCATAACTTTTGAACCGTTCAACCGATTTTATTCAAATTTTAAGCAAAGATTATTAAAAGAAGTCTCCGTCGAATGGTTATAACGTGTTCCGTCAAAAATTTTCAGGAGCGTAGATAATGGGAGGTGCCACCTTTTTTCCCCACCTAACCACCTAACTGGACCACCCTGTATTTTCTATAGTTTTTTTTATATATTTTTAGTAATAAAATTCAAATATTTTCCCATAAGACAAATAAATAGCCACAATGATATGGTGATATCTAACATATACTACAACAATATATCACCAAAAATATATGGATAGGCAAAGGAAAAAGTGAGCCACAATTACATTTAATACACATAGTACCTAATTAATATACACTGTACACTGTATAATTAAAAAAAATATAATTAATGTAGTGTGTGCAAAAATAACAATTTACTAAAATTTTAAAAAAATTTTAAAAACATTTTTTTAAATGAAAATAAGGTCAAAGTGCGTTTCTGTCTTTAATTTTGCAATAATTATTTATAGTAATATATTTAAAAATGCATCATCACACTATACCTCAAATTTTGTGCATAGACAGTTCCGAAAATGGTATACTATGAAGTGAAAACGTAACGGAAAATGTTCTGCTGTTATTTCGAATAAAAGCCGAAAGTTTTAAAGCCACCTACCATGGAGCACCTATTCCATGTAGACAACCTTAAACGTAAAGGAAAATGTTGACCTGCGGCGATTTCCCAAATTGATGACACTCAAAAGCAAATCCGTTAGTACGGAAGAAGTCATAAATGTTAACAAGGGAGTTTGTTGAGAGGTTTATAAATTTTTTTGATTCTTTAGGGACACAACTGATTAGTTCGTAAAAGCTATTGCACGGATTTGAGGATTCTAAGATGCATATGTGGTTACATTAAATAATGTAGTTACCACGGTGCGACATGTTAATTAAAATCCGAAACTCATTATTTTCGCAAATATTTGCTGTGATAACATTAATCATACAAATTAAAAAATATTTGGTGATATTTATTGATTTTTTTAAGGAGCTTTAACAAGAAAACGTTGGTACAAACACACATGATGGTACAAACATGTACCTAAAGAGTTTACCGGACCGAGTCTGAAATAAAATATGAGCCCCAGAAACAGCAACTATTCTTCCGAAAAAATAGTATTTTAGGTATTTGTAATAAAAATAACTGTTACGGGAAGTGTATTTCCGCACTCGATTCCGATTGCTTTTCCGCATACGGACTGCAATCAGCGTGCGAAAAAGTATAACTTCCCACACTTGTTAGGAAAATAACTATTTTGGAACCTTTATGCCACCGTGGAATGGGGGGACACTTACTTATGTGTCAGACACTTACTTATGTGTCAGTATGCAATCCAAGTCCTGCCAATAAGGGCGTTTCAGTCGGTGGACGAAATTAAGACAATGTCGAGGGTCGTAAACGCTTCAGCAAAGGCGACCATTAAGACAATATTACGCGTCTAATAAACCAATAAAATCGAAAAATAATTTAATTATATTTATCATGTTTTACGACAACAATAAAATAGCAAAGCACTGCTTATAAATGTGTGGACGGGCAGAAGGCAATTTCGTAAAATTGGTTTAATTATCAAAGCTCTAATAAAAAGTTGTGAATCACGGAATCATCAAGTGTAATTGCTTCCCACTAAATGAGACTTCAGCCTCATAAAAGAGGCCTAAGGAGAGTGTTTATTTTATTTCTGTAGTAATGTCTTTAGCAGTAATATACAGGAGACCGTCATAGCTTTATGCCCAAAATCATCAACTCGGATTATTTTGTACCCTACAAACTCGATTAAAGACCACTTCGTTGATATATTAACGAATTCTGAGAATCTTGCTTTTATAAAAGAGTGAAACAGTATCATACGGATTATACATATTAAATGTTGTTATTATATAATTGCAATAATGGCTTAATTCGACAAAAAAACTCACCTAAAATATACTCTTTTAGATCTAATACCAAGCGGGATTCGTCTTAACTTAGCTATTAAAAATGATTAATGGCGTCAGTAATTACAGAATGTTAACTTTATTGCCGGTCACGCAAAGTTCAGATTTTATTGTCCAAAAATTTGATGTAAACATTAAATAAAAACTCGTTCCCGTACTGTGCGAGGCAGAGGGGGCAATCCCTTCACGTAATAATCGTGTTTGTGCGAGTAGCAATGGGACAAACACAGCTCTGTTTGTAATTTTGTTTAGCCCCGCTAAAAGCTTTGACAGCTATAATGTGTAGCTATTAAGTAAAATGTATATTTGAATAGATGTTTCGGGGGAACTTATTTAACTGCTCGAATCAATAAATCACTGAAAGCTGCTGCTGACCGTTGCCTTTTGTTTCATAACATAAAGCAAGGGTAGATAGACTCAAAATGAAATAATTTAACACTTCGACGCTGCTTTTGACGATTCGCTAAAACGTGCAATCGCTCTGAATTCCCCTAAATGGCAATCAGATTTTCTTTTGTACATGTCAATTTCAAAGTTACAATTTTCAATTTCAAACGTATGGGCAAAGTACTTGAGGAAGAAGGCGTTTATTATTTACTTTATTAATTTCGTTTGCAGAATATATACAGGGTGTTTACTAAATAATGTGCCATGCTTGAGGAATAGCTTCATTGGATGAAAATAAGATGATTTAAATCAACTTACCTTAGTACAATTTTGCAAATATATTCTGGGGACTATAACTCCTTAAGCAGTTATAGTCCCCAGAATATATTTTTTGACCCATTTTTTTACGACAATTTGTTTTATACTAGGGTAATTTAAATTAGGCTTTTTGTGTTATAAATACGAATATCTGATTGTTTTTGCGGTACATGTGGAGGGCGTGCTGAGCGCCCTTGCCGTTACACTGTATCCTACAGATATATTTAAGGATAGACATTTTTAGAAATTGAGCATTCCATTTGCTTTAAAAAAGGCATACTTGTTGCCTGTCGCTAAAATGCACCATTTTAGAGAAAATAAAGTTTAAAATGGGTAGGTACATAATATTTGTTGTTTGAATAATAAAATACGTCTAAAATACGTCGTAAGTCTTATAATAACTGAAAACTTCAAAAACATGAAACCAACAGAAAAATGTGAATACATGAAAGATTCTTATATGTTTTAAAATAATAAAAAAAGTAAAGTAAAATTATATTAAGGTAAGTTAACTTAAATCACCTTATTTTCGTCCAAGGAGGCTATTACTATTAAGTGGTACAATTAGAATGTGGTAGAATTTACTCTGCTAAGTAGATTACATTTTAAAAATAATGTTACTATTTCCAAATTATAAAAAATTGTATAACGATTATAAACTATTTCTGCAATAGCAAGCTCACCTAAGCTATAGGATTGGCATTGCTTCACATTTTTTATTTATTTCAAGTAGGTATACAAAATAATAGAAGTAACATACATAAAAAGAGAGATAGAGAGAAAGGAATTAATATAGAGAAAACCCGCGGTGGGAGTCTGATGAGCACGAGGGGAAGATCTACTTAAGTTTATGCCTACCTCAAATGTTTATTTTGTGAAATGAAATATGAAATAAGGAACGTAAGGGAACATAGATAAATTATATAGAACGTATTAAAGGTCAATGTCTTATAATTTTTTTCGCTTATCACAATTTTTTTGTCACAATCAATGTTCAAGATGGCGGCTCCTAAATTTTTCAGCATTTTTTATACCTTTATGTAATACAGAAGTCAATCATCTGTCATCGTCCCTATAGAGCAGTAATAACGTTCAGGATTTATGTCCTGGGTTCAAACACTGCCAATAGCACACATTTTTTCCTATTTTTAGGTGAATAAATACTTCTTTCGCCGCGTGAGAGTGATTTTTCAAGGTCGCGTGAAGACATGTTTTATAACATTTTCGTCTCGCAAGTGAGATAAGGCATATGACAGATATGAGGGAGAGAGAGAAACAGATATATAGAATGCAGCTTTGACTTGGGCAACGATTCCTCATAAGTGTTCTAAAGCGGAAAGCAATTTTGATATAATGAGAAACAGAGATAGCGAATGTAGCGTTGACTTGGGCAACGATCCCTCATAAGTATCTTGGTGGATATATCTGGATTGGGCTTTCGAATCTGATCCAAATGAATGATGATCTTTTTGCGGAGGATGTGTCCTTGCCACTACTTCACTTTCTTCGTGAGAAATTCAGTTTAGATATGAATAACGACCGGAACATTGCCGTCCCCTCTCTCTATCTCTCTCTCACTCTCTCAACGAATCAGTAAAGAATTATTCACTTCTATCACGTGTACTGTGCTGTACGCGGATTTTTTTATTACAGATTATTATTGGAGGTACTTTTCGCTGCCACCGGAAAAAACATCCACCAAGTGCTGTATACTTTGTTTTTGATATTAAATGAACCCGAAGAGCAGCGAAGAGTATCCTATAGAATGTTACATAATTTCACTAGTTTGCTTTAGATAATTGGTGATTGAGAATGAATTTTTCGTACCTAGTGAAAAGCTAGCAGTGTCTTTAGCAGTGTCACCTTAAATTTCAAACTTATACAAAATAAATTGTGAGCACCATAAAAATAAGTAGGTACTGCGTAATAAAACAGAAGATCGATGCTGTAACGTGTATCATACAAATATTACATAAAGCATCTGCGACTCATGGTTGCAATAATCCTTTGCAGTCGGCCCGGAATGATTCCAAGTATTTTAATTGCCATTTTTCGTGTTCCATTATTCCAATTGGGACATCATCCGCGCTTAAAGTGCACGTGAATGTTTGGACAAGGTATGTGAGTTATTAAACCTTTTGTTCGTGTACAATCGGTAATTAAGGTGCTGATACTGTGGAATTTATATAGGCCCGAGCACATTTTTGGGATATATTAATAACAGCTAAATTCGCGACAGTATTTCGCCGATAATGTTTTGTTTTACACGAGGGATTCTATTACGTCCCTACCTTCTTTGTATGGAAGTATTTCATTTGTGAGTAATAGCGCTTGCCGAAATTAAAAGGAATTATACACGACTACATGATTTTAAAATACCTTCAACGACATACGTAGTTAATTTAAATATTAGCAATGTCCCGTCTTCCATTGATAAAACATTACCGTTTCACTAAGAATCTCGGACATAAATATCTATAGACATCTCGGATATACAGGAAATAAAAAAAATTAAGTGTCCCGCCACACACGCCGTCAAATGCTAACGTCTATTCCGTTGAACATGTGCATGGTCGAGTTCAGGACCATATTTTAATATAGGAAAAACGAATGTGCAAACACAACTGATTGAATACTAGCCTGTTTCTTAATCTAGGTGCTCGTTTTATTTTTCCTCTTCTTTAGCTTGTTTCTTATTCTATGTGTTTTTGAAAAATAATTACTCACACTTCGCGCTCGTACTTATTTTCGTCACAGCTACAACTCGTATTCAGAATGACAAATATTGTCGGCAAAACCCAGAGCACTTTGTATACAAAACCCAGAGCAACTTGTATACAGAATGACATATATTGCAAAATCCAGAGCACTTCTATTTGATTTTTTTACAAAATGAAAATTCCTGTTTCATTGAATTGCCCTCCGAATACATCTAGTTGTATCGGTTTTGCTTCAATTTGTCATTCATCGTTACTCGTTCCTGATGTTCCAGAGCACTTACTTGTATTATATATGGAAATTATAATAATGGAGCAGTTTGAAATATTAAAGGTTTTGTTATTTCATCAGGCTATAGAGATTTAGACTCTTTGGCCAACTGATATGTGCAAAATTCAACTGTTTAAATAAAATAATTCTTAACAATTTGTATATGCTTTTTCCTCGGGTCATGGTGTTACAATACGGGGTTTATAAAGGTTTGCAACTTATATCAGCCAATACCTGATCCGCATCTCTGTAACGGGTTAAGTCCCATCTGGATATATCCTACACCGGTGAATGATCGGATGATTGAGCATTATGAAAAATGAAATGAATTTCGTAAAAAAAAAACAAGTAGATTTGAAATCGAAGGAGTCTTTGTGAAATTCAATATGTGAAGTGATGCATGAAAATCCAGGACCTCGTGTAACCATTTCACTATATTATTTTTTATATTATTTTACTGGCGGATGGCGGGCAAACCCTATTATGGCTTCGCATTATCCGCATGTTGTCGAGTGGCACTGTGCGGGGCTGACAGACAGAGGGAGGCATATTGTTATTCTGGGCGAGATGATGATTCGAACTGGCGTTATTGTGTACGAATGCAGTTGCCCAAAGATCGCAAAAACTCATTGCCCATCAGGCGGCTCGTAAAACCGGCATTATTACTAATGTAATTATTGCCAACTATAATTTCAATTTGTTGACTGACAATGAAGAACTGCAATATTTTATGTCTCGTTTCATGGTTGTTGAATTTCCGGCCCTATATACAATGTTACTCTTTCTGCTAATTGAAATTTACTACTTAGGTTACGTGGGTCAACGTCAAAGATAATAACCTTTTACTGGCAGCACTTAGTCCCCAATTGTTCTCGCATACGATACCGCACTTTTTCAACTTTAGATTGCTGAATGTTAATGAATTTTTAATTTAGCATAATAATAAGGTGCAAACCTGTAAGGTACACCGAGATACTAAATAGTCGTAATTTTTGCTGCAATAGACAGGTGAACCACCCCCATGACGTGGCTGTGGTATACTCATTTCCTGAATACCCACGCAAATGTAAATATTGGTTGAGTATAGAAACATATTCTTATATTAGAGAAATATAACCAAAATGGATCAATATATCCGTTCATATAGAATAACTATTTGTTAAATTCTATTTGTTCCAGACAGTCTTTTATATTACATTTGTGTTGGAAGTGGAAGGCGCCATTTGGGACAAATATAATTTACTTTAGATGCTAAAGTTGCTTAAATATTTTCTTATTACCGGGTGTCACGAGATGGCCTTCCGGCTACCATGTCTTTATTTGTTAACCGATCCAGATAAAACTTGGCATGCATCACATGTTATCAATACGATAATTTGTTTCGACTTTTCAAGTTTGTACGTCTTTAGGTTTCACCGGAAGTGTTCACCCAAATTTTAATTTATTACCCCGTATATTTTTAGGTTTTTGGAATCTAGATATTATTTTGCATGGTTGTACAAATTTAATACGTAAGTTTTACGCCATTATGAACATTTCACAGCTAATATACAATCATTTCACAGCTAATATCCAATCTAGTGTGTCGTGATGCAATTAAAATTATTCGTTCAGCAATAAATAATAATCTAAGATCCGATATTAGAAATATATACTCTCATCTGTTATTTGACTATGACAAAAACTATACGTTAGATAATATATACATTGATAAATCGAACAAGGGTTGCCTAGCTAATTCCCGTGCCGATGGTGTTAATGGCGTGCTGAAGGTTGTGAAATAATATAATTTCTAATTAACTTTTTTGGATAATTTGCCCCGATTTGTTATTTATAAAAATCGAGCATTAGCTGAGAGAATATGACACAAGGAATTGGACAAATATGGGTTGACTACTTTCCCCCTCAGTACAACTATAAATTTGCCAAGTATAAACAGGTCAGTACGCGTTATTAATATACCATCAGTTATTTAATCTTTTTTTATGAAATGTAAGGTTATTTTATTCCCTACCCAACTGTATTAGGTTGCCTGTTGCCTTAGCAAAAGTTTTGCCACATTCATCGTTGCCTATATTTTAGATGTTTTAAGTTTTGAGCGCGAGCGTGAAGACTGACAGAAGCGTTGCGCGTAGTCAATGCGGCAGACAGGACTTAACATTTAGGCCACAATGAATGTATATTTACCCACGGTTTTATTTGCAATCACCTATTTTGATGATTCAATGTCTGAAAATGTATATGTATGATGTAAATATAACAAAATATAATAAGTAGTAGTACACGGAAAGAAAACACTGCAAGAATAACCCTACATTTGTATTTTTACACTTAAATGAAGAATTATATTCCTGTTTATGTGTATTCTTGAACTCAAATATTCGTATAATTGAAATGAAAGTATTTTACTTCGTACAAGAATAATAACATTTGCTTGGAGTGTTTTTCCTTGCACCAAGAATAACCTGTTTTTATTCGACGAATATTATTCTTGAACGAAGTGTAGCTATTATCGAACACATGAAACTACTGAAACGGTGGGAGTGGGGGTCGTTCTCGTTCATGTTCACCATCTCACCATAACAAGTAAAGGCACGCAGACATAGATAAAATAATAACAAATACCGAAATCACTTTTCTATGCACGTGGAGGATTAATGCATTATCCCTTTTTATCCCCCTCATCAGTGGTTTGTGTATGTAGTGTGTATCACAGTAAAATATAATAATGTGTGGACTCTTGTGTTTTCGGTCTCGGTTTTATAAAAATGGAATCAGTGGAAGATCTATTAAAAAGCTGGGGCTTAGAAGCACTAGAAGTAGGAAACAGGATGGATAGATGGAAGGATGGAAACAGGAAATTTCAATTCACACTTTCGTTCATTTGAGGTAAAATCATTAAATATTTACACCTGCTTAAACCTAAACAACATTTCGTATAATTTTCCCACTAAAATACATCAAATTCAGACTTTAAAGCTGGTTTGCGGACCAATGTTTGTAGGAACTTTTTTTTATAAAATGACCTGAGGCGTCACCCACTTAAATATTGGCGTGTCTTTTTAAAACACCCTGTATATGCGAGATACACATGTATAATATTAATGTTCTAGAACCATCATCATAATAATTTGTCACTTTTATCATATTTCAAGTTCTGTAATTTAATTCTCGTGGATGATGTAGAAGAGAATGACAGGTCATGGTGCATTAGTAATATTTATCTGGACAACTGGTTCCATTGTGCACTCGAATATGAAAAGTAAACAGAGCGAAATGCAGGCGAAGTATGATATCATGTTTCGTTTCAAGGGGGTGCAAGTCAAAGCGGAGTAGTTGTATGGGTGGGCTCTTGCGTCAAATCGTACAGGTATGTATGCTGGTAGAGCGAAAAATACAATTTTTATATAGTATGCAGACATCTGCGGTGTATAGCAATTAATCCCGGGTAGTCTTTAATAATACTGGAGGATGGGTTGAGAGACATTTTAGTTAGTTGTTGTACATGTTCTTATAGGATCCGACTGAATATTCAAGTGGAATGTTTTAGTTGGAGAATGTGGTTAATGCAAAATGTTTCTTATAGATAATTTTAACAAAACATGCAAAACTAGTCAATGGTTCATATAAGCATAGATTAAGTGAATAAATAGTCAGTGCTTATGTTATATTTTCTCGCTCCAAAAGTGAGATGCAGTACATATGTCCTCGTGCAGGACCCACCCCAACCCAAAGTTGACCGCATCTTCTGAACTAGTTTTTGCGGAAGTGATATGATGCGCAAATAAAATGTATTATAATACCTAGGGAGTATGGCACACAGATATAAAGTATGAGAGATATTTATGTGGTATTAGTACGTATATATAATTATATAATCTTTGGTATGGCTGTTATATTGTTTATTTAAATGTGTCGGTAATATGTTATTGAAAGTGCGATATATGTGAAGATGAATGATAATAAAAATTGCGAAAAGGGACAGAGGACGCAGAGGAAATAAGTGTATTTACAAATTGTGAAACGATTATAGAGTCGCGACTATAGACGATTATAGAAGATTATAGTCGCGACGACTCTAGTTTGCATCAATACACTTTTCCTTGTTAGTATTAAAATATGAAAAATTCTACCAATACAATCAGTCACATGAAATTAATTATAACAAAAATATGTACTTTGTGATTAAGATAAAAAAAATATTTTAATCTATATAAGGTGGTCACACGAAAGAAGTGAGGAATATTATGGACAAACAACTAAACAACCTTATAAAAAGTTCATTATTGAATGTGGTAGAGGAGTCAGTGACACGCTTGTTTTTAAATTAGGTACCAAATATAGATATGTTTTTCAAATAGAATGAGCTATATATTGCACTTTTAAATAATAAAATCCGACTTACTGGACATCCTGATGTGTTACAGTATTCCAAGTAGTTTAAAAAATATGGAAATGTGCGTAAGCATATCAATTTTTTTGCCTCTGTTTTTCATAATTTGATTCTCCTGAGGTTCAGTAGATGGTGGAACAATTCCATTAAAGTCCTAAGTATGGTTTGACAAAATAAATTTCCATAGATCTTCAAGTAACTTACAAGTAATGCTGTGGTATAAGTCCGAGTCCTTCTGATAATGTAAATGAACAATTTCAATCATCTGGTTCAAAGTATGAGATTGATATAAATCCCATATAAAGCCCAGTTTTCTTTGTTGTCCCTTTCACTTCTCCAAAAGACATGCTGTATGAAATACGAGACCATGAACCTGTTCATCATATCCCGGTCTAGTTGTCCGTTTCGTCTTTAAAATTATGCACTAAACATTAAGAGCTATGTCCACCACGACATGCTAGTTCATAAGGAGTAATATGGTGGAACTTATTTTACAAGCCAGACGATGTGTTCTCGTAGTAGCATTTTATCATTTGCAAGATTTATTATTTACTTAAAATTACAGAACTTTGTTTTTTTTTTCCGGGTGGCTTCTTTTGGTAGTAACTTTAGTAACCGCTTTATATATTTTACATCTCTCGCAGATTTCAATTCGATATTTTTAAAATTGTCGAATCT
Organism: Tetropium fuscum; assembly: GCA_964058915.1. Lineage (NCBI taxonomy): Eukaryota > Metazoa > Arthropoda > Insecta > Coleoptera > Cerambycidae > Tetropium > Tetropium fuscum. The sequence continues at coordinate 335,629 of CAXKVY010018451.1, read as the reverse complement.
CCTGTTGAATTTGTCATATTATGTACATATTGCCTTGCATTGATTTAGCAATTTTTTTCACATTGTTTTAATGACGACTTTTTTATAGTCTTCTCCAATTATTCTGTTTCTTCATAATAAATCCATAGTCCTTCAAAATATCGGCCAGTTTTGTGGTTGGTGTATTATGTTCCACTTTGTAGCCCCTTTCCTCGCAGAATGATCAAGTTGTTTTCACATTGATACGTTGTTTATCACAGTAATTTTCATTGATTTTCTTTTTGTTCGCAGTACATATATTCGGAACGTTGCGTTGGGTATGGTATAATAATTATTATCAGCTGATATTATGCAATACCATACAATGGTATAATGGATCCATTGTACAACACTTTGGAAGTATATTGATCGTATGGTCAAATGGTCGTAGAAAAATATGATTATCCTATTGATCTATTTGGATTACTGATTGCGATTATAAACCTCGGCCCATAAACTATTTATGGTTATTAATTTTGTTTATTCTAGCAACGAATTCCGACCAAAATAAGCATAAATTAGGAAGAAACCGTAAAAGGGACTGTAAAAACCAACGACAATTAGACGATTCCAAGAGCTAATCAAATACATCTGACGTTTTACAACCGTTTATGACACGATAAATAAAAGAGACATAAAATAATGATGACACAGGAATATGTGTGGCTGTAAAATGGAAATGTGGAACCCAGATCCAATAATAATTAAACGCCATCGTTAAAACAAATGCCGGCAGATAGTGTACCCCTTAATAAATAAAAACTTGGAATTAAATAATAGGGAATGGACCAACGATGAGATTTTTAAAGTCGAACCGAATCGGCTTAGCTTATCTCTACCACTCTAACAGACACAACTCTTGTATTATATCTACTTCAGTGCTTACCCTCAATCTACCAGAGCGGAGTCGCAAAAGCTCTTTAATTAATAGTCTTAGACGGCGAACATGTTACAGATACACACAATCGTAGTATTTAACAGTTTTTGTGTAAAATGTGCTTGATTATTAACCAAACCATTCTCTATCTAAAAGCAAATAGTGAAATAAGTATGTACTTATAGTAAAGTGAGAAAATCTACCGATACTGCCTATTTGGTAGGTTTATACTTGTCTTTATTGTCTTCCAAGATAAATAAAGTATGTAACGCAGTATTTAAGACAGTTTCTTAAACATGTAGGCTGTATTGAACAATACTAAGATTTTTTTTTTGTTTATGGCATAAACATATATTATAGAAAATGGTAGACTTGATTAAAGACTTTATTATAAAAAGAAATCAAGAGATCAGCGAAATCAGCGATCAGAGAAATCAGAGAGAAAGCATAATTTAAGACTATTCACTGTATTTCAGTACCGCCGTTCAAACAGTGTGGTATTGTAGAATTTCTGAGAAGTCAACCAGTAGAAAAGCACATAAGAATAAAATTGCCTGCAAACTTCTGGTAATGTTTTGGTGGTGGGTTAATTATGACCAGATGTTTATTGTATACATTATATAAATTTCTAGACAGATTTGTCGCAATATGTATATGCAGTTTTGTAGGTAAGCAAGGTTGCCATACTCTTTTTTAATAATCACTCAGTAACACAACAATTGCAACTATGAAATATTCAGGAATTTATAAGCTTAAGTCGCACATTGATTACATTTTCAGTGTCGTAACGCATTCAATCGGATATTTTCAACTGAGCGCCACCTCCTCGCAATGTCCAGAGAGAACAATTAACATTTCGCGTAAGATATTTATGAAAGCGAAATTAATTTTATGGACGCTATAGTCATTATCTAAGATCATGGATATGAAAACAAATTTAATGTTAATTTTATTGTTACCCGCCTACTAAAGATGTTGAATAGAATATGCCTAATGCTCAGCCCTCTAATTACGGGTTGTCACTGTTTGAGAAGCCGTGCCATAGCTTTTATTATTCGTGCGTCTGTCCGTCTGTCGGTTACTTAACGCGGCTTATAAGATACTTCTAAGAAATCCAGCGTAAATAATGTTAAATGGCCGGCTTATTCCTGCGACTTCAAACTCGAGCTAGCGTTTGTGATTCAGAACACAGGGTATCCAAGAAGTGCAGATTATAATCCAATAAATTAAAAATATCCCTACGTTGCTGGATTGTACGTTGTTGTATATTAGTAGCTGTACTTTCTTACTAATATAATTCTAGAAATATGACCGTATCCAGTATGATACATTTCAAAATTCGTACTAGAAATATTAACATACCAATTATTTATAACTCGTATTATATAAAGGGATTTTGTTTACTAATAACATAGTAAAGCAGTAGCAGTAGGTATGAAATTTTGTCCTATCAATATTTCATACACAATTAATAAGGACTCGGGGGCAACATTTATCTGATCAAATTCTAGTGCATACAACTAATGATGACAAAATATATTTTAGGGTATTTGCAACAAAAAAAGTTCTAAAACAACTAGGACAGGTAGGTAATAAATATTAGTGAAATATCAAATTGTAATTATTATATACTTATATATAATCTAAATCTCTATATGTTCTTTCCGTAAAAAAATGGCTTAAGTGCCATGAAATTGGCGAATTCCAATATTTGCAGTGTATCTCGTGATTTATTGCAACGCATTGACTTTCTGACCGTGCAATGATTATGGCAACCATGAAAACAATTTACTAACTGTGCATAGTCGTTTCTAAAGCCATTAGTTTTGCTTTACTTACACTAGTTTACGATTCATGACCTTTGCTTGGGATTTACGCCAATTATAGTAGGAAAAAATTAAATGTTTTTAAGGCAATAGACTAATGTCAAGTTCAAATTTTTCAAGCATCATCATCATCTACGATATTTTTTCTATATTTTCACTACTACGTAATATATGTAATGCCCATATTTTGACTGTATGTGTGTATGTGTGTGTCATGTATTATATCTAAATTATACATATCGAGTATTTTTATAAATTATGATTTAAAAATTCTACCAAGAAATTTAAAATAGCGATGAATATTTTCTAGTATATTCAATACTTTTTCTCTTTTTATATGATAAATACTTATAATCTGTTGTTTCTTATTGGCAATGAATATGATGAAGCTGTATATTTTCTAACTCACTCAGTGGCGTAACACTATAATTGAAAGGTTTAGATAGAATATCAATTAATTATTAGTAGTAGTTGTACTTTTTATATACAAAAATATTGTACATAATGTATAATGTTGTTTGTCGGTGTTTTAGTCATAATATTGTCGGTGATATTGTTAAATATTAAATACATGCTAAATATTCAATTTTATTGAATATTATTAAACGCGTTTTCATTTCTTTACTTAAACATTGAGAGGAATAAAATGCGTTGAAATTTTAAGCAAGGGAAGCAATTTTTAAGAATAATTTACTCATTATTTCCAGGGTCTGTCAGAATAGCACGAAAACCTCTAAAACAATCTGGCCTCAAGAACTGTGCTGTTGCTCACAAAATATTCTTGGACGAGCATAAACAAAGGCGCGTTCAGTTTACAAATGAATTATTATATCAAGGTAATGAATTTTGGAACAACGTAGTTGTTCTCCGACGAGAAGACATTCCCACATTCTAATAGTGGAAGACCACGCGTTTATCGATCAAGGAATTCAAGATTCGACGAGAATTATACATTGTTTACTACCAATATTGTTCGCTTTTCAGTCAATGTTTGAGCGTGGAAAGTGTTCACGGTCCTGGAGTGTGTTGGCAAAAACATCCTAGCACTACACAAATATTTGGATAACGTCATGCTACAATTTGTGAGAAAAAAAAGGTTTTCCTGAAAAATTTTATTTCAACATGTGAGGAATTTTACACTGTAGTATATTATAACAAAACTATATTTTGGTTACAGGATAATTCTCCAATTTATACGGAAGAAATAGTATGAGAATGGCTGAATACCAATATCATATATATATTCTGCCTTGGCCAGCAAAAAGTCCGGATTTGAACCTAATTGAAAACTTGTGGGATTTCTTTGTGAAGAAAATATATCAGGGAGACTTTAGGACGGCAAAGATTGATGTACTCTGGGAAGTTATTCATAATACCTACTTGGGAAGAGCTGGTGGATTTGTATGATATGAGAACGTTAATTATGTTAATGCCAAGAAGATTGGGAAGCGTTGTGGCATTAAATGGCTGTGCAATAAAATATTAATAAATAATAGATAGTTTGTGAGCAGCAGCGCAGTTCTTAAGGCAAGATCATTTTAGACGTCTTCGTGCTGTTCTGCCAGACCCTGGAAATAATATTTCTTCTCGAGCCTAATAGATAGTTTGTGAGCAGCAGCGCAGTTCTTAAGGCAAGATCATTTTAGACGTCTTCGTGCTGTTCTGCCAGACCCTGGAAATAATATTTCTTCTCGAGCCTTTACAGTAGTTTTGAAAGAATTCTGATGAATAAATTGAACCAGAGTATTTTCTTCTTTTTAAAATTACCTGAAACATAAAATAACAAATCGAGTCAATGAACACTTTATTGTAAAATCAATACATAGTAGGTGGCCCATTGCTAGCAATTACTGCTTCCAACCATCTTGGCATATAATGAGCCAATGTTCGACAGTAATCTGCATCCACATTTTCTCAATCGTCCTCAAAGGCCAACGTATATTTTTCACCGTTTTCCGGGCGAACATTTCTGAAGTAAATTTCCTTGACCAATCGTCCCTAAAGGTTTTTAATTGGATTGAGATCGCAACTTCTGTATGGCCAGGGCCAAAATTTTAATATTGTTGTTCAAAGGCCGGTCCCGAACTAATATGTAGTAGGTAGTGAAATGGGCAGTTTTCCTGTTGGAAGATAAAATTGTCTGGATACAATTGCTGCACCACTGGTAACATAATGTCTTGCAGCGAATGTCTATAATGTTTGCCATTTAGCCTTCCTTCCAAATGCTTCCTTCCATATACCTCCAGCAGACTCCTGGACTGGCCGCGCTTATTCAAGCCCACATATTAACAGAAAAACAACCGCTACTATCAACTGTGGTTTGGTATATCGTTCTTCGTACCGCGAATTTCTTGATCTATACACATGAAGTGACCCATCGTGGCATGAGTGGTATGATTTTTTTTCATTGGAGAAAATGACATTAGATCAGAAAACTTCTTTTCTATCAATACAATTGAAAATTCAAAAAGCGGTTTGTTGCGGTCCGATAACCAAGGATTCCTAGCAGCTGCTTAATTACTGATTACTGTTTAATTCGGCGTCTAGGTGTTCACAAGGAAGAAGGAAACCATGACAAGCTATTGCAGCTGTTTCAAAAGTGTTTCTTCTTAACTAATCCCATGGTCATATTCTAAATCCTCACTGTGCAACCATTTTCTTTTCAGTTTAAATATATGCAACTTGGAAAAAAGATTGGCAATGGCAATAATTTACGATGAGTGTCTTCCGCAACTGTAATTTTCGCCATGGTTTAAAATTATGAAATGGAAATAAATTTAACAGGAAGTTACTTTTGACATATAAAATTAATTAATTCACAGCCATCTATCTACACATTACTTCAAAAATTTATAGGTACAATTACATGAAGTAAAAAAATCGTTTACTTTCAACTGTTCGTCACTGTAGTTAAAATGTGCTTCTAGTAATGTGTCAAAAGGATCCGCATTGTCTCTCTGTCGGGTAATAATAACAATATTGTCAGTACCTATATTCTCTTAATGGGGTACACAGCAGCTAATTACAGAAATAATCTTGCACATTATTGCCTCTTAACTAGGTATTTATTTACATTTTAAATACATATTTAATTGTTAATGTTCGTGTTAACAATCTGCAGTACCTTGACAATTTTATTATTAATATTTTATTGCTTACCATTTTCTATTGTGGCGCCTTTTCTATAAATACCAAAAGTTACTCAAAACATAACGTAGGCATCATGCAGGCACTAATTCATAATTACAGAGTTATAGGTTCTCAATTGGCAAAAATTTAATTTAAAAAATAATTATACGTATGAATTACACATAATTATTTTAGGTGAGCGGTATTAATAATGACCCAAAAGGGGCTTAGCAAATTATTCAATAACAATAAAGTCTGCGCGTGTGGTTGTAATGGCACTCTGCTTAATTTTATTCTGATACCAGTGCCGTCCCAAAACATGGTTTGGTCAAAAAGCTTTAGTTTATGACGTCAGTGTTTCCAAGTCTTTTGGATGATGTAGAAAAAAACATTAACATGTGTTTTTAATTTTTTTTTCTCGGAAGTGTAGCTCATGGAGCAACTTGTAGGCATATGTCAAAAATATTATTGTACTCTCTCAATATGTCAGAACAGCTAGGTATATCAGCTTTCTGATATACCTAGAAAAACCTGTGAGATAATTCCACCCTTTTCCTATTTGAGAGAATAACAACTTTCGGGGAAACATCTGATTTGACTTGGACACACAAACTGATGACACAGTTTCGCAAAGGCATACCATAGATGCCAATCAATCGAGGGCAATATACTTTTTATTTCCCCATTTTCCCTTTCAATCTAGTTCTTGACGGAAGAATAAATAAACACTTAACCCAATGGTTAGTTGCAAAAGTAACTGGTTGAGTATATTTGGATTGTGCTTAAACTTTTTGACTGATTTTTTTTATCTGGATACCAATGTCAGATAGTTCGAAGTTGTGTTTCTGCTAGATCCTCTAACCTCACTAATAGCTGTCTCACCTGCCAGTGAGGCAGCACCAGTATCATAGCGATTGGTATTCAAATCAATGGCAAATCAGAGATAAATGAGAGGTCCGTGGATGCTTCCTTGTGGAACGCAGTGAATGCCGAGACATTCATTCAAATATTTAGTCCTCCCTTTTCCTTTCTTTTCACTTCCTTATAAAAATCTATATAAAAACACATTAATAAAAGAAGTACAGGATGATACATGGAAGATTGGTAAATACCAATGTAGATTCAGGCATGGAAGAAGTCAAGTTTTTACCCAACGAGAAAATCAGGATGAAAGCCTGGAATATGGGAATATCAACAAGTCTAGGACTAAATTAAAAGAAGAGGCTTTAGAATAATAATTACACCAGGCTTTAGAAGAATTGGGAGTCACCAAAAAGAGAAGAATGCTCTTAATACTAAAAAATACAGAGAACAAATTGAACGTAAATAACAGAACTATAGAATAATTTGAAGTTGAAAACGGTGTAAGAGAAGATCACTTATCATCAGTACTAGTATTATTCAGTTTAGTACTAGAAAAAGTATCAGTAAAAGTAACAAAAAACATCAGTATCCGGCATTTTTAGACCACCTAATAATGATAGCAAGAAATAAAACAATACTAAAAGATGTAATAAAGAGATCAATTAGATAAACAATCAGTAAGGGGTTATTACATACATGAGGAAAACAAAGTACCTACATGGACTGGGCAGAAGAAGAATATGAAGAGAACAAGATTTTACCAAGTTCGATACCAATAGAGGAAAAACATACAAGACTGAAGAAGTAGAGCAATTTATATATTTAGAGACAATATATAGCAGGGCTACAGACAATACTAAGAAATGAAAATAATTCTAGGCAAACAAAGACAAGGTTTTACAAGACAGTGAAATGACCGATCGTTACATATACTAGAGAAACATAAACGTTAAGAAAAACTGAACAAATGAGACTAGAGATATGAAAGAGTAAAAGAACTAATATGCTTGGATGGGTTAGAAGATCCAATGAGGAAGTAATAAGAGTATAAGGAGACAAACATAGTAGGAGTGGTAAAAGCACAAAGGCTACGGTGATTACAACACACTGAAATATGTCTATTTTTAACATATTGTCACCAATGAAATGCATTTCTTTGCAAAACCTTCAGATGGCGGAAAATCCGACGCCGCTGCAGTAACCCCAGATATGCGTGATACAATTACAGCGCAGCGCTGGCCGGCCGGCAATTCACAAACAGCCCAAACCACAAATGGGCCTACCCGGCACTTAAACCAGTCAAACTGTTACGAGCCCGAAATCACAGCAATTCAACTAATTTCTAATAAATAGTCTCCACAAAGCATCTTGGAATGACAAGCACCTTTCGGACGTCCAGCCCGAGGCCGCTTTATGGCCTGTATAATTTCCCGAGATACCATTTACAATTTGTTTTGCGTTTAACGCAGTTATCTCGATGACTCTAAACGTTTGATTATAGCAATTTCGAATAATTCGAGCTATTATTATTCGAAATTGACTAAATTATTGTTTATAAATTTATCGTTTAACGCCAGGACCATTTTCGGGGTTACCTTTAATCGACCAAAGTCTATATATAATGCCTACTCAATAATACAGACTGTGACGCTACAACCCATTCCATATCACATCAACGTTGTGTTAAAGGATACCATTCTATTATCTTTGTTTATATTATAAAGAGGCTATGAACAAACTGAACAAACAACATACGGGAAAAAATGTTTGAAACACGTTGAGCGCCACGTGGCCATTTATGTTTTGACTAGTTGATTGGTCGCAATCGTTTGTTTCTAATGAATGTGGAATCGAGATTATTAGAAATTCGTTAAAACACCGGAATTGAACCAAAGCACTATACAGACATAACAGAGTATATAGAATATAATAAGTTAGATAAAAATGTGAAATAGAATGTTAGGGGTAAACATATCTTCACCTAAGCGAAAAATCTGGCTCATGGATATATACATAGAGAGATTGAGTCATCATTGTCATTATTTTCTAATATTAAAGTTCTAAATAAAAGCAATTATTATAAAGCACACATCTAATTATGGAATTAATTTATATTCAAAATAATCTTAATGCCTGTAAAGACAAAAAACATCTTTCTGCAATCTACAATTTATTAATTTAAAAATATTAAACAAAGTAACAGAAAATATTCCTCCTATTCATAAATTTATATACTTAAATGTGTAACTAAGTAACTACCCACTATAAATTATGTACATCTAAATAATACTAACGTATGTACCTTAATTAATTAAAAACAAAATACGTATAGTTCATAGGGTCCCTTGACTGTTCTTCTCTATGATTCAAATCAAATAGTCTAGTAATATATTATAAATACATGAAAACTGTAATTTTTGACTATATAGACACACTAATTTTTAATCTGGCACTCAATATAAGTGTAAACAAATACAAATAAATATATTCGATTTCAAATAAAATTCTATTCGATTCCTTCTCACTCCATTCCTTGTAGATTTGTATGATCTGATATGAAATGAACAGCTTTGAAACGAACTTCTAAATAATACATACAGCTGTATTATATACCTACATAAGTTATTTAAAAACTAATTTTATTTAAAATAATGCACACTTTTAACCGCGTGTTCATTACCCGACATATTTTTTACACGCAATATAATTTCTAATGCAATTTCAGATAAGCATGAACACGAAAATTTCGTTAAAAATTAGATAGATTATAAAAGTATGTTAGAATGATTTATTGTTTCATAATCTTGTTAATGATGTATGCATACTTGTTTATATTTTGTTTTGTACATAAATAAACCGGTTAAATTAATTGGAACAAAATGCGACTAGGTTTTTAACGAAGCGCTAATTAATAGAACATGTAAGTAAAGATAGTCCTGTGACAAACATTTGCTACCGGAATTTCACCATTACGTCTAAATTTTAAAAATATTTCGATTTTTCCAAATCTGCAATGTCCTTTATTGTGTGAAAAGATATACCGCGTTCATAAATATAGTAGGCAGTATTAAACTTCTGTCTTGTGGAAATTATTGTCCTGAATATTGTCAGTTGATACAAATGATTGAATGATTGTTCTCAAGATCCAGCAATGCGTATATGTATCTAACTGCTGTTTATTTATGTAATGACTTCACTTATGACTTCACTATATATGAACGAACTGTGGTAGGCCAAGTAGTAACGTAAATGCATGCACGGAAATAAAACGGATATTGTCCTTTGTACCGATCTCCATCCAAACTTCGTCGGTTAATCGATCTTTCAAGCGACTAAGGAGCACCAACACATCAGTATCTTTACAATTAATGATGCATCTTGTATACCCTTCTTCTTTGGCTGATAAAATATGCAACAAAATTCGAGTATCCGCTTCCTCGTGGGTGGACTCTAGTATATCTGTTTTCATATTGTAAATGGATTTGTATTCAGAAATATTTTTTAATCCACCACTGGTTACAAACTTTATGTTTATATTAAGTGAATATTCATACGGCATTTGATAAAAATTGTGTCAGTTATGTTTTATTAAAAACCGAATGAATAAATGTGTCATTGCTGAGGTAATATGGTATGTGGATTATCTGTTACTCTATCAATAGTTTTGTTTAACCTCGTTTAGATATTGTGCCATCTTTAATTGACATGTCCTGGTAATTGTCCTGGTACTGGCGTTATTAAGCTAGAGGGCACGAAACTCGCGCCCTCTTTAGAATGTACATTTTACCAAATGAGGCGCAAATAGAAAAATCATTATCTCACGAATGGTTAACGCTAGTCTTCGGTTTTTTCTATAAACATTTTCAATCTATTAGCTATATTTCAATCGATATATGTATATAGGAAAAAATAATACTTCATATAGTTGTCTGCATGTCGAAATTTTCAATACATATATATTTCATGAATTTTCAATTTGGAATTCATTTTTGAAAAAATTATCAATATTTTTAAAACTTGGTAGACCTATCGGAAACGCTGTAGTTTTTTGTATGTTAATCCGAAATTTCAGATCAATAGTGAAAATAGTTTCCGAAATATGGTGATATATATCTCAAAAAACATGAATTATTAATTATTAGCCATTTTAACAACCCTTATAAAAATACCCTCCCAGTACGATTTTTGTACGACCGATGTAAATTGATATCCAATAGGTAGATAACAATTCAGGACAGGTCGTAGCTTTTTTCCTTAAAGTGACCTCAAAATTCATTTCTAGAGGGTTTTTAGGCTGGTAAGAACTCTATTAGTACGACGGTGGTCTGATCGTAATTTGTACAACGGTTATGGAAACTTCGGAATATTATCTAAAATTTGTATATTCTACTTGTACGTTAAAATAATGTTAAAATGGTTTAAAACACGTCCGAACATTGGAGTAAAACGCGCCGGAATGCAGTGGAGCGGTTAGTGGATCAACGGCGGGGAAGGTATAACAATGAAATTGCAAACTAGAAAAAAAGTATAAAAAAATCCATTTGAAATCACATTTTCTAACTTAATTGGGTAAAAATTATCACTTTTTATCTCCTGTAATATTTTAGAAAAATACACTGTTTTTGAGTTATGAAGGCCCGAAAATGGCCAAAAGTCGACAACTTCAAAAATCCAATGTTTCAGGTGGCAAAATTATCGTTAATACTTATGCTTATATATATTATTTTTTGTAATAAAGCAACTTTTTATTTTCATCCTGAAATTTATCATCGATATATCGGATTGCTGCTAAGTAGAAGTTCTTGCGTTTTACTCCAATATTCGGATCAGTTTTAAACCATTTTAAGAATATACAGATTTTATATAATGTTCTGAAGTTTCCAAAACCGTTATAAAAATTACGATCTGATCACCGTACTAGCAAGTTTGATTATCTGCATAAAGGGCCAAACAAAATTCAATTGGCAATTGTAGCAAAACTATCCATCCGACAGATCCAGGTTTTGCACAAATAATTTACATGTTTAAGGTTACCCTTACGTGTGCAACACGGACGCCGTAGCTTAAAAATTGTAAAATTTACGAATTTTCTATAAAACGCTCGTTTTTTCGCGGGTTTTCCAGTTCTTCTTAGATGAAAATTGTAGTCAAAACGAATGCACTTGCTAGAGTAGTTCCTAGAAACTCAGAATACGATTTTTTTTACAATTTTTCGCGATTTCGTTATAAAAAAATAGGCTGTTTAATTTACATAAGGTTTCCTCTATGTATTATACTTTAAAACCCTGCACACTTCGTTAGCGTTCGTTCACTGCACACTTCGTTCCTATAGCTAGTTTAAAAATGTTTGCAAAATTCTGCTTCATAAATACCTATCAAATGTAAATCGCCGATACAAATATTTAAACAATTATGAATAATGTTGAATTAAATTAATTAGGTGATTTATTGTTGATATATCTATTACTATTATTGTTTTGCAATATTATTACCATATGCCATTAAACAATAATTTGTTTGTCTATACTAAAATAAATATATAACGATTACTCACCACCCATGTGTCCGTTTTCGTAAGGGTAGTCTCCGTTGTCCAATCGCTGTTTTTTGAGCTGGTGATGCTGGAGGTGGGAGGCGGCTAAACTTAACCCAACTGGTGCCCTCTTCGGTGGACGACCGGGCCTGGAACTGCAAAATAGTAGAGAATTACTGTTGTAAAAAACAAGGTATAGCTCGTTAGCACTCACACATTCACACAGTTCTACAAAAATAAAACAAGTGAAGAAAGAAAAAAGAACAACTGTACGCAATTCCCCTAGGTTTTGGAAGATAATTTTTGTGCAATATATTCCAACCAGATTTTATTGAGATCTGGTGGGCTAAGGGTGTATTACTGTTATACGTTGTAACGCTTTCTAGTAAAAGAAAATACATACTACCTAGTTGAAACCAAAACACGAAGTGAAAAAAAAACACTTTTTCTACGACTATGCTAGAATATAAACCCGCTAATGCACTTTTTACATAGGATACATCTGCGTTCTAACATCATTGTAGAATATTCTATTCTAACACTTGTTATAGAAGGAGCACTACTACTATAGCCATATAATCTTCTTTACATTTTACCATAAAGTAAGATCGCATCAAATCAAGTGTAGGTTTCCATGTATATATATATATATATATATATATATATATATATATATATATATATATATATATATATATATATATATATATATATATATATATATGTATATATACATGACTAAAATTATAAAGTAAAGTTTCCATTGTTTTTTTTTGTAATTTTTTAGATTATTTTTATTCGCATCTACAAATAGCTGCGCTCTATTTTTACATACATACATTACTGACCAGAAAATATATCGCGCTTAAAAAATGTTCGAAGTCTGTTGTTCATGTGCTGACATGCCAGAATTATTTATGTGCTGATGTCCATGCTGCTCGTACTGCCATAGAAAAAACTGAAAATAGCGAACGGGTTGTCGTTGTTGGACCAGACATCGATCGATCTTCTTGTTTTATGAGCAGCACTTAACTCCTCCAGAAAATAAAGACGTCATGTTCTTAAAAGAAGCTCAGGGCTACGTGAAGAAAGATTTTACAATTCAAGAGATTTACAATCCTATCCTTCGCAAATGTAAAGGATCAATTTTATTTATCCATGCTGTAAGTGGCTGCAACACAACATCTGCGTTCTTTGGAGACGGAAAGCACCAGTCGGTAGAAGTTTTCAAAAACAACAGAGACCCCGACAACGTTGTAGACTACTTACGAAGAGTCTACGTAGAGTCTACTCACGAAGAAATTGATAATGCTATAGCTCCTAGCACTCTGCAAAGCTACATCATCAGAAAGTTGCCTAAATGAGTAGAGATACATTTACTTCAATAATTTCGTTGGTCAAACAAACAGTAGTAATATATTATCCAAGCAACCTCCAACATCAGCTCTAAACATATTATCGCTTATATTTAGATTTGCAGCAAAGCGTTACAAAAATTTCTAAATGCCGTATAATTTTTGCAAACCTAAGCAGACCTTCCAAATTTTTCCACCATTTGCCCAAAAAAAAGCGTATGTAGCTGATTCAGTGATTTTTGCAAAAAACGCTTCACTTGTTCCAGAATCCACGTGGGGCCACTAAAATACGTTCCCTCTCTCCTCATTGGATCGCGCCTATCTTCTACGAGAATATCTTATAGCTGGACTGCTGGGGATAAATGGCATGAAGAAATTAAGTAATTGTGCACCTAGACGTTTTTATTATGGTTGTTTGGTGTGTGAACATATTTTTGAGATGTTCTGTAAATACCTTCGCTATCTTTTCATTCGCTATCATTTCATCTTTTCATTTCATGCGTCTTCTGTTAGGATATCTTATTATGTTAGGATATCTTCTGTTAGGAACTACTGTTGATGTATTGATTTTTTGTTGCTCTCAATAATGAACCATCTTATGCGTACCAAATATCTTATGTATGCTATGAATATTTCGTTTTTTCTTGCTTTTATTGCGTTATGAAATTTGCGAGTTATGTTTCTGACACAAATTTTCCACATACGAGATACAAGTCCCTATCCTACCACTTGGTCCTATCCTACCGACTAGCCATTCTTACTGATGTTCTTGATGTTCAACGGGATATTGTGATTATCCTGCGCTATCTTGTTTTATTCTGGTGTAACTTTTATTGGTGTTTTTTGTATTAATTTGATACTGGTATTGTAGGATCTCTATTTTGTATAGCAACAATTATTTTACTAAATCCATAAATTATAATCATCTTAAAATTGCCGTTACGTAATCTTACAAATTTGTTAAATCAAATACTAAGAAAATAGGAAACAAAACAAAAATGTTTCGATAATAATAGTTTAAAATAAAATGACTCATTTTTCTAATATATAATGCCATCTATGCTTGTCATGTTATGTTTCCTACTAATGTCGCTTTATAGATCTAGCATATAGATATGTCGTCAAAATCCAAATTATCCAATCGGATTCCAGTGGTACTTTTCCATGTTGATGCCTCGCCTATTTAGCTTTAAATTGTATGATTGGCCATTTGATTGATTGAATCGCGTAAATTATTGGTAAACCGATACCAATTGCGTTGGAATAGCTCCCTGCGGCCAGTGATTAACGTGGACGGTGATTCGTAAAATGAGAATTCCTACAATTAACACCCGATCCCATTAAAAATGAATACCAATGATTTCCGCCGTCGGCCCTTCCTATTAATGTGCATGACTGATTGCCAAATTGATTCGAATACGAACGACTGCTAATTACATAACTGATTTGTCCCCGGGAGTGTGTGGATATACAGGATTTATAGCTCCAAATAGGTACGACATTGTCAACAAACTTTGATATCATTTCCAGATTCAAATTTAAAAAATTAAGGATTTTCAACACGTACCACCAATGGCGCTACTAGGGAGCTATTAGGAGGTAGTTCTAATAACTATGATACGTATTAACAAATAAGTATTTGTTAGTAATTTATTTGATGCTCCTGAAAATGTATAGCTATCAAGTAACATATTATTACGGAATCATTATCTCATATTTATAGAATATACGAGTCTCTAAGATTTAGATCTGCTGAGATTTTCGTTATCAAAATGACAAAAATGTGTATAGGCCTGGTTAAAACTAACATCAATAATTTATCGACGTAGAAGGAATGAAATTATTTCGATGCGAAAAAATTATTTTTATATTGAGTTACCCCAGATAATAATTCAATAGTGTCAAACACAATAAACCCGCTGAAATAGCCGGTGACTTTCTGCAGTAATTGAGTTGTATATGGGAGCTATAAGAAAAAGTATGACAGCAGATATTTCCGGAAATGAAGCTAATAAATCAAAGAGGGTCGATTTGTCGAATGACCGCACGATATCTGATATTTGCGGCCGGACGCCATCTAATGGATGGAGTTGTCAACAAACAGAGAGACGTGTCCCGGCAGGGAGACCCTTCTCACTATTTGTATAGTAATCAAGAACTCGGCAACCTTGAAAGAAAAGAAAAATAGTGTATATTTGTATCTATCATAATAATAAGGACAACAAATAAACGTTTAATAACAAATTATCTCTCTAGAATCACATCTTTTATATCACGTAGGTACTCAAGAATATTAAGTTCCCTGTATAATCCTTATAATTCCCTGAATACGCGTATAGCCATATAATTAAAGAAATATATAATACTTTTAAAATTAACCCTTCAGATCACTGTCACTACTGTCAGAGACACCATTAATTAAAACAGCGATTGCAGAATGGTCCCTGATAGGGCTGGCGTATGAAGTTGTACGAAACCTAATGCTCGTATAAAACTGTAATACGTGAACCTCTCGGTAACATTTTGCAGAAAATTATCCGACACCACGATATGTTAGACAGTAATAATGGGGCTCTCATGATTGACTGCATTCGCCAATCGCATTCAACTGTTCCAAGCCCTCAGCTTCAGCTCACAGGCCCGCATTTGCAATAAGGAGTGGTTATTATGGTTTTTTAAAACAAAGTTAAAAGCTCCAAATTTCAGGCCGTATTTTAGGATTTGAGCAGCATGTGATTCTTACCAAGACGCGAATCAACCGCACAGCATCCGAAGAAAAAAAACGTGGCTGTATTTAATATCAAATCAAGTCAATGATGAACGGCAGACCTCCATCGAAAGCACGAGATGAAGAAAGGCTCGCTTCGTATAGAGAACGATTCAGTATTGACGCTCATTCTTCTTTAGATTACTAGTAGAATGGATTTATTTGTGAGTCAGCTGATCATAATCCCACTAAATATCATTGTGGTATTAATAACATTAATTGACTAACCGCAATTTTAACTTTATGTTAAATTAATCACATCTATATTTGCTTGGAAATGATAGTCATAAAAGTTAATGAAAAATGTTAATCCTCAATATATATAGTGCGAGTGTTTATAAGTAATTTGTCTAATATCCAGTTAAAGAATTTCCAGTGAACGTTTGATATACATGTGTGCTTTTTATGTTTACTAGGTATTTTTTGTCGGCGAACACGATTTGGAGGGTCCGGACATTGAAATCCTTATTAATTAAATTCTTATAATTTTAATATTTTTTTAAAATTTGATTAACAATTTAATAAAAACAACTTTTTTCACGTTTTACTGTATATCTTTACATTTTTAATATAGCACATAAAGACGATAAAGTTGGTCCTTATGAAATTTGCAAAAAAAGCAAGTTCAAGTAGATGTCGCTATATGTAATTGTTAACTTGCAAATAGCTTACAAAATTATATTATTACGACATACTTTAATCGATTCAAATGTGAACATATTCACATTCAAATGTGAACACATGAATTTCAGCCTAAACAAGTCTATATACGATTATTTTATATTTTTTTATATTTTATTATATGTTAGCAAAAGTAAATATATAAAAATATAAATATAAAATAGAACACATTACCGTATGTGTTCTGTTCTATATTTATATTTTCTTATATTTATTTTTGCAAACATCTTCCTCCAATGGCGTTCCCGTCTAAACTTGATTCAGATGTTTATGATCAAATATAAGGAAAAAAGTTTAAATAAACGCAGGTGTGGAAATGCTTCCAAAACGAGTTAGAGTTGAACATGCCCCAACTTTTTAACGTCAATTTCTATTGATTTAAGTTTCATAGCATTAAGTTTTTTACAAGAAAAAACATTATTGTTCTACCTCGATATGACGCCTGGTTTTCGAGCAAAATTTATGTAAACATACCTCACTGAATTTTGGATTTTTAAAGTATACTATAAAAATAATATGACTAGATGGATATTAAATCATTTTGATGATAATTCTCAGCTTGAGGGTAGATTTTTTTAGTAAAAATTCAATATGGCAGGCAGATACTAAATAGTGGTTATGTAGTTTCATTATCTGTTTAGTATACATTAATTTTATACGATTTTATACATATTGGTAATATGTTTATTACAACTTTACTCGAAAACGGGGTATAACAAGAATATTTATAAAAAAAACTTTAGCATTTTTTTTATATAAAAACAAAAACTGATATCCAAGAAAGTTGGGGTCTGCTTAACTTCTGATCCCCTGTTTGGAGTGCCCATGCAATTTCATAAATATCATTTGTACACCATTAGATACTAAATTGAACAGATATCCAATAATCCAAAATTCATAATTCTGCCTTTACAAGTTTTGGTGCAATTTAGAGGAAATTTAGGTGGTTTTTATAGCAATTTAAGGAAAACCCAGCATTCAAGGAACTATGATTTTGACAAGTAAATTGGCACTTTTCAAAACCCTTTGACGTTAGGAAACGTCTTACTTTTCACAACCAGTTACGAAAAGTAAAATATTACGCAACTGATTTTGTAAAGTTCATTTCATAGTAGGTTATTTAGCCCTGACAAGCTATGAAAGTGACGAGCTGTCACACCGTTACAACCTACTGGATTGTTTTTAAACGCATACATTTCAGTTTTCTTCTCATGAAATATAAAATTAGTGAGAATTAGAAAAAATCTTGTATGAAACACGTTGGGAAGCACTATTTTGTGTAACTCGCATCCTTTTGCGAAACTCGCTTGCGCTCGGTCCGCAGAAATCTGCTCGTTACACAAAATACTGCTTTTCCCAACTGGTTACATAAATAGCTATGATATAACTTTATTTTCTTATTTTTGATCATAGAATGATCAAAGTATCTTTGGTAAAGTTTTCGAGACACCCTGTATATTATTTTACGGAAAGCAGGTAAATGCTGACACTGATGTTAATTTCAGCTTGCTTTATGCTTGCTATATATGGATAATGATGGAAATGGGACCGGTAATTAACGATATTGGCCAACTTTACTCCTACATTGTCTGAAACAAAAAATTATGCTCACAATTGAGGAGGCGCGCCGATAGTGTTAACCACTCTTCAGCAGCCGTGAAGTGAGCGGTCACATGACGACTGGTCATGTAGCCTAGACTTCCAAAAATAAGTATACATAAATAAAAGTGGACTATTATTAGGCCAAGCTACAGAGGATTTTTAGGGCTTTAAAAAATAATAGGTAACGAACTGTGGAGTTTTAAAGTATAAAACATAGATGAAACCGTACATAAATTAAAGGAGCCAATTGCGGTTTATATATAATTATATATATATATATATATATATATATATAATTCGTAATTTTTACAACGGTTTTGGAAATTTCAGAGCATTATCTAAAATTCGTATATTATTCTACTTGTGCGTTAAAATGATGTTAAAATGGTTTAAAACTCATCCGAACAGTGGAGTAAAACGCAAGAACTCGCACCAGACTTCCACTGGCAGCATTCCAATATATCGATGATACATTTTGGATTAACATGAAGAGTTGCTTTATAACAAAAAACGATATGTTTAAGAATAAGTTTGAACGATCATTTTGCGACCAAAAGCATTTAAAAAAGTTCCGTAGAAGCCGAGATATGAATTTTTGAAGTTGACTTTTGGCAATTTTATATAGTTTATATAGCCGGAGTTTCATCTATTATGGGTACTTTAAAACCCTGCACGGTTCGTTACCTATTATTTTTTAATGCCCTAAGAAACCTCTGTAGCTTGGCCTATATTGTTTGACTGAAGACAAAAGTGTACCTATATAGTATTAATAAGCGACACGGTGTCTTAACTTTAACACCAGATATGTGTTGCAATAGTTTGTAGGTACTCTTGATATTGCGCAATGTTTAATATGAACCTATATAAATTAAATAATAATGCTTCGCGTTCCCGACCTGATTGAATTTGTATTGATCCGGCGATTTCAAGATTCAAGACTAAGGTGAAGCTCAAGTTAAAGGCGCAGCAATTCACTTAAGAAAAATGTTGTGTTGGTATAAGAAAACTTATCGATTGCAGACAATAAAGCACTAGTCGTGACATAAATGGCTAAAGAAGAGTGCACAACCTTAATCTAGGCACAGTGTGGTTTTCTATTATGTTGTCAGAATGATACAAACGGCCCCAATAACCGCTAGCTCGGGGAGAGGCTGCTACCGGACAGCTGATAAACAATACAGCCCTGTGGCTATCTCCGCGTGATTCATGACGATACCGGACCTCACTACCGCCGCACACTGAGCACAACTCTCGTTAACTCCAACCAAACAAACCATCCGCGTTTATACCTTATATCTACACGCTATATTTCAAAGTTATTGCATAGCCTCTCTAGGAAGAGAAATAGAAGCGTTTCATTTTATGCACAAAATGGACCACAGCGTAAAAGCTTAATAGTCCAGGTCCAGGACATGTATATTTATATACATCAGACTGAGCCTAGTCGGAGGAATAAATCCAATATTATTTACATTCTACAAACATGTAATATGCTTATTTTTGGGGCCACTTGATTTGATTCAGGACTAAAGCGGCGGTACCCGTTGCGTGAGCTAATACTTTGAAATTTTTAGAGCGACCTATTGTCATTTGCATTTTACAAACCAGCACAGCTGATGCAAAACTTAAAAAGCTTAATCCAAAATCCGCGTACAGACTCACCGGCAAAATAAGCGATCCACTCAGTGTATTGTTGAAATTGGCTCATCAATAACTTTGTTAATTTAAGTCCGATTTGATACTTTTTTTTATATTGTAGATAAATTTATAGGGAATCACAGGTCTACAATTTTAAGAAAATTGACACGTAAAGTCGAATGTCTTAACATATCGATAGTTCTCAAACCGACTCTGCGAGAGTTATTGCTTTCATGCAGGATGGTAGGTCACAATGTTATGTGTCAGAGCGCTGGGAGTTTCAAGATAAAAATTTCAAAGAGCTGTAAAACGGTTTCTTGAGTTTCGTATCCACGAGAAGAAATAATTGTGGTCAGAAAAAATCTGAGCGATAGAACAATAATAAGAAGGCGGCTTTTTGATATTGGTCTTTGATATTGAATATCAAGAAGACTTTCAACGTGCGACCAGATTCATTTAGAAACCATCGAGATGAACGCCTTAGATATACTAGGGAACACGAATATTAGGATAATGAAATCATCTTCACCGACGAGGCAAGGTTTTGTCTCAGATCACCTGATGGACGTGAAAGAATTTCCAGAAGTACTATTGAGCGTTCGTTCCAAAATCATTTTTGAAGTGAAAACTTAGACGCGTTTAGCTGGGGACTGAACGTAAGTGAACCGTCAGGTTCGGATCGGTGACGCTGAATCGGGTTTACTCGGCTCCAATCGACATCAAGCTAGCTCGAATTAGTGACGCATGTCATATAAGTTGTATAATAACGTATATTATATGAATTTACTTGTTTTAAATAGGTAAACTAATTGGCATTTAATTTACCCATACCCAATAAAATATATAAGAATGTATAATTAATTAAACATTGCCTTTCACAGAAAATCGATTAAAGAAACATATCTATGGATGAATGGGAACAAAAAAGTAAATTGATATTACCTCACCGGTACAGAGATAAGAATAAATAATTTTATATCACAATATTAATATTATCTTGTTGATTGTTATACATATATATTAAAATTGGAAAATTAGAAGTTTTCACTTCTATCGTGTGGCCATAAGCACACCCAATCGCCTAGAGTAAGTTTTGGACGGGGTTTGGCAGTAGTGTAGGTAGCCGTGAGTTTCGAAGTTCGAACGGATGGTCATATTGAAAAGGGATATCTGACAGCCGACATAAGAGACGTTTTAAAGCCCTATGATGCTGATGCATGATAATGCCTGACCGTGTGACGCAAGAATTAATTATTAATCAGTATTTAGCCGAAGTTAAAATTCCAGTAATTAATTGGCCTCCCCGACTCCCAGACATAAACCCTATGGAACAAGTTTGAGAAGCTCTTGGGAGGAGAGTACGATCTCGTGTACCAGCTCTTTCAAATTTACAGCAGCATAGTGAAGTGCTAACTGAAGAATGGCAGCAAATAATAGACCAGGCTTACATACAAAACTTAATTTAGGGCATGCAAAGACGAAGTACAGCAATTGTTCGTGCACACGGGGGAAACACATGGTACAAGTTGAATAAGTTTTTGCAGTTTGTTTTTAGGGCGTTTTCGTTATGTTCAGTGTTCATGTTAAATTTATAGTTATTAAATACAAGAATATATGAAAATGTTAAAATTTTTCTAATGCTATTGTAACAAATAAAAATAGTAAATGTAAGGAATAGATGTAGCATTAGTAGCATTCGGAATAGATGATTGTTTTAAAGTTAGAATTAGTAATAAGGCCCAATTTTCTTAAAATTGAAAACCTTTACGAGATTTCTCATAAATTTCAATTCAATATCAAAATTGCTTTTATATACATGATTATAGTTAAATAATGTATTCTGCAAATAATAAACATAATATTGCTATGGTATGACATATTAGTTCTAAATCAAAGGATTAGGTAAAGTTATATTTGCGGATCAGATGACAGTTAAGTGGTGACTTGATTGAGTTGTTAAAACGTATTATTTCAAACCCTATTCTGCGAGTGACAGATGGCACCACAGATCAGTCAACTCATGAGCAAATACAAATATATCTTTACTTGAGACACGAAGGTGATTTAGAGATAATTTTACATGCAAAAGAAATTCTAAAGCAAAACTTAGCTGTACTGTAAGTTTACGGAATAAATATCTGTAAACTTTGGCTGTACTTTAGTTAAACATCATAGATCGACGATACTCTGGATAGAAACCAACTCCACTGACATATAAACACTATATTTTATAAGCCACTGTCATCATCTCGGAGATTAGTCTCGATCCATCTCAGTACGAGAGATTAGTTAAAAATTCAATTAATATTCCAATTATCACTTATTACGTAATAGGTAAGTACCTATATATGGTTTGAAATTAATATCTTTTTCTCTGAATATATTAGGCTTGGTGTCACATATCTAATCCTATTAAGATTATTAAACTTGTAAGCCCTTTTTTACTTAAGACAGATAAAATGCATCTGGTAAGGTTGTTCCTGATATAAGAAATAATATATAAAATTGCTGAAAGTATTATCAACACGGCATCATGCGTTGAATTAATTAAGCTTAATAAAATAAATCGTTAGTACTTGTAATTAGGCATGGGTTCTACAAATATAACACGCCCCTCTGCTCCTTGATATAAGGGCTAAAAGTGACTACCCCGTGCGAATTGCTTTTAATTTACAGCACACGTAAAGAGTCAGTCGAAACAGGCAGCAATAAAAAGGGCAGTAAAATGGATTCGGCGTATAATATTTTGTAACCAATATAGAGTTTATTCCTTTATCTACATGCCAACAGCGCCGTTAACAGTAAGGTTAACAGTCTACTCAAGACTTACTTATGTAAACAATGTTTTCTTTTCATCTTTTGATTTATAGCATTAACATGGTGGCGCCTCGCTTTCCTACCAGGCACCAACTAACTGCTGACTAGGTTTATATATCATTTTTATTACACCTTTAAATAAACTCGATTGATAATTATGATTTTTCCACTCCATTGTATCTGGATTATCTCCGAGACCACCTACGAGATCTTAAACAGACCAGCTTTACTTGTAGCAAAGAGTTTGTTTATTAAATTAATATCTTATGTGATATGTATTTATGAATTCAAGGAATAATTACAGGTAATACGACGCAATTCTTAAATGATAGGCTGATTGTTGTGAATTCAAATACAGTCTGGTTTATTTCATAGGGAACAAAATGACAGGATAGATTTACTTTGTTTACGATACCTTTGACTTCCCTCAAACACAAACGAAAACAAATGATTTAATCTCTTTGGAAAATTTTCTGTTTCAACGGAACCGAAACATTAGTTAAACATCAGTCGAAATGCAAATTGAAACTCTAAAGCCGATGATTGAAATGGATGCATTTACAAATTATTTAATTTTCCGCCTTACGGAGCAGATTTGTTTCCTAAGGCATCTCAAGTCGAGTGTAAGTAACTTTTAAATAACAGCCGGAGGAACAAGGCCTTAACTCTCCTTTCTTAGCCCGTAGATACCAGGGTTTGATGCCTGCAAAACTTCTGTAGAGTTTATTGAACAAAATATACTAGAACAATACAAAATTTAACACAATTATAGGCAGGTTCAAATTATTTAATTTAATCGATAAACTGCTTAGTAGATACGGTTTCAGGAGTAAGGACCGATAACATTATTCAGAATATTAAAACTTCGGTTATATAGGCCAAGCTACAGAAGTTTTTTGAGGGCATTAAAATATAATAGGTAACGAACTGTGCAGGGTTTTAAAGTGTAATACATAGATGGAACCTTTAATACATAGATGAAACCTTGTTGTGGTGAAAAATTTTTGTTTATAACAAAATGGGGTCCGAAAAACTGTAAAAAATGCAAAAAAACATCATTTTATTTTGAGTTTATAGCAATAACTACGAAGTGCACTTGTTTTGACTACCATACAAAAGTTGTAGATAATTAAAGAACCTACAATATGAGCTCTGCCGGAACTCTCTAGCCTCGATAAAAACGGGAAAACCCGCGAAAAAGGAGCGTTTTATTGAAAATTCGTAAATTTTGCAACTTTTAAGCTACTGTGCGGCGTCTGTGTTCCGCGTAAGAGTAACTTTAAACATATAAATTATTTGTGCAATAACCTGGATCTGTCGACCGGAGAGTTTTGCTACAATGGGCAATTAAATTTTTTTGGTCCTTTATGCAGATAATCAACCTTGGTCGTAAGGTGGTCCGATCGTAATTTAATGGTCTTAAGTTTCTAAAACCGTTGAAAAAATACGATCGAACCACCGTACGAGTAAGGTTGATTACCTACATAAAGGACCAAAAAAAATTTAATTGGCAATAATTATAACAAAACTATCCGTCCGACAGATCCAGGTTTTCCGACAAATAATTTACATATTTAAAGTTACTCTTACCCCCAACACGGACGCCGTAGCTTAAAAATTGTAAAAGTTCTTTATTCGCGGGTTTTCTCGGCTGAAAATGCAGCGAGTTCCGGTAGAGCTCATATTGTAGGTTCTACAATTCTGTACAACTTTTGTATTGTAGTCAAAACGTTTGCACTTGTAGTTATTGCTAGTAATTCTAAAAACTTTTTTTTAAATATTTTACAGTTTTTCGACGCCTTTTTGTTATAAACAACAATTGTCTGTTTAATTTATATACGATTTCATCTATGTATTATACTTTAAAATTCGTTCGTTATCTATTATTTTTTAATGCCCTAAAAAACTTCTGTAGCTTGGTATATATAGTTCAATAGATGAATGCTCAAAAAGTACAGAGAGTAATAGAAGGAACACATTTTTTTACTTAGGGACCTTGTTGGACTAGTTAGAAGGTAAACATACTTACTTTTTTACTTTTAGTTACTTTTTTTTAGTCTGAGTTACTTTTTTTTTGGTTTTTCGCTTATATCTCTGAAACAATGAGTTTTACAGATAAGGCTTTTCAACACAAAATTAAAGCTGACAAAATGTGTAACTAGCTTAACTCCATCAATTGTCTCGCTATCTCGTATAGTTTCAGATGCGCGCTCAAATTGTGAAAAAAAAATTGTGAACTTCTTTGCCTTATAGGACTAGATAATTCAATCAAATTATGTTCAAATCTGTTCGCCTATCCTATAGACAGTGAGAGACACACAAGAAGTATTACTCGTGGGAAGAACACATACGCATACATGTAAGTAATGCGCCTTATTATAAGTTCTTTTTCTTGGACAAAATGACAAACAAATGGAGGCACATATATTAATTATATGTAACATGAAAAACACAATGTTTCATCAAATAGCATGAACCAGAAGAAAATAACCTGGAATTGCCACCTGGCAAAAAGAAATAATAAAATATTGGAAGAAATCATACAATGCAAAATAAAACAAACAAGAAAATTGTGAAGAAAAAGTAAATAGTGGCTTGGTGAAAAATAGCAAATTTCATGGACAGAGCTTTGGAACGAAAATGGCAAGAACGCTCAAAACTCAATGTTTCATAAATGCTAAATGTGACTAAAAGTGACACACCGAAAGACAGCAAGTAGGTACTCTTAAAAAAAATGTAAAAGAAAACAAATTGGAAAAATCGATGAAAAGTAAACTATGTGTTATAGATGAATAGGAAAAGCCTCGAGGAACTGCCAGAATAACAAGAGAAAGATGAAATGCGTGAAATTAAAAGTTGATGCTACACAAATCAGAGAAAATGGATTAGCAGAAGCAATGCTAATAAAACCTCTTAATTACGTCAATAAAAGATTAGAGACTAATGATAGCAGATTTGGTGATGCTTTAGAATATAGTGATTTATTGATGTTAGCGACGATACAAATATTAGAAAAGAAGCTTGGCAATTATTTATTTAATGATGATTTTATAGGCTAATATCCTGCAAAGAGGTCATGACTAGCTCTTTAATATTGCGAGAGCTATTCATGACCTATTGGCAGCTAGAGTACCATATAAAAGGTATCTATCTATTAAGTATTGGATAAAAATCGATTTGTGTGAACGGAGAACATTGTGAAGGGACCCAGTGCCCTAGTACGGTGTCAGTTTCAGCCCTTGCGTAACCAGACGGAGTGCATATCTCGCTCCCCTGTCATCAGGGAGGGTAAATCAATAGGAACGAATCAAATTCCATATTAAGTCCAAATTGTTTTCATGTTCAGAAAGGCATATACGCATAAAAGCTTTTATTAGATTGGATTGTGTAATTTGATAAAATATTAAGTTCTTTTAAAACACGAAAAGCAATAATAATATGTCCCCTTTGGAGAGCTGCCGTCATCCAGGTATTCCCGGGAGAGACTGTAAAAGATTCATAATCTGAGATTAAGGAGAAAAAAGCTATTTCTTTGACTAAATGGTCCTTTTGTTTCGAAATTACAATTGCCCCGTCGAGACATTAGGAACATGATACCGACTTTTAACCTGTACTTTTAGGGATTTTCTTTGAAGGTAATTCTTAATGCTCACGGCAAGAAGTGGTGAACATATATGAATTTCAACATACACGGGGGTGCAGTTTGGGAGAATAACATTCGACTTTTATTCACATTTCGTTATTACAGTCCCTGTGCGGAGGAAGTTTCTATTTTATTTTTCGTAGCGTGTTTACACTTTCATACAATTATACTGACAAATATTTACATTACGCTATTATGAAAGAACAGCGGAAGAGTACACTAAATGTTTTACTATTCTTTTTCGTATGGAGAAACAGATATGGTAGTAAAGGTACTTAAATATTTCTAAAATAAACAAGTTATTTAAGTAAATCTAGCCCCGTTTTGATATTCTTAAAAGTATTAATGTTTATTTTAGGTTCCTGTTTTATGTAAACTGTAAATTTAATGTTATTCGCAATCTTGTATAAACTCGGTTATTAATAATATTTATCCGTTTTAAATTATATTAACGCATACCAATATCACAAAACTATTAAAAGCACTGAGTCAAATATTCACCAGGCACGTTATTTTAACTAATTCGTTAAAAAACATAACACACACAAAAACACAGCTATAAGCGGCATATACACAGAGGCACATCTGCTTTTGTTTAATATGCTAAGGAAAGTATGCGGATACGTTTTTTCTAGGAACATAATATATGAACTTTTTATTAAATTAATTCCATATTTTTTTCTATTAATATAATTAACTCAAATAAATAACTAGCGGATATATTAAATCATACAAAGAACTATTTTAGTCTCTAAGATATAATCGATTTCTTTGAATAGATTTTAAATACATTTATATAAAAATGTATAACGGTTAATATAAGGTATAATTAGTATTATTAGTATTATTTATTTCTCGTCATTTAAGATTAAGTTAACATTGCCAGAAAATATTTTGTATGGTTTGTGGTGACCCTAGTGAATAATATGTATTGCAGATTTTATATTCTCAGTTAAACAAAAATAGAAAGGTAATAAAAGGATCTTTCGATTCATATTTTTATTTATGAGTATCGTTTGCTATATTACTTTTCCATATTACTAACTATATTACTAACTCCTAACTAATTACTTACTAATTAATTACTTTGCTATATTACTAACCCCCTATAGAACTCCTCGAGACGTCTTGGTATAAAATATATAATGGAATAGAATTGTTCAGAACAATCTAGTATGGGATGAAATAATCGAGAAGTTTCCAGAAACTTGAAAATAGTATATAAGGACCAGCCAATCGTTATATTAGTCAGTTTAGTTTAAACGCTCTTAGAGACCATGTAACGAGTAATTTAAAGTATTCAATAGTGATTTATAATTGTAAACAGTTATTACTTGTATTTCGAAGTTAATAAAGTGTATTTGGATTCCGGACAGTACCACTTATTATACGAGCCCAGTGGCGTAACAATTGGTATCAGAAGTGAGTAGAATATAACCAATTTTATGGTGAAAACTCATTCTACGGATTCCGACGAGATGGCAGATCTTAAGGAATTAATGGAGATGTTAAAGAAATAAAGAGAGGAGAAACGAAACCAGGAAATGAAGGTAAAACAAAGAAATGAAGATGAACAGAGACGAAAACAGGAAATTGAAGCGGTAAAATAAACAATTTAAGTCGAACTCATTGCAGTGAAGGTATTCAAAGAAGTCAATTCAATCAGAGAAGGAATACAAACAGAAATTAACAGTCAGAGAACGATTAGGTGAACGAAAACATAGGTGCTAAGACATATCTATATAGACAAGCAACTTGAACTCGTTTTAGACAGTCTTCGCGCGGGAAGACCGGAAGTAGACAAGTAATCACATGTTTCGCTCATCTTAAAACAGAGGTCCATGTGCTGGATAACTAATTGTCTACCAGCTTTTTTGGTAACATAGAAGACAGGAATTTATCCAAGAGGGCTTTTTAAGTTTGGTCTAGTTGAAGTATAAAACTGAAAGATTCATTCATGACGGTAAACACATCGTGCAATGTATCTGCGTCATTGATATGCAGGCCTCCGACAGCAACTGTTGAACCTATCGGATGGGCGCCAAAGACCGTCATGCAGAATCATCATGAAGTATTTGTGTTTAAAGTGTGCCTACAACACACGGATGCCTCCCAGTTTCTTTGGGAACATAAAAGAAAGAGACTTATCCAAGAGGCTGACCTTCGCCTTCGTTCATTCATTACGGTGTGCACAACATATCGCGCAACGTAGCTGCGTCATTAATATGCAGATCCTGACATCAACTCGTGGACTCATCAGATGGCGCAGAATCATCATGAAGTGTTTAGATGGTTTCAACATATATCTGATATAGTGGCCGTTTGACATGTAATCTTAATAGAGGAGGAAAAGCGGACGAAATACTTCTAACTGTAATATATCTGCTCTTTGAAATCCGCATGCTTGATTTGGTGAGTTGTTCCTAGTGGTGCGAGAGATACGTTAGAGACGTCGCGTGGACCTAAAGGCGAGGAAAAGCGGACGAAATATATCTACTTATATACTGTAATGTATATTTTCCTGGAACTCCGCAAATTTTATTTGGTAATAGGTTTCACTACGAAATTAAGATCTACAAGCCTCGTAACAAAAAAACTGTCTCCTATCCAACAGTATAACAAAAAATTCTACAAATAATTATCAACAACTCGTAAATACTAAGAACCACTATTAAGTGCCACAAAATACTCCACGAATCCAATAATAATCCTCGAACCTAAGTTTTTAAAGTTTTTTAAAAAAAATGGAACACATAGGACTCTATTTCAACTCTATTTCAACAAAGCAAAAAGAATTTTAACTTCCTGGTCCCTCGCTTCATTAAAAATTGCGCAATTGCTATTTAAAATGTTGTGGTGGCTGTTTTTCTCACCTGGGCCAAATGAAAATTAGTGTATTTACATAACATTACATAACTAGTAATGCATTTATAAACGAGTCGATAGCGTACAGTGCACTCAATTCTTAACAGGGGAACCCACCCTTGGCAGAATATTTGGGATATTCCCAGGGTCGAAAATTATAAACAGATGCCCTGACTCCAGCAAGAGATAAAGTTTAAAAAATGCGTTTATTTATCACCCGAAATACTTCATATTGACGAAACCCATAATGCCCTTATCTACAGCACATTTTCGCGCACTACATCTGGTTTAGAGTCGTTTACAAATCCCAATCTCGTATAAAAATCAGCCGACATTTAAAGGAACTCAATCCAGGGCCCATAAAAACTGCGTTAAATGGATCATAGAAAAACCGCATAATACCGAATTGATATCTCAAAAAGATGCCGTTTCCAATCCACCCTAAAACTGCGAAATTGAAAGGGTCACGTGTACGGATTTAGCTCATTGTGTTTCATGACTTTGTAGTTTTATCCCCAAACGGCCGCGGCCTATTTTTTATAGTCGCACAGTTCAGTTTTTGACGGGCAGATGAAAACGAAATTCGGGTAATTAAACAGGAATTAATTAAGTGGATTTGTTAAACACAACTTTTAAATGTGTTCTGATAAAGATCAAGCGGAACGAATTATAGGGCATAAAAATTTAAATTTTAATGGCGATGTTAACCAGTCGAGGCACCGAAAACAATGTACTCGCACACAGCCGCAGCAGGCACCGATAATTGCATACACAAAATTCCTGATACTTTCAAATATCATACTTATATTATAATTAACTCAACATACGTCGAAACATATAATTATTTTAAAATTAAATAATTTATCGCTGTTGATAGGTCAATGATACGAGATGAACATCATCGAAACCAGTGCAATTTGAACTTCTTTCCAAAAAAAGTCCTTTGCAAACTTATAATGGAAAAATATTTTAACGACTATGGAATTAGAAATAAATAAATAAATGGGTTCGACCGAATATATTTTAAAACTTCCCGAGATGCAGAAGATGCCAAGGTAAGGAAGAAAACCGTAAAGGAATCTGAAACGTTCTTGACTTGTAATTAAAAATATTGCGAATATTATGATGAGCAATTTCCAGAAAACAGAAAAATTTCATGCTTTTTATACACTTGCTTGGAGAGGCCGTGAAGCCGCAGGATCAGAAATCACTGGTAGAATGTAATCCAGCCCTTTTGTTTGTCCAAAACTACAGAACGGGTTGCTGAAAACTGGCTGATACAAAATTGTTTGCAAAAAATAAATCAATCTCAGAGTTTGCCTAGATCGTAGCACCTCCCTTTGCCTAGATCGTAGAAAAAAAGTAAGTCATTCACTTAGAGCCATTGCCGCAACAAAACTGGACAAAAGCGGAATGTCACATTAATTTTTGTAAAAAAAAATAACAACATTTAGAAAAGAACATTATACCTAATATACAGACGTTATTTATATTCATTGCGCTTACACACAAAAAATAATTGAATTGACCGAAAAAATAACTTTCTAAAGGCCCAAATTTTAAAAAGGAAAAAGATCGGTAATAGTTCATGTTGGCGCGTGGTGGGGAGAACGGATTTGTCCAAAACACACTCCTATTTTTAAGTCAGGTAAATAAATATAATCCATTTTTGTTCATTAAAAATACCTTCTGAAACTATTTTTTAGGATCTGAATCGGGTGATTATAATGGCGATATGAGTGCTGTAAATTTTTAAAACTGTTTAAAGACTCAGTTATTTCCTAATCTGCAACAAAACAGCGTGCTTGTGTTAGACAATGCATCTTGTTATAATATTATTAATGATACGGAACCCACAACTTTTTCACGAAAAGACGAATATATTTACTTTTCAAATTATTTTTTTCAAAAGATTCCACATGATACAACAAAAATAAAACCAGAATTATACAAATTGATTAAAAAAGTAAAATAAAACATCTGGATTACCATGGACAAACTACTAAGAACATGAACATGAAATATTTGCGATTGCCTGCTTATAGTCCTGTAATCAACTATATTGAAAATGTATGGGTATACCCAAGCATAAAGTCAAATTGGTTGATGTAGAGGCATTGGCAAGAAAAAATTTTGAGGAACTAGGTATCTTGTGTAGGGTATTGAAAAAAATATAAATATAGAAAAATAACATATTTTGGACTCCGCATTTGATAGTTCATTTACTGTTAATACAGGATCATCTGATGACAGTGATGTTAGCAACAGCATATATCTGGTAGGTGATACAGATACATATATATGTATCTATATCTGGTGTTGCGTTTTCTGACGATCAAGGCGACGAGATTTTGTTAACAATAAATTATAAAATAAAATTAGGAAAAACACGGGACAAATAAAATACCTTGTGGTATTATTTGTCCTTAATTGTGATTTTTTTGCTTTATATCAGTGGCAATAAATTATAAAATTTTGATACTAATTTTAATTTTACTACCCTTTACCCTCCAATTCCGAACCGCCTGCACCTCTCTGATAGATAGACAACTCACTATAGGTATTTCGTGCAACTTTACGTCTCCGCCCATGTATATTTTAGAGAAATACTTACCTTAGCAAACTAATAATTGTAATATGAAATTAAATTAAAAGTTTTTCTACCCCCATTTATCTCTTTCCATACCCACCCTAGTGAATCAGTTCCTACAATGGCTTATGATTTCCTCATTTTATGACCGATTTTGATTTCTGCCATAACATATCTATATCATCTAGTATTACACGAATGGCAATATTTTAGTATTATAGTCTCTCGGTAAGGGTTATTTTATAGTTACAATAGAAAAATAAAGAATGGGGTCGTTTATGCCCACAATACATCTGTTATCCTCTCTGGACTAGTAGACTACGAGATTAGGTAAGTACGTTTCCAAGGGTAGCAACCCTTGCAATGGGCTTTGTGGCACGCTGCCGAAATATTTTTTAATCGTAAATATGGGGATAATGATTATTAGTTTTTAGGCCTCCCTATGTCTCATAGTGTATAGTCTATATTTACGATATAACGCATTTTAGAGAGTATATGCTATGGTCTATTTGGAAATGAAGGAGAGTAATAACATCTTATAATCAGACGCGGTTATAGGTGTGATACTGAGTTTTTCAAATTCCATAGACATTAAGTGCCAATGGTTTTATACATGGTGATTTTACTGGTATTCGGATCGATAATACAAGTGACTATCACGAAGATATGAATGCAGATATGTTCGAAAAGTATCTATTTTTATGAAATATGTTGACTTTTATTACTCGGATCTGAAATTGTATTGGATATTTTATACAGCCAATCCCTAAGGATGGCAGGAAGCCGATATAACTGAATGGTTATCAGGAAAAAATTGCATTGACCTACGGAGTACTGATGAGAACCAATGAGTTCGAAACTAGTCTACGCTTGTTGAAAGAATTGATGAATGGCCGCAACTACAAAATCGGATTTATAGTGATAACTCAGTGCAGGTAGAGGCCCTTGAGAAGATGTTTCCTGTAAATCTATTCAGTATGTAGTTTTGCCCATCAGGGCTAGAGGTCGCAGCTCTAGGTGCCTCCTCTGCAGAACGCTACCTATCATTATGCATTTGGGTAGTTTAATGGGTAGTAGCAAAGGTCGCTAGAGCAATCTAGTTATCTTTACATTACACAAGGTATACGCAAGGTATTTGCTGTAATAATGAAAATTTTCCCACAAATCAATAATTAAATAAAAAAATTATTCATCTGTACTAACCATAAAAATAAAGATAGGATAAACATTTAAAAGGCGTGTATGAAATAGTAAGAAATTCTTCCCTGCTTTGCAAAATATTTTTTTTTGACCCATATTTTTTTGAAAAATCGATTTTACAAAATATAAACAAATTGAAATAACTAAGTAAATGTTTCGTATAAAGAACCTAGACTAAAACAAAAATAAATGCAGTAAATAAAAATTGCAATACAATATTTCTAATATTACAAACCGTTAGGTCGAACGCCACAAATAGAGAAGGAAGTGGCCCAACAATAGCGCCGGCGCCTGAATGCATACAACTCAATGCTTTACTATAGGTGTTACACATGAAAACCAATTACCTATTTATTTAAAGAAATCTTTATGTTTAAAAATCTATAATATGTAAATAGTGAGAACAGTTACACCGTAAACTACAAAAAAAATTCAAAGTTGAAATAATAAGGGGTAAATTGAAAAATTGCTCGAAACACTAATTTGTTAATAACAACTATTGAAAACATAGTTTCGCAAAATTTTTTTTTCAATTTCGTGTAAAATTTTTCACTTTAACGTGAAATTGGTTTCGTTTACTACAAGAAAATCATTGAAAAATGTAAATGTTACAGATAGCTAAACATTGAAGTTGCAAAAAATAATTGTTGTGATTTTTTTAAGTATAACCGCGAAAAATAATTTTGTGATAATGTAATTCGGGTATTTTGAAAATTTAACAACGATTTATTCATTAAAAGTTATAGGTAACCATATTTTGTAAGTATATTGTAATTAATGCTGGATGCTTAATAAAGGCAATATTATTATTATCATTATAGATAAGCGAAAGTATAAGAAAAATAAGTTGTTTTTATTACTATTTGTTTAATAACAATTGAAGCACGAGCTTAGGAAGGACAAAACAACTATTCCAAATAATTAGATCATAATCCAAGCGATGAAGATAAAATTTCCTTTTTGAATGATTTATCTACTGGACTCTATATACAACAGTAATAATTATTATATTATCACAAAATAACAACATATTGGTTTCTTTTTTCAACTGCCTAATTAGCAACGATGTCACAATTGCTCCATGTCAAGAGTCTGTATTAAAAAATCGGGAAAAATATGAAAAAAAGGACAGGGGCGCCGAATGCACACGGGCTCCAGGAATTTACTTCATTATTTACAAAATAGTTTAATCATGCAGTCTTATTTTAAAAAACCCTAGATATATATATATATATATATATATATATATATATATATATATATATATATATATATATATATATATATATATATATATATATATATATATATATATATATATATATATATATATATATATATATATATATATATACCTCCCATTCGTAAACCAAATGGCGAATAGGCGCGCTCCGACAAAGAAAAAGCAGACATCTTTGCTGAACACCTAACCGATGTCTTCCGAATTCAGCAAGGAGCTCCAGGTGAAGAAGTGGAAAGATTTAACGATGCGGCTTGTCAAATGTCACTCCCTATTAAAAGTTTCACTCCTACCGAAGTCAAAAAAGAAATAAATAAACTCAACATACGAAAGGCTCCAGGATATGACTTAATCTCGGGCCAAATATTAAAACAACTTCCTCGCAAGGCTATTGTTCTCCTGACCGTCATATTTAATCGCATGATAAGTTTATCCTATTTTCGCAATGATAAGTTTATCCCGTAATATGGAAATTTGCCGAAATTATCATGATACCCAAATCAGGAAAACAACTTAATGAACCTACGTCTTACCGACCCGTAAGTCTAGTCCCGACCATAAGCAAAGTTTTTGAGCGATTGCTGCTACAGAGGATCTATGCAGACCATGTCCCACTACTACTACCAAAACATCAGTTTGGCTTTCGAGAAAATCACTCAACCACTCAACAAGTCCACCGGATAGTCAACGAAATATCAAAAAGCCTCGAAGAGAAGAAATTCTGCAACGCAGGGTGATGTTCTCGGCCCGCTGCTTTTCCTACTGTACACAGCCGATATACCCGAAACCAACAATACCATAATTGCTTTCTTTGCCGACGATGTAGCAATACTTGCTGTAAATGAAGATCCCGTAAGAGCCTCCCAAAATCTCCAGCATCATATGGATATACTAAATAACTGGTACTTTCGATGGCAAACAAAAGTAAACAAAACAAAATCAGTCCAACTAACGTTCACTACATGTCACACCTTCTGCCCACCTGTAAGAATGGATAACGTATAACTACCTATTGCTACAGAAGCAAAATACCTTGGCCTCCATCTTGACCAACGTCTCACTTGGAAGAAACATATTCAAATTAAAGGAAAACAGCTTTACTTAAAGTTCCGCCAAATGTACTGGCTACTAGGTAGGAAATCAAAGCTTTCTCTCTCCAACAAAAACCTGCTATACAAAACCATGCTCAAACCTATCTGGACTTATGAACTTCAACTATGGGGCTGTGCAAAACCATCGTCACTGAATATTATCCAGATTCCAATCTAAAGTACTAAGATCGATAGTTAGTGCACCATGGTACGTAAGTAACCATACACTACATGATGACTTTAAGATTCCTTTCATCAGGGAGGAAATTCCGAGAGCAGCGGCGCTGCACATCGAACGCATCGAACGACAATGAGCTAGTCGAGAACCTTTTCAACAATGATCCTGCCACTAGAAGACTTGACGGAGCCTCAAGATCTTTTTCAAAACTGAAAAATGTAGAATAGGTGAAACATCATTGGATGTTTCCCTTTCACGCGCAAAACTTTCAACATATTTACTTAATACTCTGTAATGATGTAGATTGTAAATAAAGCAAAAAAAATAATCTTAAAAAACGTTAATATTTACAATGTTGATAGTTTAGCGTATATTTCGCGTTTTTAAACGTAAAAATAATCGCAAACAAACCGCGTAAAACATTTGGGTGTAGCCCCATGTCGGCTTATTGTGTAGATAGCAGTGTTTCTTTTAATTTATATAAAATTAAATTGACTACTACGGAGCAAAATGCATTTTTGGCAGTCATATACTAAAATATCTGTGGTGCAGCACTAAATTACTTTATATTTACTTACAGATGCATAGAGAGAAAACTGTATAATAACTTTTTAATCAAATGGCATACGGACTAAAAAAAGAAAAATGTGTTTTACGAAACCCATTTTTCGAAGACAACATTATATTTGACGCACGAATTTCTAAATTTTTATTCGGCGCCCCTGACACCAAGTATAACAGTTGACAACATGAATGGAGGCAAAATTCAAAGTAATTATTTGTGTTAAGAACTAAAATTAACATTTGTATACCTCAATTTTTCATAATTGTTTCTCTCTTAATGATTTATCCCTGAAATAATATCCTAGACAGATTACAGCTAATAAAGTTATGTATACCCATTTTTCGGAACTGATTTATATATTATTTTTTAAAATAGGTGGTCTGTTTAATTAGATATCGAAATAAATTCAGGCAGCCCAAAATGAGAGAGATTTAAACCTTAAGAGATTTATTAAAATCCCACAGCGCGGTGTGTTATTTGACTTTTAATATCAGCAATATCTCAAGGAAAGCGAAATGTCTAACACGAATTTAATATTCGAAATGCATGCACCTTCCTTTAGAGATAAACGTATATCGCAACTTTTAATTTACATAGTTGGAGTAAAGTTGTATAGCATCAAGTTTTAATTTGGTTTTAAGGCAATCTCCCCCCAATCTAAAATAATATTTTTTAAAGCCCTCTGAACATAATTCTGGCAACATCTGCCCTAAATATGTGTTTTAAATAAATGTTTTTCACCGCGGGATTTTTTAGGCATTAGACTTTCCAGGTGTAAACGGGACGCTTTGTGAGAGTGACAAGTTATGATGGATCTATATGGATTTCGCAATGCCGGCCAGATTGAGCGCTTATGATGCTAATGCAGGTACGTTGTTTAAACAACTTAATTGTTGCTTTCGCCACCCCGTAATACTTAAAATACCACGGGAGAGCTTAGATTAGAAAAGCCGGCTTCCGCCGTGATTGATCGGACTTTTTACCATCAGATGCGTCTTCGTCATAGGCCTTCAATATTCGGCCGCCTTAAGCGCCCTAGACAATATATGTAACAAATGCATCAAATTTACATATTTATGTGTATTTAATATAATGCCTGCGTTACGCCTGACGTTGATCTATTAGCGATTCCTTGTTCTCCTAACGCTGAAATAATTAAAGGCTTCAAAACACTATAAAAAATCACCACAATTTCTCAGCCGTATTGAACCCATTTCGTCATATTCTGACTTTCAGAAAATTATATAACTGGATTAATTAAATTGAATTTCTTTAGTAATGCCGTTTCTCTAGTATACATTTCACCATAAGTTTCAATGCACCTCCCAATTTCAAAATTCTATACTTTTTTCGCTTTCTCAAAATTCTCAAAATTCTATACATCGAGTCGCTTATTTTAAATATAATGTATTTTATAATGCTCTTCACTTCCTTTTTTTGATTGCCTGTATATTATGACTACTTATTACCTATACATCTATATGGACATTCCCTATAACTGAAACGTACGACTTTTACTTTTAAAAATGCGAAAAGGTAATTTATTAGTAATATGTTGTGAAGACTCAAGGAAATACGAGTGTTACCCGAGAACCAAGCAGGCGTTTTATCGAGCAGTGGTTTAAGGGTGGCTGTATTTTATTTGGTTTGTAAATGAAACACCCGCGTTGTCTAAGCAAGAGGCACGTGTTTACGGGAAAATATTTCTACAAAAAATATTAGTCTTTCATTTCGCCTGAAACATATTTTGTGTAAAACAACATCGGCGCGTTGCCCGTTTATTCGTTAAAATGTTTTCTCTCTTTTTGTGTGTCGAGTTCGTTAATTTCTGTTTGTGTTTCTACTGAAACGAAGTCACGTTCTATATTCGTAAAAAGGAAACCTTAAAAAATCAATTAATTAATTACTTAGTACAAACGTTTGCTTTATAAATAATCCTTTTATGTTTATAATAAATCCCCTAACCTGTCTTTTACGCAGAATCAAAGGAAGCCTTTCATGATTAAGAGTGGCCTTTTTTGTATTATGTCAATATCCTCGCTTTCTTCAGATCGCCTCCTTGCAAGCATAGAAATTATGATTCCTTTTATAAAATAAATATTGACTGATTACTGTTCGTCATATTATATTCAAAAAAATATGTACGGTGAATAAATTTTCATTGCGAGAATGGATGAAGGTTTTATTTTGTTCGATTAAAAGAAAGCATAAGCACCAAGAGACGAGAATCTAAGTGCACCCCCATAAAACCTATAATGCATGTGTATATTTCTAGAATACTAATCTATTTTGATGTCTGTTTACTGTATTCGTCATATGGCACCCTAATAACGATAAGAAATCTTAAAACATCACTTGGAATTAGTGAAATAAAAGCACGTCTCCGAAACACGTGTGTTTTAGATATAGCTGTACTTACCATCTCTATAAAGCTACTGGATTTATTACATTTATTACCTTATGAGTATTTCCTGCTATAATAGGTTCGTATTTTTAAACTCACTCTTGAGTTTAATCTAAATTATTTCCTTCCAGTTGGTAGTAAAAATTAAGGAAAAAATATCGAAAGACTTTTGTTAGTCTGCAAACGGTCACGCCCACTTTTATTCATAAAATTCCGGCAGTTGTACCCCTCATTACCGGTCATAAGTTCATTAGGAAATATGTATTTAAAATTTTTCGACTCTTCGTAGGTAGAATTTTATAAATACAACAATATTGTTGGTATTTAAACGATAAAGAGGCTGTAGTTTCAAATTTTGAGCTAGTTTATGTTCAACTTTGATTTTGTGACAATCATACCACTAATACGAATGTGTCTTAAGGATAAGATTGCTGTTATTGTGGTGTGATGTTAAGTTCACTACAGTACTCGCAAATAGGCTGAAAAGTTAGAGGAAACTCTTTGAGGAACACCAGAGAAAATTTCCGGAAACTGAATGATCGGCTATTGACTAAGTAGTTCGAAGTTTACAAATAAATTACAAAATACCCCCAGATGAAGTACGTTGAAAAGGCTAAAATAATTGCTTACCTAGAAGATGGTGTACCGGTGAGAGAAGTTGTCGTAAATTGGACAGGAATAAAAACACAGTTCAAAGAACTAAAAATAGATTTAAGATCTTTGGAAAACTTGAAAAGAAAAGCTTTTAGTTCTGGGTCTTCCGGGTGGACCAAGAACTACAAGAAAGAGACGATGCTTTGGTGGAATATTTGCGAGAACCCCTTTAAGGTAGGCCGAAATGCCATAGAACGAACATATTTTCTTGATTCAAGGACCACTTCATGTAGCAGAATAAAAGAATTATGAATTATGGGAAATTTTGCCGCCGATAAAAAAAATGCTTTTAAAAGACGAACATAAGCAGGCGATAGTTATTTTCCTTTTAAATAATACACAATTTAAAAAAGTGGAATAATGTGGGTGTTATAGATTAGAAATGTTTCAGTCGATATTTAACGGCCACGTAAAGATGCGATTTTCGAAAAATGTGTGAATAATTTTCAATTTCAATTCCAAAAGTTTCAATTTAAATGTCAATATTAGCAAAATAAATTTAACTACGTCAAAAAGCATATTTATTACCATATTTCCACACCATTTATTTGGTTATTTTATATTGTACAATTCATTGTTTTCATTATTATTAAATTCTACATCCGGTGGATCAAAAAAGTTATTGGGCATTGAATATTGATGTTTTTTTTCAAAACCACGTTAGCGCTGTGTGCCTACTACTATGGGGGAGAAATGATCATATTACTTTGTGCAATTTGATATCTAACGAAAGATGAAAAATGTAATTATGTAATAGGTACATTCGTATTAAGCCAAGACCTATACAAAGTTACTTTAGAAACACGATTAAATCATTTCTAAGATCACAAGAACTTAACAATATTTCATTGTCGCTAGACATGACCTTAGGTGAATTTTGTTCTGTCATCACTAAGCTACATCCATCCAACAAATGGAGTGCATCAAAAAAGTGATCGATGCGTGATCAGCCACGTGCGTATGCGTTGATTGGCGAAAGCAGACATGCCTTCAACTTTTGGCTGATAGCATTTTATTTCGATACCTAGAAAATAATATGTGCATAAGAGAGGCTTCCATACTGTTCTTAGTGGCATACCTGAAGTAAATGAAGATATTTAGGACTTTTTAGGGTATTTATGACAATATTTAGGATATTTTTAATTACTAAAATAATATACATATATTAATTCTAGTAATTACATCTTCAGTTGAAATAGACTCGTCAATTAATGTTGAGGTTAAAATATATGTTGCATATTGTGTTGATTTCCTTTTCTTGATAATTGAATACGAATAATTAATGGTGTCGATTGTGTATTTAGTTGGTAGATATGAAGCAGTACTGGCACGTACAGTTTTACACGAGATATGAAGTATCATTTTGTTTATTTTTTGTTCTGCGAACAAGAATCCAGATCCAGCCGTCAATAGATTGACGGTTCAATCTTAATAATGGCGAAGCGGATGAAAACTGCTATTTTTGTAAATGACAAGTCTATTAATAATCGAATTACAAGCAGATGATAATAAATTATGCTTTATTTAAGTAGCACGTAATAATTTCTTAAGTAATATCAACATAGGAAATATGGTTTATATAATAATATTGTATATATTCCGAGTGCTTCTATGCAGTCATATTTTTATGTCTTATTATTAACACATTTCCGTTCGAGTTTATTTATATTATTTGAATGAAAACAGAATAAACTGAAAATTAGTTAATATTTTCTTTTAAAGTTTTTTTACGATGCCACTCCACATTTAATGAACTGCTGCTCGTTTATAATTTGTAAAATAATGATGTTATAAAAATATTAATTCAAAATAAACTTGTCTTACCATATGACACAAAAACGTATTTTAAGTTCAGCCTGCTTATTCTATTGAAATGAACTCCGTGACGAGTGATACTACGCAGAGCACGGTGTTTATGTGAAGAAAATATAAAATATTAATATCATAAATTGTTGCATCACAGGCCGTGTGAATACATCTACTATTACGATTTTATCTTTCTTTCTCAGAGGTAAACAAACATATACGAATTGCGGTGAGATGCACCTATTTAAGTGCCATTGAATCATCCACTTGACTAAAGCATCCCTCTGAATATGGCCGTACTTCCCCACAAATCACCATAACTGGCGCCAAGTCAAATACCACATACCAGTGTTCCTAAAAACTATACACATTGTACCACTCAACACTATTTCGTTATAACAGGATGACAGCAACTTATTGTCCTATAATATACCTATCTTAAATTTAAAGGCATAATAATTCAACAAAATCAGTTGAAATAAATTTATATGTTAAAAAAACTTAAAAATACCCTTTAAAGGGATTACAAAATAATGTTACTCAATTTAACAAATTTTACTCACTATAATTAAATGCTTTTCACTAAGTTTAAAATAAGAATAAAGTGATTAACAAAAAATTAAATAACAATGAAAAGAAAGGTAAAAGAACAAAAGTAGCACAACTGGTGCACAAATAATATGCGCTAGGAAATCATTATCAATCAGTGACATATCGATAATGCAATTGATAATGCCCCCAAAGAAACCTGTAATCATTCACATCTGAGTCCTAATCACGAATGTTACAGGGCGGGCCTAGTCGGTTTTCGTAATATCATATTAGAGAACGTACCTACATACCTACAATATACTCTCAAATATTTGAATTATGTTAACCAACGAAAATTGAACGTAACAAAATAATAAATTCTTGTCTGCGAGTGTATTAGTAAAAACATTAGTCATCAATGGATGATCTATTGACGATAAGGGTTTGACTAATAATATTCAACAATTTTTCGAGAAACTGTTGAGCATTTCTAATAAATAAAGCAGAAGAACCTGATATTGGATTTAATAATTGCAGGAAAAACTTTGGTAGATCACTGGATGATGAATTTTTAGAACTGAGAATAATTGATCTGAGAGGAATATCACGTTCATGTTTTTTTGGTAATACATAAAAAGGAAAAGAAGCTTTTTTGGTTCTTCGTTTATTTTTTGTCGGTTTGATCAGCTAGTTTTTCTCTTAATTAAATTATGAAATACATACCTATTAGACGTTATAGCATCAAATGTTACGTGTAGCGTTCCATTACATTACACTGATTTTTTCCTGGAATTCCTCAATGTCATGGTTGCAAGTTGCAATGAACACATTTTTCATCACAGTGCATTTGTTATATCTTTGCATAAGCACGTTTAGGCTGTCTTGTACGAGTTCCAAATGCACAAAACACCGTAATTGAATATAATAATCGAGTTACCTTTTAATAATCCTTTTCGTTTCACGTTCAAAGACGCTACGTCGCGCAGAGAGAATAACGGCCCCCAGCAAAGTGATTCGAATAAAATTTCACACAAATTTAAATTGTGGTTAACGAGTTTTTCGAAATTAAGAAGCTATTTCGCGGCGGAACAGGAATAATAAGCTGGCATTCGGCTCGGCACAAACTCCACGCTCAAAATATAGGACTTCAAAGGAAAGTGCTCTTCTAATTCGTATCAATTAGGAAAATAGAGTTAAACATCTTCCAACTCCTGCGTTTCTTAATGCAAAAGGCAAACGTTGGTATTACTTAATTTGTCTTTATGCATAGACCCTTCATAGTAAGAAACCGTGGAGTAAACGAACTGATAATTGCTTTTAAACTTTTTTCATCATTAAAATATTTTTGAATCGTACCATCACGAGTAAACAATTTTCAAAAGAGTAAATCAGATCCATACTATTGAAATTTCAATATTAATATTCCTTGGTCATGTATCTAACCAGAATTAATTACGCTAATCGGGTGGATCTCGGCGGAAATAAATAATCGTTTGCATTTATAGTCCGAAAACGGATATTAAAAATATACAAAAATATACAATATAAAATATACAGAGTGGAAAATTAATCAATATTTTCAATGGAACAGCCCATATATTAAGATCCCTTTAGATCAAAAAGTAATTTTTTTCTGGATCCGAAAATAATTGTTATATAATCACTCCACCTGTTCTAGTAGATTATATAGCAGTTTCTATCTTGTCATCCCTTTGCACTTCATTGCTAAAAGGTAACTTCATTGCAAAGCAGCAAAATTGGGTGGTCGTCCAAAAATCAGAGGGTCGTCCAAGAATCAGTGGGGGTGATTTTCTAAAAACATTTCAAATATTTTGTTTTGCATTTTAACATACATTTTTGGTGGGCATAAAATTTACAAAGTTCTATGACGATATTTTAACCGGAAATATGTTTTATTAACGTTAAATTTACCATTCTTTTATATGGAGGGCCTTGATAAACAATTGTTCGCTCTCAAAACCACTAATTCTGATGA
This sequence comes from Tetropium fuscum, assembly GCA_964058915.1. NCBI lineage: Eukaryota > Metazoa > Arthropoda > Insecta > Coleoptera > Cerambycidae > Tetropium > Tetropium fuscum. Next base: position 291,759 of record CAXKVY010018451.1, on the reverse strand, counting down.
CTGATTGCGAAATCGTAGAAGTATTTTCTATAAATGCTATAGACCGGAGGATTGTCATCTTTTTCTTTTAATTATCTGTATCTTAGATAAAATAAATAATAGAGCATAATGTTACTTTCTCTGATTATATTAGGAACACAGAATTTAACAGATCGATCTACTTACAGATTATTCATTCATGACTGCTCATGAAAGTATGAGTATTTTATAATCCTTTAAATTGCGCCCTGTAAAATTGCGTAAAATTCAGCCTTGGTATTCCGAAAGATTTGCCATCGAGCAACTCTCGAATTACTTGGTTCATTTCTCTAATTGTGTTAAAGAGAAACACAGCATTATTCAGTGTTAAGGTATGGTTGGTAGGCTACGACCGCTCAAACGGATCACTGCAGATCGGAGAGAGGGAGGACTGGAGATGATCTCCAATGAGGACACAACAGGCCCAATTTTAATTACTTGGGATTTATACAAAGAGACGTTCGTACCGAAATTATTTAGCTAATCGGGTGGATCTCGGTGGAAGTAAATAATCGTTTGCATTTGTTGCTCTGTGAACATTAGATTCAGACCCATTTAAACGATGAAAGACTTCAATCTTGTTCGGAGTTTGTTATAGTATATCTTCCGCAATTTTCTGGGATATATTACTTACAGAAAGATACATACCTAGTAACAATCAATGTTTGTTCATTTTCTTGAATTGTACAGTTGCGGCCACTCAAATGTGAACGACAAAATTGTATAGTGTAATTTTAAAAACTCAAAATGTGCCGAAGCACTGAGGCGCAAGTAGGAGGAGAAACAAGGAGAGTTGCAAGGAGAAACAGTTTAATTCAAGATGAAGAAATGATTGATTAAGAAGAAACCCATTTCATATGGCTGCAACAGATTGTCATGGTGCGCAGCTTCCTGCTTCCTTGTGGACAGCTAGACGCTGAATTAAAGAGAGCAATATAAGTAATTATGCAGCTGCTACAAAATTTTTATCTGCCTATACTATCTTTTGATGAAGAAAAATAAAGCAAAAAGTAATCGAAAACTTGTTTCTGGTTGCCGCCGGTGGACAATAGTTTTCAAGGTTGTTCGTTGCCTTTTTCGAGTCTGGGTCTGATGATAGAACAGTGGCATCAGCAGATGTAGCAAGTCGAAATAAGATGACATGACATGAGAGAAATGACATCCCTGTGGCACTCCTGCACATATTGGATGGTAATTAGATAATGTATTTTTGTATTAAAATTTGAGGTAGCGGTCGGATAAATATGATTTTAATGAACGTAAATTTAACTTTATCAACAGGCATCATTAAATTCAGCTTATATTGTATTCCTTTGTCGAAGGTTTGTTGTATGTCTAGGAATATAGAAGCGCACATTTTCATTTCTTCCAGAGCTTCTCTTCTTTGATGGCTTTATTGTGTGGTTGAATGTTAAAAATGTTTATTTCAGTATGAATTGTTTCCATAAAGAATAATGTACCGTTCGTAACGTTCACACATGGATGTCTACGTGAAAATGCTTTCGATAATAAAAATACTAATACGCCATGCTCTGTGCTCTTATTATAATAAGGAAGTACAATAACATCGTGGCAAATTCACAATTATACCAACAATTGGTGCCATAAATAATATTTCTATAAAAACAGGAAAGTCATAAACAACGCTGTATGTTCTCAGACTTTTATAGATTAGTAAGGTGAAACAGTTTTGTATGGTGGCAACTGAATAAATAGTCTCCATATTTCTCTTACAATTTGAGGTTACTAAGGACTCTTTTGATTTATGAGTTGATTAGCAAAACACTCCAAGCAACATAATCTTGTAAACTATATTGATAGAGTTTCAGGTTGCCCTAGGGCGATAAAAATGGGTTTCTTTTGCACCAAAGTGCCAATGATGGCAACCTATATGGGGTTAATAAGAGTAACTTCAGGAAAGTCCATCTTGCCAGCCCCAGCCCCACCCCCGCGTCATTCTCACACATACTCACAACGGTTAAAATTTTGATTTGAAATTCAGTGTGATCAATTAAAATACATAATAAAAAACACATTTTTTTTGAGCCGACGTATATATGAGAAGTATAAAAAATCATTGTGTATGCACCTCAAGAGTATTATTATCCTTAACTTCCTGCAATATTTCACCTAGTACGTAGTCGTATTTACATGTAAATGAAACAGAATCATATTAATAATAAAACTAACGTTGTTTTATTCTACATGCCAAGCCGGAAATAATTTTCAACAAAACAGCAAGCTCTGACAGCCAAGAATAAAATTACCTGTGAATGAATTTGATCACTCATACTCATTGTTCAAGCGAACGCAATTAGGAAGCGTTAGCTGAATACCCACTTATTACAGTTCTCATTTTAACATGTGCTATTAATTTAATTTGCATTTCTACGTTTCCTTAACACCGGTCATACGTATGGGGTCAAGTATGTAAACTTAATTGAATCATTCTGGCCGAACTATTCCTCAGCTTTGCTAATTATTGCGGCTCGTATGATATCACTAATTGTTTCCTTGTAATTAGGATATAATGTTTCGCGTTGCATTTAATGAAGTGGTCTAGTCTAGGTCATCGGAGAATTCACTGAATAAAACGCCCAATATTTTTGAGCATACTCAAGTTTTTGTTGAAGGGATTCCTCTATATATCCTTCTGCCACGTTGCTTTTCATCTATACCATGTCTTTTAAGAGTAGTGATGTCTGCTGCTGTATCAGACAGTATCATAGCAGACGTTCCCGATAGAAATAGTAAAATTTCTTTTCACGTTCGTCTTTATGTTGGTCTTTCAACATCAAGTAGATTTTATCAACTGCTTTTTCACTAATTTCTTCACTCCTGATTTTCTTAAAACAGTAGACTTCCTGGATCTAGGTCCTACCGATTTACGTTTAAGAAAAGTAATTAAAGTTAGAAATTTCTTTGTCAATATTCCTTTTCATTGTTAATGTTCTTATTATTGAGTAAAGACTCAAAGTTAAGCGACAGAAAGTTAAATGCGAATCTTTAATGTTTTAAAGGTAATCATACTGCATGTGATGTTCTGTTTGGGTTAGAGGCTTCAAATAATTTGTTCTAATTTCTTGTCTTCTGAGGACTTCAGATATTCAGAATTTTAAATTACTGGTTGAATGAAATATAGAGTCATGCAAAGATATCTTTTTTTGTGAAGTTGTAACTACTACTAATACCTACCTACTAATTATATATGTAACAAATTAATTAAGCTAAGCAATGTCAACATAAATAGATCACGAAATAAAAATGTTTTAGTAATACCAAAGATATATTCAACACTAGATAGTCAACGCTTATGAGAAACATTTTCTCGCTCATAAAATGAGACCAGAACCTCATAAAATGTGTTGTAAAAAGGTTTCACAGTGAGATAAACTACATAACATATTCGTCAATATCATCACGTTAGTGCACTAACTCTCATATCTCTCTTTCTACTTTAGGTACGTACCAAACCTTGGAATTGTGGTCCAATTTATGAGCGACAAAATATAACATTATATTGACATGTATTGACATTGAGTGCTGTATCTAGATATATTTAGTAATAACAAAACAGCTGCATTGCACGTGGTTTTTCATCTGGTACTCAAACAATATAATCCAGAATATAATCCCAAAATATGTAATAAACTTACAAATGATTAGAAATTGTATTTATTCTTGTATTTATTGTATTTATTCTTAATGAAATTTAAAAAGATGATGAAACGATTTATGCCATTCATTTTAGTCATATAAAATAGTTGTCATATTTTTATTTTCAAAGTTTTCCTAGGAGTACATGGATATGTCAAATGAGGTAGTTATGTTTTTTTTATATGTTGTATATGATGAAGTTGTAATGATAAATCCAATTTCTCTACCTCGGAACCCCTCCGAATTATTGTTAAATATTTGAAAAACCATTAATTTTCCGGATTATTTCTGGATTATTATTTATGGATCCTTAGTTGTCAACATTCACGAGAACTTAAAGAAAAACTCAAACTTTCTGTTTTTCTGGAAATTTTGCAAATCATTGAACAGCGCTATCTTAGAAACTATTTGATCTATAGAGACCAAATTGTCTTCATTTGGGTGCAAACTTAGTCTACTCAAAGAGTGTACAGAGTGACTTTTGCCGTAACACTTATCATTGGTGGTAAAAATTGACATAAACTGCAAAAGGTAATAAAAGGTAAAGGTAAACTAAAAAAATGGCTTTTAAAGTTTCTGACAATGATCAGGAGGGCTTTCGAGGAGGAAAACTTGTGATTACTATTCATCGCATACAACTTATAAAAAAAATAGAACTACCTCATCTGATGTAAGGTAAAATGTACAAATTCCATAGACTATAGTTTTTGTACATTACCGCGTTAATCGAAAAATGAGAGGTTTATCAATTTATAATCAGTTCACCCTCCCACAAAGTTTCTAAACCAAATCGTATAACGTATAATGTATAGTATTCCATATTTGATAAGAGCTAAAAAATAATACATACTTTCTGCAAACAAAAATTTTGTTTGTACGATAAAAAATAGAATACCCCAATTTAATATAGAACCCGAGATATCAATCAATCAGCCACTAAATGTAATTTCGATGAAAATTCTGAAATTACTTTGCGATAATTTTTTGAGTTGTCAATGGGTGCAGATTAAGTAACATTGGTATTTTTTTAAATGGATACGTTTTTACAATAATCTGTCTTTACCTTTCCGTTAAAAAATGACCAGATAAATAGAAGAAACATATGAAAGGTACTTAAAAGCAGTGAATCTTATTTTACCTCGTTTTATAATATAAATATTTGTACACATTTATATTAAACCTATCCATTCAGTCAGTCTCTGATACACTTTTGTAATTATTGAACTGAATTAAAATATATTCAATCAGTTGGAAATTATTGTTCCTTTTACATATTTAAATTTATTTATTAATATTTAATAAAAATGTTAATGTACTAAAACATTGATAAGTTTTGAGATAAAAATGGGTAAGTAAACGCACGCAGTACCTCGATACTGTTGCAAAGTTTTATTTCTGTTCGAGTTCGTTTTAATGGCAATCCGAGTTTCTCCCACGCAAAAGACGTTGCAATCGAAAATAAATACTTCGGATCTTGCTGGGAGCTAACAGTTAGTCTTCCGAAAACAAATATTGTAATTAACACAAAGAATGTGCACCACTTTGATATGTAATTAACTAGAAGTGAACTGATATAATTGGAATTCCAGCAGTGTAGGGGAAATGAGTTACAGTTGATATAAGCAAACAGCTTCTGCTCATTTGAGATTTATTTTAACTTCAATTTGTTAGACATTAATCAATAGAAAGCAAGTATTTGCAAATTAAATCGGTTTGCTTAAGATTTAAATGGGGTGCGTCTTTGACGAAACTTAGTTTACATTTTAAGTGGCAAAGCACTCCCCTTAGTAGAAGGCGGAATATTATGTTCATATCCATGAATATTATGCAGAAATGTTTCTCGCATTGTTTCTATTGTATATTTGGCTGATAAAATTCCATCTGTTCTTTATATAAAAATCTTCTAACAAATGCGGTGACAATATTTCTTTAAACGTCTGGTAAGCGAAATATGCCGGATCTTCTAAGCATAAAATCTATACGTGAACATTTAAAGCCTGAAGCAAAACAGTGTACCACCTACTTGTAAAAATTGATGCTGATGTGGTTTCTAACGTTTTAACTTTATTCTTGACGACAAGATGCTTCATCAGCACATACCACTAATAGCACCATTAGCCATCTACATGCGATATTTTTACTGCTATTACATATTTCTATTTTGCTCTATTTAGCTAATTAAAATGTTGTATACAGTGTACTTAATTTGTACATTGGCGTATCGTTGCTTTGGCAATACAAGTATTTTTAATAGTTGCATAAATAATATATTATTGGCATAGGGCTAAACATTTAAAATACTTATTAATAAGGTACACTTCTCAACATTATTGTTGTAGGTTGTTACCGGTGTTAGGTTGTAACCTCCTTGTAACTACACATTTGGATACAAATGCCATTCATTCATTTTATGGCACTATTTCTAAACATATCGACGCGGGTGTCCTGTCGGATTTTTTTCTGATTTCAGCAGAAACACCCTGCTTCGATCACGATTGCATCGATCACCAAGCAAATAATAATAAAATTACTACGTCTGAGTAAGCTTAGAGTATTACTTCTAGCTGAGTAAGCTTAGGTGTTCCACAGAGGTCAGTATTAGGGCCTATGTTATTGTAAATACCCTGAAACCTATAAAATATTATGCATAATGGTAGGCGTCATAAAAATCGGGTCTAGTGGTAGGAAATTTTTTTTTTAATTTCTCAGAAAACTTTTACTATTTAGGTACGAAGTTCTTTAAAATTACAAGCAAATGTTTCTACAATAAGTTATTTTTATTATCACTTATTATTCCAGTAATATAAAAAAACAGATTTAAGTGTGGACTTTGGGAAGGTTACTTGTCTTACAGACAAACTTATATTTTAAAAAAATATATATTCCTACCCCTTGACCCGATATTTATGACGCCGGCTGTACCTATGCAGATGACCATCAATTATAATTTTTAATAAATAAAATTCTAAATGCAATGTCAAAATGTTTTATAAAGGTTCTATTTTTTCTATTCTATTTATTGAAAAATTTACGTAAAGTTCTCAACATGGAAAAACTACGCATGGTCTACCATTCACAAGTAGAATCATATCTTAGATATGATATATGTTATTGGGGCAGCACCACTCAACAAACAAGTTTTATGATTTATATTGGGAGTCCCCAGCACCTAGCTGTAAAAATATCTTTACGAATTAAAATTTTAATTCAATCATATTTATTTTATTTGAATTATATGTTAGCCTTTTTAAATAGGGAATAATTTACATGGAACAAAAATTTACCTAACAAAAATACCAGACAGAGAAATAATTTCCATATACCGTTCAATAAATATAACGTAACTTACAAGTCTCCAAGTAGTCTGAGATTAAAAGCATTTAATCTACTACACAGTGATGTAACAAATGCCATTTTGACGTACAGCCTACACAGTAAAAAAATATTTGGTGCTAAAACTCGCCGCACTTGCGTATGGCCTATTATCATTCTGCCAGTTCAACGGTACGCAACTGTATAAATGAGTTATTTCAAGACAGTCAATTAAAAATTGAAGTCGACATAGGTACCCACAATTTCCACAGAATCCACAAAATACCGTTTTTGTGGATTCTTTTTTTTTTTGTTTGTTTCACATATTCGTTCACACTGAATATGTGAAACTGACTGAATTTACATCTAAGGATAAAAAAACTCCACCATAAAAAAATAATAAAGTTAGTAATTTTAAAGGAACTAAAAATACTGTCTTCTACCTAGATGTAGAAAATATATGAGGACATTTTTGGCCATAATAATTCCTATATATTTGTAAGAAATACTGTATACACGAGTACGTGGATAATAAAATCCCGCATATACGACAGAATCTACTCCAATCTAAAGTTTGCGAATATCTCCTTTCATTATTCATTTAATAATTTCAATTTTCAGCGGCCGTAAAACGGAAAGTTTTCCGGGCTATGAGAAACATAAAAACTGAATTTTTAATTACTCCATTCGGGAAAACAAAAATCCCATTTTTACTCTTAATTAGTGCAGCAAAGCGTAAAACCTAAGCTCTTACTTTTCTTGGATTGAGCTTCCCCCGCAAGAAATTACGAAATTTGTGTAATTACCTCCCTGGTAATACCTGTGGCGGTCGCAGGTGGCTGTGTACATCTTTAATTAATGCCATTACATATTCATCAGTCTCAAAAAGGGTTGCTCGCGCCGTTAAAAATGTATTTGCCCCAGACGCATTTTCGCGCCCGGAACGGCTACTTGCTTTTGTTTCTTTACTACGAGGGTGTTCACTTTCAGAACTTTTTTTGCTTTTTATATAATATATTTTAATAAACATACCAATAGGCAGTTTACTGCTTGACGCTTGAATCGATGCTCAAACCATGGAATTCGAAAAGTGGTAACTGTTTCTAATTTAGTAGCAAATTATGGTAATAATTATTATGAAGTTCATACGGTGTTTAGTAACATATTTATAGGTAGTTCAGATGAATAGGACAACTATAATGTGAATGAAATGAAAGAGAGTAGTTTTTACAAAATTTATATAAATTACTTTATAAATAGGGCAAGTAACTAAAGAAGTTTTGTTTTGTTTAATAGAATATTCTTCCTTCCCTACAAATAACAATGCTAGGAGTTCTAGCTACGGTACTAAATGGTAGCCACGTTTGTATTTGTCTTTATGAGAAATTAATAATTTTTATTTTAAAATCAAGAAAATCTTAAGAGTTTAAGTATAATAATAATAATCGCCTGTGTTTATAAAGTAGTCTGAAGTAAAAAATTGATGAATTTCAAGAAATAATAAGTGTATAAGCAGTAAACCAGCATCTAGGGTGTTCTAAATATGAAGGTAGTAGTTTTATCATAGCCAAAGGAGGATTGCAAAGCTGTATGGTGTTTCTACAAGAAGGTAATAATATTGCAACTAAGTTATCTCAAAAATCCCATGGGAAGTGTTGCTGTTTCTTCGCTGTAAATTGTTTTGAGTTGTTCCAACAACAAGGAGGGTATCGCAGTTTGGGAGTTGCCGCATTCCACCAATAGGGGTTTACAGATCTGAGTGCTACAATGCTTTACGCGAATGCTAGTGTTTTGTTTTTGTGTTTACAAAGAATAACTTTGACAAACAAGGTAATACACAAAACACCATTATCGTCATATTTGTCCTAATTGCTTCATTTTAAGATATTTCTCTCTTCGCCCAGGATTTTAAAATCACATGTATGTTAGTTTTTAAGTTATGATAGGGTATCTCAGGTAGAATAAGTTAATCTCTGTTCCATATTGTCAAACCACTATCCACCAATCACTGATTAAGATTTAAAATAGATGTTTTAGTTTAAATTAAAATACAATCTCTTTTCTTCCAAGGTTAATTTAAAAATAACATACATAGTCTTTGCAACGAAGTAATTATTATAAATAACCATTTAAATATTAATTTCTAGAATAAATAAAACTTTAAAATCTTAAAAATAAATGATATTATAAAATCAATTTAAAAAAGGAAATATTCTGTTTTGAACTCAACCTTGGGGTAAGCGTTTCCGTGCTCTGATTTGACATTTCAATTTCACAAAGCTATAAAGAAGTGTGTATATAAATTTAAATGATTAAGTGACCGACATACAAATAAATAAATATCTTTAACATTGATCACTAGTTTGTGAACTGGCGCCCATAAAACAAAGAATCTACATTTAGTCTACAAATTATAAGCAAATTAAAGTAAGTACAAATTTCAACAGCAAAATCTATTTATATCTTCATTATAATATTGTACTCCGATTGACTATCTGATGATGTTATATTGGACTACAGCAATGTAACATCACACCGTAACACAACAACACTATACCACAATTCTTAACAAAAATAAATTATAAATTAACTAATAATTGAACATCTTGAATCATATATTCGTTATAAGATTCATAATTAACTATTAAGAAAACAAAATTGAATCCAAATGTCTAATGGAAATAAGATAATAATGACAGATATATCTGTAAAAAGTAAAACTAAAATGCTATTTGTAATATACGAGTATTTTGTATACCTAACTTATAAAATTTTCAAAGCGATTTGCAACAAATTTCTTGGTGAACACCAACTGGTAGGGGATGGAACTATTTTGGTCCGTATTCCATTCTAAGAGAGTATTGCGACATTTTAAAAACTATACATATTTTCTCCTAAAAATCCTGATTTAACTATACTATACTTAGTACTTAGTAGTACATAATTTTATACATATACCTACTTTAAAATCATTTAAGAGTTACATACATACTATTCCGCTGAAAATTTATTACATAATTTTTATATGTGTATACAAATCAGCATAGGTAATTTATTAGGGAATACTTTGTTGCTGATACAATTTTTTATTAATTTTATTGTGTATAATATTATTTACTTGCTTGGAATAAATATTTCAGAATTAGTTAGGATTTCTGAGGCAATACTTTCGATCGTAGCTACTTACGTTATCGAATGCCAGTTTAAGGATGAAAATATGATTCTAAAAGTTCTGACGAATTCCTTAAATTTATTCTGTCTTAAGGATATTTTCTGTTGATTAAGTATTTATAAAAATAACCCGCCTTAATGGCTGAAATTCGTTCTCTGGCTATTGATTAATATATTCATAAATACATACCGAAGGCAGTGAAACATCGCAACAATACCAGTTAATTTTAATGGTCGGGTTTTGCTGAGCAACCCTTCCGCGGAAGGGTGTGTAGAGTTACAATTACCATTTCCTACTAATTAAGCGTGTTATTACAAGAAGCAGCTCTATCTGCTGATATTAAGAAATGATAACTTGTGCGGCCATTTAGGTCAACATCCTTCTATATTTCAGACATGGAAGCCTACACTGTTATTACTACTTTCTTGATTATTCGTTTGTTGAAAGTTAGCTGACAAATAGGGGACTTAATCAGTGCCTTATATAATAATTATTAAGGGACAGCAAGCGATGATATTGCCTTTAAAATTGCCATTTTCATTTTTCTAATTGTTCTAAGTTAATACGTAAATAAACTATGTGAACTCATTTGGATTTATTTTCTTTAGTAGATCATGAGAGAGCTCTGCCGATAGTTTGAGACGCATTAGACAAGGACAGGTCAGAAGGATTCAACTCGAGAAGTTATAAAATTTCCATCATGCAACTGTCTGGAACTTATAGAAATTATTATATAGAAAGAGGATTTTCATTTTTAATGAGCTTTCGCTGAGTAAAACGAACAAAAAATATGCATTCAGTTTTTTCTGCAATCATCTACAATCTATTTGGAAATGAAGGAGAGTAATAAAAGCTTATTGAAAATATAGATCATCAATAAATGTAGTCCGAGTGAAAATTATTCGTTTCTTCCGGCACAGATCATTTATACCCATCCGAAATGCATACTTAATGAGATTTTGTTACTATATTTCATTTCCAAATAGACTATACTCAACTACCAACATATTCTTTTAAATGCTGCTAGAAATGCTATACAGCACATCTTATAAAAACGCGGAAATTTTATACGGCGGTTAAATACGGCTATACAATACTTATACAACCAAAAAGGGTTCCATTTTTGCAACAGTTCAGTACAGTAGGAGTTGATGTGATGATTATAAGACAGTTTTATAATTATCACATTTCCCTGCTGTATAAAAGTTATTTAGTTCACTAATAGAACCCCTAAAGTACTGAGCTGTTGTATACTGGATTTTTATTCTATAGCCTCTCTATAAGAGAGTAAACCGGTGTAGTGTAGGCTATTTATAAAATAATTTCGTGTATATTACGTAATGTTTTTAAGCCTGGGTAAAATAATAATAATTATAGTATTTTGCTTAAAAGCTCCAGTACAATTGTTTATTAAACTTGCATTACAACTATCTTTTAACGTCGAAAGTAAGAGTATTAGGATAAGTATACAACTGAATTATAATTTTTATATAATGATTTCAAAATAATGGTTATAAAGGTTTATATAAAACGTTACAAAATTTGTATGTTTACGACATTTTTTTGTCCTTTAGCATGAGTTGTAAAAACGTCTATATAGAAGATTTATAGAAATCCGTAATTTTTAGGACAAAATCGTTATATCAAGACGTTCTAGAATATAAAACTATTTTTCAAGCGGCGTTAGACGCTAGTTATAAAATAATTTCGTTCTTTTAGTTGTATATTTCGCTATTTGGGTACCTAGTCCGTATTTCGCTAAGGAAATCGTATAAAAAAATATGCATTTCAGTTTTTTCTGCAATCATATATAATCTATTTGGAAAAGAAAGAGTGTAATAAAAACTCATTAAACATGCAAATCCTCAATAAATGCGATCCCGGCGCGGGTAAAAGATTCCTTTCAGTATAATATATATTCAGGTATACAAGTTAAGTATTTCGAAACGATTATTTATACGCACCCGGAATGCATATTTAATGAGTTTTTATTACCCTCTTTCATTTCCAAAGAGACTATAGAAAGAAAATGTCAAATTTCACTAATGAATAGGAATTAGACGACAGGTATAGGCGACAAAATCCTTATCAAGTTTCCGATAACATATGACCGTATCCCCACTTGTGTATTTTATTAGCAGCGGATATGTAGAATAAAAGGAACTGAATTCTATCCGCGCGGTTTTGTTTGAGATAAGGGTGCCTGTATAAAGGGTAGTGACACTGGTCTGAAGAGATCCATCCCACTTCCCATTGTTTTAACATGTTCTTGTCTCATTGGATCTTTTATCACGGAAAAACTCGAGTGATTGAAATGCGATATAAACAATGGGGGTGAATTGATTCCAAAGTGCTAGGTACGCGATATTTGATGAGGATGCGCCAGTCGTAGCTTTTAGAATATATTTAATACCTACACGTATCCGCTTGCCATAATATCAGCATAATTTATTTTGCCTTTGCATTCATATATAGACAAGTATAGAGTATATATTTCCACCAATATATTTCCGCAATCAGTTTCCTTCTACATCCCCTATAAGTTTTCATTAGGCCCCATAAATTCGTTATAGCGTCTATAATTAACTCCCCCACAATAAATGTAACATGATGAACAGAAGACCATCTTCCACTGTATCAAAGCAAAGCATAATATCATTTCTATATGCATTAGTAGAAACAGGGTTCAGTTTCGCATTCGGCAGCGCATAAGTGAATTATTTATTAAATTTAAGGGCGAGGTTTTGCATGTAAATAAATTATGTTAATACCGCCAGGAAACTGACGATCACTGCGTTTGGTATAATTACACGTGTTTTATTTATATTTTGTCTTCTTGTAGATACTTACATTCTGGTTTATTATTGCTAATGGTACATATTTATAGGTATACACTATTTTTAAATTTTAATTAATAATGCAACATCCAGTGTCCCTAACATTATTGGTACCGGCAGTTCCAAGTTCTTTGCTATTCATATTTGTTTGTGAAAAGAAATCTTGTAGCAATTGTACGGTTTGTAGCAATTCATTACATAGAGAAATAAGTAAATAGATGAATAAGGAAGACACACTTATGTTGATAAATAAAATAAAACAAATCGTACATCACTCTGAAGATCATCAATGAAGGTAAAAGAACTTGTACAGCTTCTAAGTGATTCATTTCCGTATATATCTCGAGATATACAACTGGTACGTGCGTCTTCCTTATTATTCATCTATTTGCATGTTTATCTATATAATGACAATTGCTACAAACCCAAGAGTTTAGATAGATTTTAAATATTTTCCCCTCTAAGCTGTTCTAAGTCAGTGAACAAATTATGTAAAGCATCTAGGTAAAGATGATAATGTATTATCTTTGATCTAGGTAACAATATTCCTTATACAGTCCAATCCAATATACAAAGGAAGTTACATCAAAATAGTTACGATTGACGAAAAAAATTTAGTAGAGTTGAAAATTGGTACAGATATTAAATACTCTTACAAATGAAATATTATCAAAAGTCCACACCTTCTGCTAAAAACTGTATTGAAGATCAAAGGTCAAAAATATCGGTTTTTCGCATAATGTTCTTAAATTATGTTATTGTAAAAATAGGTGAAACAAAGGTTGTCGATCATGTAATTGTCTACAAAAATGATTAATCAGATACTTATTTCAAGCGAATCGCCATTCCTTGGATATCGTGATTCCAGAAGTTGGAAAAGTCGTATTCTGCGAAATTTTCCCCCTTTTTTGACATGGTTTCCCAGTAGGCATACTATAATCTTCAAATTCTGCTTTAACGGTAATGTTGAAGTAGATGTGCTTCTGCTTTTCAATATCGTGCTTATATCATGTATACCATCAAGTTCAAGTGTGGATAGGCATTGAACTGGACCCAGAAGACTGGGATTGCTACAGAAAAACTTCTTAATACTATTTTTTCATTCCAAGCCCAAACTTTTTACTACAACCTTTTGTAGTAAGAATTGTGACCGTAAAAATTTCGGAATATTTTGTTCACCATCAGGTTCAAGGCTAGTCTTGCTCCATTGTTAAATCGAACACAACAGATGAACTTATGATATCAATGAGGAGACAACTCATTCGCATTTTTTCTTAGAACAATGTACCGAAATCCAGTAAGGAGAAAAAGATGATAGCGAATATGAAGACATGACCGTTGAAAAAGAATTTGAAGATTATCACTCGTAATAAATTGTAGAGAAAATCAGCAATAATCCGTTCCACTTTAATCATGACCAATAGCGCCATTATTTCGATCAATAGGACACTATCTAATCAACCTTTCTTCATCTCAATAGATCGTGGAGTATGCCTAATCGTACTACCGTAGGATTTTCTACAACTTTCATCTGTCCCATTTTTGCGATAACACTTACCGTTTAAGAAAAAATGGTGAGAAACCTTTTTGACTTTTTACCTTCTAGAGATCTCTTCTGATCTCTAGAAATAACATTTCCAGCAGATAAGTAAGTTTGGACTTTTGATATTTGATTTGTAAAGGCAGTGTATTTTAGACCTGTACCAATTATCAGCTGTTTACGACGTTTTCTTGACTTAAATGTTTATTTTGAATGGGCCATCGCCCGATGTTAACTGATGAAGTGTGTGACCACTGACGCCACATAAGTACTTGAACAGCATATTTTTTGCAATATGTAGCATAGTAAAATACTTCACAGTATATGCGGTAAAGTAGCATAGGTGGCACCGTCAAAGAGAACATGTCAGTCAATTTAAAAGAGCGAAGAATACGATGGGAGAGAAAAGGAGGATTACGAAACGTTTTATTGTTGTATAACAACCTTGTAATGAATTTCTTATTGCCAAGAAGATAATTTATGTGCGGCAGACAGCGCGAGTCGCATAATGGCGGGAAATATTTAGTTTTAATTAATATAATGAAGGCATTGGGGTGATTTTTACCCCAAGCTGCGGGCAACAAATAATGCTGCAGCGACACATTTCACACCTCATAATGAAATAGCTCGGCAAAAACGAAGCAACCTGTGTAATCCCCGACTTGAGGCATGTTTAACAGACACACGGGCGCAATAAATATAGAAATAAGAAAATTTCATTAACGTCATCTTAAGGTGAATTTATACATCGCAATTTCCGAGTTCCGGGCTTACCAGCGACACAGCAATGTTTTAATAAGTGAAACTTCGCACCGCTCGCTCGCTAGATTATATTATTTAAATGAGTTTTAATTCGACGTGAAATATGCCAACAAAAGCTCAATTACCGTTGTGAGATTCAGTCCGGATTAAAGCGTATGATACTGTTTTCACTTGTTATAGGCTATGAGCTCGCATATAATCAACAGATTCTCCATTATCTTTATCATTACACACCGATAAACACGCCAATGTCAAATTTTCGATACCAGCAAATCAGTTATTGATTTCATTGTTTCAGTTCAAACGGCTTGCTTAATAATATTGTTATTTGTGTTACTCTTATCGGTCCTCAGTCCCCAAATAGATAATTCATTATTGCCATTTTCTCTCATTTACACCCACACTTGGAATATGAAACAGTGGATAGTAACAGGGGAGGATTGACAAAAGCCAATCGTTTTAATTGTGGGCCCGCTAATTTTACGTTTATCTCTAATTAGCCGAAAAATAATTCATATACAAATATTTTATCGAGGGATAGTTTATAGGAGTAAGTGAGGACACGAAAATCACCCTAACGAAGGGCGCACGCACCCGTTTTTTAAGAAAAAACTACCCCCGAGCGGGAATTAACTCTGACGGGATAAAGGTATAAAGACAAGAAAATCAATCCTACGCAATTTTTGAGAGCGAATATCTATAAAACGGCTGCTTTGACATGGAAGGTGATTACAATAAAAGTTGTAGGGCGAGTTCTCCTCCTCTCCACATTCATGTTTCACTTTTTTATTTTGATTAATATTTTTGCTGTTTTTCACATTTTTCCGCAAACGCGCATTTTGTAATTTGGGCTCGTCTCCACACCACCCGTGGGATAGAGCCATCGGCGATAAGAAATCCACAAGGCATCGATCTCTTCGTGCTCTGTATGCCCTTACTCCTCAAAATAAAGACATGAGATTTTTGGCAGATGCTCAAGGGAATGTAAAGGCACAGATATACCTAGTTCTAGCGATTTGCAGTCCATGAATGTCCAAAAAAGTGGCAAGGAAACTAACTGCGCTGCTTGCATATGCATTAAGTTGTTGCGATATACTACTCCTGCTTTGTTCGGCAAAGAGAAGGCAAAAACTGTAAGTTTGCTGAATATCAGAAAGGATTCAGAAGATGTTGTCAATTTTTAATAATCTTGACCCTAGCGAGTGGGGGAAAAAATTAAAACCATTCTATGTATGTGTACCTAGATTTGTTGTTATGATGTTAAAATGTCCTTTTTTGTTTCCCGTGCCACTTATTTGGAGGAGAAGAATCATAGACAAAATAGGTATCACCGATTTAAAAATCATTTATGCGAGCGAGCTAAGAAACACGTCTCGTTAGCAACATGAACTTGCACATGTTCTTCATACTAATCATACCATCAAATTTGTAGGACAATGTGACCATTTTACTATACAAACATTTACTACGTAAGAGTAAAAAATCAGCAGGTTATTAATATTTTTTTATGACACCGTTATTTTGATGTTGGGAGTGGGGGAGGCTTTCGTCAAACCATCCATCATTCACCGCCTCCCCACCCATTTCTCTTAAGTATTATATTTTTCTTAAGTATACAATTGTTTAGAATCACACTGTATAGAGACAATAGGCCTATAATAACATGGTACAAAGCCAGATTGGTTCCGGAATTATTTTTAGCTTTTATTAATTTATCCTAATTAATTATTTACGCTTACTATTGTTAATGTCTCTATTGTATATTTTTTGTTATAAGTAGCAACGTGGAGGTAATTAATAAGGTCGAAATAATTTCCTATATTACCAATTACACATTTAATAAAGAAGTTTCTTTCAATTAAAATTTAAAGGAAAATTATTACCCCTCGGACTAATTATGTTTGAGGAAGTATTTAATAAGGGAAAGAGAAATGGTAAAAATTCATTGGAGATGAAATTTACTTTAAAAATTCTCAAATCAGAGCTGTCCCCGGTGACGAATTAATTAAGTCCCTGAGCATAAAACTGCGAACTTTAAAAAATGAAGTCGTAACATCGACGTTCCCCTTTTCCTTTTTAAATTAGTAGAAAAACGTAACATTTCTTCCTTCATTAACTCTCCCTGAGCTAATTTGGAAAGAATTTGCACCCCAAAGAACATTCCGATCTGCCATTAAACGAAAGCGCGTTTTTCCTTTTGCCGTATATTGGTCTGCACCCTGAAATACTGGAATAATTCCCCATTGCGGACCAGATTGATTCCCATTTAAAAGTTTTAAAAAATCATAAGCTTGATTAAAAATTCCTATTGTAATATCGCAGTAAGAATCGCCGCTCTTACTGAATGCAATACGCCAAATTATTTTAAAAATATATTGAAGAGGAAAATACGATATATAATAATTTGCTACACTCCATAAATTATGATAAATATTGCGTTTTCTCCAAATAATAACGAGTGATAATCAGCTGATTTGTGATATGCCTACCAGTAGAGCTGATACTACTATTTGCTTTAGAAAATAATTATTCCATGTAATTGTTTTTTTGATACTTCTGACGATGTAATAAAATATATATTAGAACATTTGAACGAACAAAGTATTGTATGATGTATTTTATCAGATTAAAAAACAGTAGTGATACTCGTTTATCTGGCGCTGCTAATCCAAATGCAAATTAATAAAATTGCTATCGGTAACCCAGAAAACAATAAAATATAAATATATTTTTTTTGGCAGCGACGAGGTACATTTTATTGTAGTTTTACTGAAATATGGGGGAGAACAGGGACTTTAGAAAAGGAGAAAACTGAGTAACCAAATGCATTAAACTTACTGTTAATTCTCGACGTTTCGGCACCTGCTTTGGTGCCATTTTCAAGAGTCAGGGGGGGTTATTTTAGGAAAAGGTTCGACACTGGGGCCTCATTCTGCCTACTCCCCAGGTCTAGCCTGAGGAATCGTTCATCTCTCAGATAGAACTGGAAAGAAAAGGTTGGCCCAATCAGCCAGCTCCTCAATCAACCAGCTCAAACAGCCTCTACTTCTTAGAGGGAACTGCTCTTCCAAGATTCTTTATTAAAAAATGTTATTCTTATATACCCTTTCTATAGAAAAATGTAAAATTTCCTCAACAACGATAGAGGTAACCGTTTCTGAGAAATTCAAAAATTTCTGTATCGATGCAGATTACTGGGCCGCTTAGGCGTCTGATGAAGTTGCTCAGAATTTTACAAAATCTGAGTATGTGGTAGATCTCATCAGAAATTGAACATTTAAAAAATATATCGGTTTTTCAACACCCACGAATACCCTCTATCTCGAGAACAATTATTTCTCCATACACCTTTACTGGAAAAAGTTGTTTATTCTCTAAGCGTTACATAGAGACAATACGAAATTGTGATTTCCCATGCCAAAGAATCCCCAGGTATCCAATTTTGTGCGAAAATTTAACTTTCTACCTTATTAATAAAAAAACCGAAAATAAAATTTCTGTGTCATCATCCTATATCTCCGTAACGAAACATTTCCGGACCTATGTTCATATGATGATATGTGTTTTTTTAAAAACTTTGGACGAATTTCTCTAAAAAACAAGAGGGTGAATAAAAAAACCCCTCACCCCTTGGCAGGGGGAGGGGGTGACTTTTGTTTTTTAAATGGGAAACTTCATTTTTTATAGTCGCATATTGTTTTTTGTGGAAAAATAAACATCTTTTGTCTGAACTTTTTTTTATTTCGATTTGTAGTTTTTTTGCAAATTGCTAATCTAAGTAAAAAAGGCAAATTGAGAAAAAATCTTCATGACCCGGGCGAGGGGATGGAGGATGTTATATCGAAAAAAACCCCATCGATTAGTTTTATATTTTTTTTTATTTAACATCAACGAGATTCTAAAAAGGTGGTCCATTAACCTCCAGACATAGAATAATCGATTTTCAAACTTTAGCAAATTAAAAAACTACAAGTCGAAATAAAAAAAAGTTCAGAAAAAAGAGTTTACTTTTTCGCAAAAAACAATATACGACCATAAAAAATGGGGTTTCCAATTTAAAAAACAAATGTCATCCCCTCCCCCTGCCAAGGGTAGAAGGTTGGGGGTGAATATTGTGTCCAAATGATTTCCCCCTCGGAACCCTACAACTTTTGTTTACATTTATTCATCGTCTTGTTTCTTAGAGAAATCCGTCCAAAATTTAAAAAAAACACACCCAGTATGTATGTATGTATGTACCTATGTATGTATTTGAAATTTCCACTTACTAGAAATTTATTTTCACTCAATAATAAAACAATCTACTATTAATTGCTAGAAAACTAAAAAAAATAGTAAGAGGACCATGCAATACGTTCATCGAATGTTTATGTAATTCAAGACAACTGTATATGGTACAAGTTATACATGAACATGTATAAGTAACCAAAAATTGTTTTGCCGAGTAATAATTTATAAGAAATTTCACTTTTAAAATTTTTGTAGTAACTAAGTATCCAATTGCAGCATTAACTCACAGATAGCAAGATCTGCAGTTCTGATATCTGACGGAAATGACGGATTAAAAACGAATGTGATTATTTGAAGTGGCTTACACTTCAAAATCAGCATTTTTAATATTAAACTCTCAGAAACAACTTATGCGCCGCTTGCCCCCATTAAATCAAAATTACAGCCATTCCACTTTAATCTGCTATTCTCTAGTCAACGGAGATAGGGCGAAGTTATATTATTTCACTTGAAACCGTGAGAACCTCCACCTGAACGCCAGCCCAGAAGAGTAGTGCTCCTCCTAACCACTGAAAACACGTTCACGGCTCACGGGGATCACCATATTTCAGCCGCTTATAATTCAAATATATAATATTAATACTTGAGCAAGATAATTGTTGTTTAATATTACTGTGCAGCAGTGCCAAAAGCAAATAAAAGCAGTGTTTTCCTGTTAAACATTGTTACTCCAGGTCCCCGCACAGTAGCTGGATAACTTACACCGTAAAATTTATGTTGGTGGTTTGTTGTTTTATACGACTTTATGTAAATATTTTCAGATTACCAACAGCTACTGCCACAGATCCCTTATCTAAGGAAGCAGTATTCACGACTCCATCCATACATACATACATACCCCACACACACTTCCGTAAAACAACGATTTAAGTGGTTTACTTAATTCATGAAACCAAATTGGAACCCACCTAAACCGTTTGACTAAAACTAGTTTTATTGCTATGGTACGAAGCAATAGAAGAAGACCGTCTGTATTTTTTTTTAGAAATTCAAACTAATCTTTTTTCCGACGTTAAACTCTGAATTCAGCCTTTAATCTCTCAATTCAGACTTCAAACTCTCAACTTCTGAATTTATGCCTAAACAAGGTATACGATTATTTTATATTTAACTGACTCACTGCGTATGTATTCCGTTCTATATTTATATTTTTATACAGGTAGTTATTTTTGCAAACATCTTCCTCCAATGACGGTCCCGCCTAAATTGTTTTCATAAGAAAATGCATCCCTATTCTACCTCGGTATGGCACCTTGTTTTCGAATGAAGTTGATATAATCATCTTACTAAACTATGGATTTATAAATATACGGTAAAAATAATATGACTAGATGAATAATGAATAATTATGATGATAATTCTCAACTTGGAGGATAGATATTTTTTAAACAAATACAATTTGTCAGACAGATATTAAATAATGGCCAGTTATAGTGCTTTCGTTTGATATGCAAACTAATGGAATGCGGTTCTCAGTGGCGAGCGCAATTATCCTAATACAGGAAAAAAAATAACAATAATCTTATCATTCTCTTAGAACAGAACAGCTGCCCACAACTATACGGCGGAAAGGGCAAATTAAAGACTGGCTGGAAGTCTGGAAGAAAGAAACATTGAACACGACGATTCACTACTTAAAGCTGAATTGTTGACACTGGTAAGGCAACATTTTCCAGCTTTCAAGAAGTATGTAGTGGATGAAATGGGCAAAGCAAGAAGAATGGAGGTAATTCGATTGCCTCCATATCACTGCGAACTGAGAAAATACAACATTTAAGTTAGCTGATGTGAAAAAACTTCTCAATGGTTCAATCAAAGAAGTAAATGCGGCCAACTGGATAAAATGTATAGACCATGTGAAGAAGGTGGAATCAAGAATGCGGGATCTCGATATTATGATGGATACTCCGGATACTCCCGTTAAACCAGTCGTAATAAATGTAAAGGAAGACAGTATAGTGAAAGAAAAGTCATGAGGGATTACGAAAACATCTTGAAGGAAATCACCAGGTGAGTATTGAGTTAATGACTTTTGAGTTTCTTACCAAACAAGAATATGACACATTGGAAGGATGAGGAAAAAATTGAGACAAATTATGTAATGCACAGATCCATTCGTAAAAGGGAACATAAGATATTGTATTATATTATGATTGTAACAGAAGTAATCACAAAGGTTAATTACAATATTAAATACCCACTTCAATAGCTATTTTAAATACCTAACATACCTATGTAAGAATAATTATTACACAACATAATAGTCTTACTCTTATCTATCTTCAGGATATAACCCCAATTAGAGAACGAGGGCCACGAAATCTGGTGGGACAATTAAAATTAAAGGAGTGTGTCCCTTCAGGCTGATTTGCAAATTGCGCGATGAAGGACATATTTCCGTTAGTTTTTGGAAAACACATGTCGGACATGAAGAAGAATTCAGATGCAAATATTCAAGGCAGAAGAAAAAATGGTGGAAGAAAAGCTGTAGTATGAGGTGCCACCGAACACAATTTTAGAGGATTCAAGGAAATTGGAGGCCCAAAAATTGGAAAGATTAGCCGTCTGAAAAAGTCAAGACATCACAAATTTGTCGAGAACATATAACATCCAGAAGAAACGAGACCAGAATGATATGGTAGCGGCTGATGAGAGAGACAAGGAGATAAGAATATATTTTTTTATTTAGATAGCCTATATTGCATTTTAGACCTAAATTTCATTCCAATTAGGTAAGTATAACATAACATTAATTTTTCTAATGAAACAAGTAAATAAATATAATTATTATAATAAACTAATACGTCTTATAATCGTTTTATTACTATGTCCATCTAAATGGTCCGTATTTTCCATTATAATCAGTAATTGATAATATAATTTCCGCTGATTTTCTAAATGTGATTATTAATTCAGAAAATATTGAAAATTATTCTTAAGTTCTGTAAGGTAATATTGAAAAACACAATGTACTTGGCACTGAATAGTTCCAATTATGTCGTGATATAGGATAAAACACACAAGTTACACTTCAAAGCAAAAGGGGTGTCAAAGCAAAATCAGACCCTAATTCGGACCGCTAATACAGCTCATTCGTCCCTGGCGTGCATTCCATCTATATACTTCACAAAATCAATCAACCATTGAAATTTTACCTTACATTATATTTTACAATAAACCAGAGTAATGACCGAATGCCTTAAAGTTTTTTAGACGTGTAGGATGTGTCTGCCTGCAAACTAGGCTCTATATAAGGGTCTGTGTCTATATATGTAACTGGTCTGTATATAATATTATCATCTATTTAAAGGGAATTGTATAATGTAAAGGCTGTATTGAGGGCTTTTTTACATTGCATGTAATATTCGGTCAAAAATCAGATTTTGAGAACAACTACTACAGAAGAACAACTACCAATAATAAGAATAGCATAACAGGAAAACGCAAACGTATCTTCAGACTATTGAAAGCAAAGATTATTTCTTAACAAAATAAAGTATGCACACGCAGACAAGAATATTTGCATCGATAGCAATTGGTTTTCTATTAGTCATGATCTGGTTATGAACCAACTCTACCGACGAATCAATACTTGATCAATATATCAATATTTGATACTGCTACACTATACTGCTCAGTCATATTTGCATTGATAGAAATCGGTTTTCTATTAGTCATGATCTGGTTATGGACCAACTCTATGGTCCATAACCAACTCTGACCAACTCTGACGAATCAATACTTGATCAATATATCAATATTTTATACTGCTACACTATACTGCTCAGTCAGCAGAGAACTGCTTGGTGGCTCTTGTCATTTGTCTTTTCCTTTACATGTGGCAAAACCCCTTCCCCTCCAAGTTACAGTCCTCTAAAGTTAAAATAAATAAGGGTAAACAAATGGTTTCTATTTAGTTTTTCCACTATTTGGTTGGTTGTTGTACCCTCTTGTAGAAATATCTCAGAGTTACATAAACTTTCACAATCCGAACTTATCCGAATTGACTGAAAAAATGTTAACATCAATAATCATTTAAGAAGAGAACACTTGCAATTTGACAGACATAAAATTATTACATTTATAAACTAATAAACTGCTAATAATTTCACTCGATCAAACTCCTTAAAAAGTACCACAAGCTGTTGACCCGTAGGGATGTCGCGAGCAAAGTTCCATAAAAAATCCAGTGTGGATATCTCAGCCAATAATTATATTATTATTATTTATTAACATAATATTTATAAGCCAGCACATTACATGCGCCTCTGAACATGCTTAGTGCGTATTCTTCCATAAATCTGGATACAAAACTAGAGCACTGGCTTACTAAACATATAAGTAATTACACTGAATGCTTACACGCATGTATGAGCACTGCCTGCGTACCTATATATATTTATTTGTTCATTCAGTTGACCAACATGGCAACTCAATGCGCACGGATTTTGTCGTTACATCTCTCGCATTCCACAACGCTTCATTAACGTCGAGTTGTAATTTTCACGATTTTTTATACCTGCTTGATCAGGGTTCACAAATACTCAGCTTTTGAGAGCCGCTCATTTAAACTAAAACTTCACACTTCAAATGAAACGAAAACCGAACTCATTCCCCCCATTTTCATAGCCAAATTTGCCGCATATTCCCGGATCACTGAAATCGCACAGATAACCATTCGAGAAAACTGCCATTATATCAAAGCCATTGGGATATATACAATATATTAAGTTTGTCTGACTCAAGCGGTTAAGATATCCACTTAAATAATTGATAGTTTGAAACCTAAAAACTAGAAACAAATTGTCGATCTATTGATTTTTACTGAAGAAATTCAACATTTTTACTATATGCCTAAAACCAGCGAACCCATTAATAGACTATCGCAATAATTGAACTTATAGATAAGGCCCATCTGTAATCTGTACGGAGTGCAGACCAAAATTCTGCTGCACCTAGGCCCCAAAAAGGAAATGTAACACTATTAATGAAATTTACTTAGCATTCGGCTTGATTAAGTTAATATTTGCTTGCAAATATTTTGGCCTTTGCCTTCCACTTCTACTATTCGAAGTCCTCCCTGCTTGCATTCTTTTGACTATTTTGACTCCAAAACCTGAAGTTAGACCTCGTCTAAATTTTCTTCTAGAAATTGAAGTAGGGTAAAATTAATCAAACGTATGTTGCACATGCAGTAAAGAGTAAATAATACTACAAAGATAGTATTATTTCCTAGTTATAAGAATCTTAAAAGACAACATAATTCAGCGATATAAAGCCTTTAATGCATTCAAGATTATGATAGAAGCTTCCACAAAGTTCTTAGTATTATTTCCTCTTTAATGCATGTGTAGAATAGGTCAATTTCTAGGAGACGTGGTATAACTTCAGGTTCAGGAGCCAAAAAGATGCAAGGGAGATTTTTAAAACTAGAAGTGGTAGTAAGTACCTACTTAAAAGGAAAATGTCGAAATGTTTTCAAGCAAATATTAATTCAATAAAGCCGAACGCTAAATTACATTATTAGTGCTGCATTGTCTTTAAAGACATATTACATATTAAGTTTTTCCCATTATTTGTTGCCATTGTTTTTCCCATTTGTTTCCCATTCCCTTCATTTCTTTCCCAATTTTTTAAATATCATCTTCATTTTCTTTATTAGTTATTCTTGCGTTCCTAAATGAATCACGGGAGCAGATTATAATATGTATGAATGAATGTATATGAAGCCTGTATTTCAGATGCATTATTTACTGGGATGCAAAAATATAAAGTCCGCTGCACCGTGGTAAACTATGAATGTATTTGAACACCGTATTCCAGTTGCATTGTTTACTGTGATGCAGAAATAGAGTCCGCTGCGACGTGGTAAGCTAAGGTAAGCTAAAATGTTTACTGTGGTAGAGGCCGCTACACGGTGGTAAACAATGTATTTACGTTACCCGGCAGTTAAGATTCCTATTGCGAATCGTAGGTTTTTGCTGTCTCTTCGCTGGGATATCTAAGGAGGTTTCTACGCAGCCAACAGCTACTTGTTTCATCCCATAGGTCCTTAAATTCCTTATGTGTGTTTTTCCTGATCATTTGTAGTTTCACTGCAATTGGTAATGTACTCGAAGGACCAGACCCATGAATGATCAGACTGGCTGCCTTCTTCGCCCAGTTTGTCAGCTTCTTTAATGTCGTTGCACTGAGTATCCTTTGACCCAACATAGAGCGATGGAATTTATCTGACAGGCTCTCACAAGCGCCTGGTGACATTCCCATGTTGACCATGTACTTATTTTATTATTTTCCAGGGCCAATGGTGATTGTCTACTATATGTGTAGATTCTCATCGTCTTGCTTAGCCCCAGTAAATTAATACCAGTATTAAGCGTAAATATTTACAAATCTTAATCCCACTTTGAATCACTGTACCTACTCAAATGCATCCCTAAAAATGTCCCCCATTGCCAGTATTCGTCATAAATGTAACATATAACAAAAAACAAAAAAAAACATAAACAAAAAAAAACAACAAATACAAGAAAAGAACTGTTATTATTACGACAGTAAATGAATGTAAATACGTCGTTGAGTAGTAAATAATAAGTAAGTGTAATATCTGCAAAATATCATGTGTTATATTTTTATGTTATATTTTATGTTATATTTTATGTTATATTTAATGTCATAATTTGTTACTACACTATCAACCGTATACCCTATTGTTTCCTTTCTTTTCCTAAACAGTACTTTGGTGCACTAATATGAATTACCCAGTTTATTGACAAATAAAAAAAATGACAAAAATTATCTTTTATTCGTAAATATAATATATTATATTCTATAAATTGTACTGAAGTTATGGACTGTGGAGAAGTCACAACTGCAAGTGCTCTTATTATAGTATTATAGATTATAATCTGCAAGCTCTTAAATCGAATGTTAATGTTATATGTCAAATTAATATTAACAATAGTTTTGAAGAATTTTATGAAAAAATAAAAGAATAATTTATTTTCAAAATATGTTCATAACTTGGTCCGTGCGCTGTTTTACGAGTTTTGATTTGAATAATATTTATATATTTCTAAATCGAGTGAGCCAATCTGGTAAAGGTATTGAATATTGAATTCCATCAAGAATCAGATTCAATCTGGTACCTATTAAAACGGAATGATCTTCCTTAATACATACCAAATTGAAACGCCACCGCCTCTACCTGTCTAGGAAATAAAACAAATTAACTCGAGGCAAAACAAAAGAGAAACAATTAAATGTGTAAATTACAAACATAACCTCGTTCGAGATGAAAAATTATTCGGAATGAAAAATAACTTTAGTGATATATCGTTTCGGTTGTTTCTCGGTTTGACTTATTTCCTTTTGGCAATTATACCTGGAGTTAATAACTTTGCGGTCCGTTATTTATCTGTTTGGGATAGCGCCGCCTTGACCTTGCACACTCTAGCGCAGCAACATTGATATATTCTAATGGAATGATAAAGTTATATGCCCGGCTATAATGATAATTTATTTCATGAGGGCTCTGCCTTAGTAAAATATAGTATTAAAAGCGAGCCTATTCAGCAAGTAAAGCTAAAATGATACAAGAATACCAAGTCATTAACCACAAAAGAACAAGATCAATACACGCGAGTGTTAACGAGCTGTATTAAATAAATCCGAAACTACCTAGAAGGTCGCAGAATAATAGATAGCTTAACGTTTAAGATTGTGCTGAAAATCTAATTTTGGTTTTAAACTTTTGTCTGCCAATTTGCGTAATAGGAAAAGAGTCATTAATGCAGATAAAAAGTAGGTTGCGCTATTATTTAGATCTTACTTGCGATTTTTATTATGCTCATATATCAAACAAATGTAGCGGGTTCTAATTATAGAAGTGATTCTGCTATTAACTTAGTTATATCAATTTTGCCGTCGTAGTTATATCGTTTTATTGTCTGAAAATATTTTTTTATCATTTGTGGGGGGGAAACGAAATGTTTGACCTAATTAAGTTGGAAAAAAGACACATCAAATTTTGGAAGCCATTTGCAAGTTAGCAACGAATTTAAAGTTAAAGCAGCATTTCCTTATAAATTTTCAAAGGGAACCCGGTATACGTAAATAATAAATAACTATGATGCAAATATAAGGTAATCTCATATGACTCTATCTGTAAACGTAGGTCTGTTTCTGGTTTATGTATGTATTTAAGAGCGTTGGGTTTCTTTCAAGAAGCTCCTTTATGATGACAGATGAAACGCAAACAGATGAAACACCAGAAAATATTCATAAAAGTAATATGCGCACTGTCCTTTCTAAAGGAATAGTTCCATGCGCATTCATTACAACATCCTCGTTAAAGATCTGACTCCGATAGGACTACTTTTCGCGCATTGCATTTAAATATTCAAAAGTCATTTCTGTCACAGTAAATTCTTGGCCGAGTTACGTCACGGCTCAGTTCACACGGTGTCAAGCGTTACCGCAGGACACTTTGATCTTTTTATCAAAAAATCACTCAATAACACCCTCGCTGTGCAAATAGGACTCGTGCTAATCCTTCGTCACGTACTGCTTTATCGATTGGTTATGAGTGATTACACGTTTTCCAAGCCAAGGTAAACTATCAAGTCGAACAAAACAAAGATCAATCATAATTATTTTTTATAGGTGTAGTTGGGTATTAGGATTATTTTCACTATATTATTATTACTAAAACGGGAAAGTAAACTGTCTTGGAAGAGGCCTACATGCTTTAGAAGTATCCGGACTATGATTTATATTTATTAGACGTTTTAAATCCGGAAAGATTACAATTTTTTACTTAAATTTAACCCTGAATAACATGGTTGAATTGATAATCGAGGACTGCCCACAATGCTTTATTCGTACTCAGGTCACAAAATGACGAATTCTTGCAAAAAGAAACTAATAATTTCCCCCTATATAATATAAATAATATATTTTTTTAAAATAGCTTCACCACATGTATTACAATATTACTAAGATATTAAAAACGGTAGGTGTCAAAAATTAAGGCGTGTTCGAGACTAAAAGACCAAGGTCACTGATGGGTGTGAGATTTTCATGAAAAATCCAACAAATTTCGATGGATCGACCATTCCCCATGTAAGTTAGAGCTTCGGCAACAAGTTTTGCGACCAACCTACGTCGAAAATATTTGAAGTAATGCGCACTTGAGAATCCAACGCCATTCGGCGCTATTAAGTAATATTAAAAAATTATTAAATATATACAGGAAACGCATCAGTCGGAAAACGTTGCAAGTATTGAAGAAAATGAGAAAGAAAGCGATGATAACGAGAATCTTTCTAATGAAAAATACCTGGATGCAATCAGAAAAGTTTATTTTTTTTACGCAAATACCTTATTCGGTTTTTTGTTGATTGTTTGTGGTGAAATGCATCGCATTAAACAAATACTTATCCATAATTTTCTGCCACATAAACTGAATACCCCTTCATATTCTTATCTAATTTATCTTTCTATGATTTTAAAATTTAATTTTAAAAGATTCGTAAATTTTTCTCCAAGAGATACATTTGCTACTTTTAAAATGTTATATCACGTAATGTTTTGTAATCTTTTATTGCTTATTAGTCGATATACATAGTCGATAGAAAATAAAATAGAAACGTATTTTCTCTTCCTAAAGTACCTCAAAATTGATGAAGATACCACTTTTAAAATGAGACTTTTCAAGGACACAAAAAAATATATTACCCATTACATTTTTTTCACTGAAGTACGCGATGAGTTCTTATTTTTTTCAACGGCGCGGCGCCGAGCTCGCAACTTTCCAGGGGCTGGCTGCCTTGTCGAAACTTTGTCTTGAATTTTTTTCACGGAAATTGCGATGAGGCAAATTATGCACTTTTGAAAACTGCTTTTTTAACTGACAGGGGCGATTTCGCAACCGATCTCAACTCACTTGAATTCGTATTTAGTAGTATGTCTAGCATCGGTATGAAATTTTTTATCCACATTGCGATGAGGCCATTAATACATTTTGAAAATACAACTTTTTTTATAATAAACGCAACCGATCCAAGCAGGCAGGCATGCGATTTCACACCATACGATGGTATTACTACATTCCGTAATATTTTCTTCACAATGAGGTCAGCACTGCTTGAGTGTCGCTACTTCTTGGACTATAAGGAATATCTAGTACCTATGCGATAAAACTGGTGAAAGATCAGAAGATGTGGACCAATATGAAAAATATTTCAAAGTAATATTTTGTGGAATATTTGATGTCTTGAGCGAAATGAAAAAGATTTGAAGAAAATCATAAGCTCCCAATTGCAGTTTCCAGTGCCAAAGACGAAAACATTTTTGCAAACAAAAGGCACTTTTTTGCAAACATTGGGCATAAAACTTCCATCCCTAGAAGAGATTACAGCGTTCAACAGATTTAAACAAACCCAGAAAAGAGAGACGTTAGCTGTATTCAATATAATTTTCAGCAACGAACTTCATTCGCTGAAACGTATAATTTATTGTCGACTGCCAAAGATTTTGATTGTAGCATAGCGGATGTAATTTCTCTCTATATTGATAGAGATTAATCGTCCACAGTGACTGTCAATGTACCATCAACGAATGAACACAATCGTATAAAAACTCAAGACCTCGAGTTACTTTTAATTAGCAGAAGAACCGGCCATTGCAATTTTTTTATTTTTTTGTATGTAGATTATAGATATAATTAATTAGTAATTGTACTTGCAAAAAAAAAGAAAAGTTGTAACTGGTTCTGCTGATTATATATGTTCTGCTTGATTATATATTCCAAAGTAGTTCAACGTTTTGAGTTTTTCTACGATTTTGTTCGTTCAAGAAGGGTCTAGAGTTAATACTATATAAGTAGGTAATACATTGTCATTAAATAAAAAGTCACTATTTTAATGTGCTCACTTTTATGTAATACCTACTATAAATAATAATTAATTATGTAAATATAAATGTGGAAATAAATCAGCCTGCCCTGATTTTTTTTTTAACTGTCTTGATTATACACATTATACAGACTGGCTGCGGCCCTGCTTATTTGTTAACTTGTCAATATTGTACATATATATCCTCTGTAGAGTCACTAAATAGATTTAGGATAAAACATTTTCAGAATGAACAGACGACGAAGCCACAGGAAATATTCACAGAATGTATCGTTTGGAATTTAGCCTGTACCTTATATACAAAACCGACTTCTGCTGCTCGATATTATGATGGGTATCATTATGACATTTCCCTGATTAAATGCACTGCAGCCCCATTTATAGAGATCTCTAATCCAAACTTTGCCCACGACCTAAGCTATAATTACAGATGCAAAAAACTGGGGTAAAATACGCCAGTCACAGCGCTAATGTATTATTTTAGTTTTCGTATACCAGCTGTGTTGGTGCGGCCTAAGGTCTGGTTCGTATTGTAGGGCCGCATAAGGAGCACCCCAATCCAGATCGTTTTTATTTAATAGCAGGGTCCTAAAACACACTAAAAAGGTTGCTTTGGAACTTGTTATTACTTTGAAACATAAAAAAGATAATTCATACTTTGACAGACACGTTTTATGTCACTGATATGTTTCTGCTTAGATGATTGATTGGGGTTTTTATGGGTGCTCCTTAGGCCATATGCACTCACAAGTCACAGAAATGCGTGAATAGGGACAATTAATGAAGGTTTTTCAAATTGTGATTACCTTTACGGTGATCGCGATGATCCGTTATGCATTTTATAGAGAGTGCTCGTAGTATCCACTAAAATAAAAAAGAGCTTCAATAAAACAAAAAAGTTTCGTGGATTTTCTCGGAAAATTGATATCGAGATGGAAATGGTCATTGGATGCTACAGTAAAAATCAGTCTTATCATGACCTGAAAATGGATCAGTGTCCTATTTTTGCATGTAGACATTGTGTATGTAGATATCTCATTTTTCTTATGGATTTCGCACATGATAAAAGCGATTTTGGTTACAGGTGAAATTTTCTTCTGTTTGCTATGTTCATTGGTACTGAATCAGAACTTATTTAATATGATAAAGGAATTAAGGGTGATCAAATTCGATCATAACGTTAATAACATTGGATTTGATTGGAAAAACGGTTGAAAACATTTGTTGAACTTGTTCTTGGTTGCATATTTTTGAAATATAATTATTAGATCGGTATGGTATAAAATATTAGGGAACTTAATACTAATACTAGGGAATTGACGAAAAATAGCAAATTATTTTGAAAAGTTTATAGGAAAGAATTGTTTATTTTTGTATCAGACAGGATGGAAAGTAGGTATTAGTGAATAAAAAGAAAATCGTAAAAATCGATGTAACCACTTGCAAACCACTAAACAACTGAAAATAAAGTTTGTAAAGTTCATTCAATAGGTATCTGTAGTTAACTGACCGCATATAAGATACCGCGCAGTTGCCACATGTAATTCTCAAATTTATCAGTATTCAATTAAAATATCAAATTCCACAATACTATATTAAAGTTGTATATATTATTTATGAATGTTATTAAATAATAATTGTGCACACAATAATATATTATAGGCCAAGATGTTACGTTTTTACATTTATTTTCGTCTACTTTAAATATGGCAATTATGTAAACATCTATTTTTATAGTTAAAAGCGGCAACGCCGATCCACGACCTTTCCAATAACGAATATTCGAGCAGTATATCTCTTTTTAACTTATTGGAATCGTATCTCTCGGATCGGGATCGGATTCTCGGATCGAATAGGATCAGGTTCGCATATCTTACAGTGGCGTGTTCGCGGGAATTGCTAATATATTATTTATATACTTACCTATGTAGGTATACATCGCTAGGAGAGTTGAAATAAAAGAGTATGGCGGTTAGCAAACATGTTTGTTTGTTCGTTTCGTATGAAACCTGAAAAACGTAGATTTCCACCAGATCTCGCATTATTTACGAGATAGGATAGGTATGTTAAAAAAAATTTAAGGAAAATATTATTTGACGGCAAAAATGGATAGTGGGTGTTAGAGCAGAGCCGACTTTAACAAAAAAAAGTTGATTTATGGGCTGCTCGAAGTAGGTACTGACGTGTACTGAGGTAGGTAGGTACCTATTACATCCTCCACTTAAGACAGTTCTCAAATAATTTTATCCAAAAAATATTCCAGTGCCTGAGGCCGCTAGGTTATAAATGCTAAATACAACGATATAAGTTAGGTTTTTTATTGGGATTTACAAAACTGGAAACGCTCTCTGGTTTATTACATAAGTAGGTACCTATTGTCCATTGACTTTATTTTTATGTAGGTACCTACCATCCTAGATCACAAATGAATAATTTACATCAGTGGTTTATCTATGTGGTGTACTTTTGTTGGGAATATAGAATCTTATTTTGACAGGTTAATTTTACCAAGAAATTTAAAACTCCAGGGACATCTGAGGGACTTTACCTAAACACAGTATTAATCACATTTTAGTCTCATTCTTTGCCATATATGTTTTTTTTAAATCGGCTTTTATGATTTTTGTGAGGGAAGATGTTATTATTGACCTATTTACATTAAATAAATACGATATGAAAACCATATCAATTTTATAATTTTTTTAATGCAACATACAAAAAAAGGAAAAAATGTTTATATAAAACTAAGTTTTAGTCATACTTAATACCGAGTACCCCCCCCTCCCCCTAAGAGATTACATCTTGACCACGTCGTGACATGCTGATAATTAATCTTCTTTTTCTTGTGCTCGTTCAAGTTCCTAGCCCTAGTTTCTAGGGATTAAGGTCGGGACTTCTTGATGGTCAATTCATTATTTTGACCCTCACTGGATTATTTTCAAGAAATTCGATCGCACTCAATGCTAAACAATTTACAATTTATTTATTTTAATACAGATACAGATCGTTTGTTTTGAAATATAAAATTATTCAATATCATTATCTACCATGGCATTTGTTTCCAAAGCATAATATACTTACGTTGGATATTATTTTATAGATTCAAAAAATTAGAAATCAAATATGGAAATGGTTAACAATTACTCTTATGTTTTAAAAAGTAGAAGTTCTAGTACTATTGGCGAAAGAGGAGAGAAGAGAAGAGTAGAGAAGAAGAAGAGAAGAGAAGAGAAAAGGAAGAGTGCTATTGGCGAAAGTTCTAGGGCTATTGGCGAAAAGAGAATATTACAAATGCAACAGGAGTAAACTAAGTGAATAATGCACTGCGTAATTAATATTCTCATCCATTTAATTTAGGATATTTTTACACATTGATGGTCCTTTGTTGTAGGTTATATTATTAGAGACAGAGATCAAAGAAGTAAATTGTTGTAAAGCCAGGGATCTTGTAAATTGAGTAGGTGTCTAGTTCTTGCACAAGTGAAATCAAAGTCATTAAAGAAAACAACAAAATTCTTGTCAAATGGTAAAAGAGGCCAATATGGTCATGAGCTTGCTATACATATACCTACATATTAGATTGCCAAAAACAGAAAAACGAAATATTGCCACAAAGATCATAAATGGTGTTGCATCCCAAAGGTAAGTTATTGTCGGTCATCTTCAGACTTAAAACTAGAAGTTTTCATAGTGGCCTCCTAAGGCACCGCTTAAAACGGTAACTTCGTCTACCAAAGCAACAGTTGAAATAGAAAACTTAAAACTAAATATTTTTTGCTAAATCCTGTAATTTTGGTGTAATATCAAATTGTTTAACAGTACACTTAACTAAGTTTTTTTTACATAATTATGGAATTTACTCGCGATAAAATTGAAGAACATTTAAAACGAGCAGATTTGTTGACATCGAAGATTTGAAAAATATAAAAAATAGTTATGGGCTTGAACTAAAAGACGACAAGAGATATTCTAATGATGCCTTTTCAGTGGCTCTTTGGGTACAGGTATGTAAAAACCTCAAAGAAAATCCGATTTTATTCTATCAAAAGCAAGGGAAGATACGTAGTATTTTAGGAAACGATGTTTGTTTAATTATAACGTAGGTATACATTTCGCAGGCAAATAATAACACACATTCCATCTACAATTACCATTGATAGTACCCATGGTCTAAATGGATACGATTTTCAAATGACAACCACTATGGTTCTAGATGAATTTCACCATCGTTTCCCTGTAGCTGAAATTTTCACAAATAGAAAAGCTACCATAATGCAAAGCATCTTTTTTTCAGAAATTAAGGAGACAGTAGGTATGTAATATCTTATACAAATTACATGTCATTTTGACATTTTGTATCATGTATTTGTTTTCTTTTTATTTTGAACATTCCATAATTAGTTGATTTGAAGTTTTTACTGTTTTTAATATTAATGCAAACAATAATTCAGATTAATGAACCACATTGCTTGCATCTATGGTTAACGATCTGACCATATTTGTGTAGTGGTTCATTTTATAGCATTATATGTAGTGGTTCATTTTATAGCATTATAATATGAACAGCGGTGTTAAAATTGTAGAATGGAATGCCTTAAATATCTACAAATATCTTGTGGTTTGACCCTTCCAATAAAGTTGCAGTTGCAGTTCGTGCCAGTCTGAAAAACATTACCGGCAGACATCTGTAAATTATGGTGTAAAACCGTGAAACCAACGTTCCACCGTAGTCAGTTTTTTGCCGAAAACCGCAAAATCTACAGAAGTAGCCTTTACGATATACATTTTAAATTATAGCGGTTGTGACAACTGATACATTTACATACAGGGAGCGACAAAAGCTTTGTATACAAACACGGATTCAGTAGCTATCCACGGGAGGTGATTCACTTCAGCATGAAATAATCGCCGGTTATAGTGTCGACATTAGGTTATATTACCCACTCAAGCGGTATCTTTTCACAGGGGATTAGGCCTGTCGGTGTTTAAGGGACACCGTCCTACAATAGCTTCCCAAAGGTGCAACCAGTATCACCTTTTAGGTCCTATTTTCTTTGATCGTGACGGCAGATAGCACTTACGCAACTTTTGTCATGCGGATACCATTTTACGCTGCGTAACTCTTCAATGATTCCTCCACTGCAAATGTTACTTCTCGAATTATGGATTGGGAATCTGATTTTAATGATGACAGACACAAAGAGGGACTAACGTAGGCGCTACTACAGCCTTGTATTTAGCACTTTGCTGTGCAGTCCCTGTGAAAAACGATTACGCATGGAACAGATGCATGGGAAATGCTCTCATTTTATATTGAATATGTTGCACATGGATCAACTTTATTTAGAAATACACTACCAAAAAAAAGTCAACCAGACAAGAATTAAAATTTCAATCATACCGCAGAGTACATACAAATTTATATCTGAATCCCATATTTCCGTTATAAACTGAAACAAAATTATCCTTTATAACCAAATTTTAATTCATATTATTTTTCTCAGATTATAAATTTATTTTTGTTTACTTATACTCAGGACTAAATGATTATGTATTCAGTTATACATATTAAGCCATTTTTAATATATTTTGAGAAATCTGGTAATTTTTATTAAACATTTTCTCAACTTTTTTAGACCGTATGAATAGTAACATGAATTTTGAACATTTTGATTGATAGTAAAACCGAAAATAAAGTCATAATAGTAAAAAATGTAACAGGACATAAATGATCCATATAAGATTTTTTAAATTTGAAATGTACCGATTCGATAAAAAGTTTACACACAACAAACGTACCTACGTAATATTAATTTAAAAAACATTTACACGATTCTTTACAAAAAATTTTCTCCGATGCTCAAAATCATTACGGCAATGCTTGTAAATTATTACTGAATGTACGAAGACGTAATATTAATATTAATGCTTAGCGGACTGATTTTAATCAGGAACTCAAATAAAATACTGATATTAATGACCATTGACATGGATTAATGGCCTAGTACATTGATTGTATACCTAGTATCATAATGCAAAAAAGCATTATCAATATATAACCAATTATCGATATACTGATACTGGAATGTATCGATATAGTTTATCGATGTTTATATACCGGGTGATTTCAATTCGAGGCTCACCATGCGGACTTTGAAACGGTAAGAGAAAGATGGGTACTTAATTAAAATTTAGCGAAGTTACACATTTTCGAATTTTGATTCTCTTATTTTTCTCAATAATAATATAAAAACTGTAACGTAATGAAGTAAAGATAAAAGGGTGAAATCCATTTTGCTAGAGCTTAACTATTTTTCGAGATATTTGAGACCTAAATTTAAAAACTACCGCATTTTAATTGTTTGGTATGTTAACATAAGTTGCATAAAACATGGATTTTGGAAAATATAGTAGATGGCTTCATTTTATGAAAATAAGTTTCGGTAAATGACCAGAACATTCGGGTCCTTTCTATAAAAAAAAATACGTAATTTACGTTATACGTAAATTAATCGGGAATCAAACTAAGTGTTTAGGTAGTGGTAAGTAATATTAATGTATTTAGACACTGGCTTAACGTATTTAGGCATAAGGTTCTGATTTGTTGTATTATTTAATAAGTTTGGGTATTATAATATTAATTATTATAATGGCTTGACAATCTTGACATTATTTTTCTCCTTTAGCAATGATTAACTTATGTCTTCTAATTGATTGGTTTAATGTAAATAATCTCCGTAATAATGTAAAATATCATTATTGTATTTCGGCACAAAAATAATAAAATTCTTGCATTAGGATAATGACCAGGCAATCCAAAAAAACATTAACTAATGTTTATAAGCATCATCATAACCACTTCATTACCTTAATACTATGATAAGGACATTATCGTAATGACTTTGCAGTTAATGATCGTGGGACATTAATATCAGGCACGATATTTTTTTCTGTTTAAGAAGGAATATTATTTATGAATAAGCATCATATTCCTGTGTATAACCATCATCAGTGTCAAAAATTAACTTTAAAATAATTAACCGTATTTTTAATACTAAACAACATACTATACTATAAAGCCCAATGTTGATGTGGTCTAAAACTAGGATTGTTTTAGTAGTATTCTCAATAAAAAATATATAGTAAGTTACTGTAAGTAAAGCCTGCAAAAGTTCTATTAAAAAAACTATACTTTTCCCAGCCATATGCTACAAAATATTAAATTACAATATAATAGA
Organism: Tetropium fuscum; assembly: GCA_964058915.1. Classification (NCBI taxonomy): domain Eukaryota; kingdom Metazoa; phylum Arthropoda; class Insecta; order Coleoptera; family Cerambycidae; genus Tetropium; species Tetropium fuscum. Next base: position 254,017 of record CAXKVY010018451.1, on the reverse strand, counting down.
ATAAATTCATAAATTCATGGTCAAAACTAAAATTATTTGTTGAATCGGGAAATTTCAGAAAAAAATTTATTTTACAAGATATTACGCATTTTAAAGTTTAACATTTTCTAGATAAATTTATAACTAATGCTTTAAGTATATATCAATATGTTCAGGTAGAACAAGTATAAGTAGTAAACTAGATAGCTGTGAATGTGAGTTCCTGTAAAAATCAATGTCACATAAAAATGTCACTATGAGAATAATAGCAGATATTAATACGAAATTCATGTATAAATAACCAATGACCAAGATGAAAATAAACTTTGCACGATTTACTATCATGTTAAAACATATATCTTATGACAGTAAATGTTACAGAATATAGAAATTTCTATGTACCATATGTAGGAACTTATGAATTGTTGCTGTTATAACTAATATGCTTCCACTTTTAGATTTTCTGTTCTTACGATGATGGAACAATTCACAGGATCGCCTTTTTTTACCTGGGCCATCTGGAACTCGGCAATGCTGCACTGCACCCTGATACAGATTATCAATCTAATCTTCTCCTACTTTCAAGAGAAATCAAAATTTTACTCCTCTTCTCCGGCTCTTAGATGATTTTCACAGCTTCCATCTAGATCCCACCACTGAGATATATAATTATATCCATTTAGTGAACTGCCAATAGAGGTCTCTAGTAAATTTTAGATATCGAATTTATATACGTATACAAGGTATACAAGGTAAAGGTAAATAAATTTTATAAAATAAATAAATTAGATATAAATAAAATTAAATATACCAATACTTAATAACCATAACAATATAATATAATATATATATATATATATATATATATATATATATATATATATATATATATATATATATATATATATATATATATATATATATATATATATATATATATATATATATATATATATATATATATATATATATATATATATATATACACCTATATATTGTAAGAGGAGAACGTTCTGCTAAGTTTTTCTGCGTTTCCTTCTTATTTAAACCAATGCAACGTTCTGACAAGGCATTATAAAGATATTTATGATCACGGGAAAGGGGAATAATTCCCTAATCCCTTTTCCAGGGATAAAAATATTATTAATTATAAGGCAAGGAAACAAGATAAGAAACACAAGAAGAAACCTTAAAACTCATTTGTTTTGCAGTTAATTAATTAAAAATGAAACACAGTCTCCAACCGGGCCACGATTCAACAATGGAAATGGGGCGTAATTTACGCACAAAGGCAGATCTGAGCAGAGCACACCGTCGAAGAATAAACATTATTAAGCCCCAAATAATTTTTCTTATGTTTAATTACATTGTGTCATTGGGCCGGTCATTAGTCGAGCACAATCTTTGCGTTGGGTTGTTAATTGCGCCGGCCCGAAAAATCTCACATCAATAGGTCCATTCTTAATTACCAAATGGAAAACACCATTTATCAAGGAAACCAATGACGGGCAACGTTGATCCGTTTTAATTTCTACTAGGAACAAAACGGTTTTTAATTAATATTAGAAGCGCGTTCGTCACCCCCTCCCGACTAACGAACATGTCTGCGTATGCAAAACATCAAAACGTTTCAGGAGTCGCATTTACCCACTGTCAATCAAACCTATGTTCAGATAGGCTGATAGTAATCGCGTGCTGACCATTTAACCTCATCCTACAAGGAGCATAAGGGCTGGAATCGCTCACAGACGTGGAAACACGCGAACGCACTACACGCAACTTGCATAAGTTAACAATCGCGAAGTGGATTTGGCCACTACAGAGTAAAAAGCACTCCAGGGTTTTGATATGATTAATCACGATAATTCCCAATAGATGCGGCTCTATTGCTCTCATTTGGCGCTAACACAAAACACGTAAATCGCTTATATAAAAAAGTTATAGTGTTTGTTTGTTATGGGCATTATTTATATCAAAAAAACGAAGGAAAAAATGGACACACAATTTTAAAAATCTTTCTACTGGTAGAATTTCATCGGAAAGTTAAGATCATGTAGCCAAAATATCGTTATTTAATTCACTCCAGTATTTCTCAGAAATATCGTGGTCTGTGTATATTTTTTTAATAGAAGCGTTCCAGTTTCATCGTTACCCAAGGATATCGTTTAAATTTTTGGAATTTGAATTTCAAAAAAAATTACTTGCAAATTTCTATATTTTGGCAACTTTATCTTAACGTTCCCAACAGATGGTGACAGCAGCAAGATTTTCGATCATTTTGTAGATATCATCGCCTACTTGGTAAAAGTAAAGAAAATTACGTGAAATCACAGCCATCTAAATTTTGGTTATTATTGCCTGCTTTGAGGTTATTTTTAAATAGAATATGGACACAGTGATATAGGAAATTTTTTCACCGCAATTCACTAGAAATATAATTTAAACAGAGATTAATATGTTGACGTTGAAGAGTAGTACCTATTTCTTTTGAAATACGAAAGTTGTGACAACTTCTGATTTTAGACGTTATTTTAGTCTTACAAATTTGGAAAATCCAAATGAAAAGACAAGAAAAATAAAAAGAGGCTGTTTCCACCTTCCGTTGATATCCTTTACACCACTCAAAGCGAATTAAATGCATACTATATTCACTTAAACTTTACAGTGGTGGGTGAGATGTAGTGGGCCCAATTTACAATGGGCAAAGCAGCAAGTGTTTGCTGGCAAAATAGGTTGCTTATCAGTCGTTAATGGCATAAGTATGTTTAATATATTTACATAATAACAATAGTAGTCAAAAACTCACCACCAAACGCACTAGATTTACAATGGACACAGCACCAAGTGGTGCTTATTTTCAGGCTTTAATTTTAATGGAATTCACCATTAAGTTTAATTTACTTACATATCACTCGTCAAAAACTCGGCACCGATACTGAAGTTAAAATTAACCGCACCGCTTTAGGAACTATCGACCTGTGTAAATCTGCCTGCCATCTACGCCAATCCAGCCAATCATCAGTGCGCATCGTATTCCCTATCCTGGCTAACGCTGCAAAGTTTAAGTGAACAGACTTTAAAAAGTGAATGTGTTGAATATACAGATAATATACATAATAATATACAGATATATCATACAATAAGATTTCAAGAACATCTATGTATCATCTATACATATGACATGAAATTGCAAAAAATATAATTTGCCTATAATGTAAAAATCTATAGATATAAAATTTGTCGGAATTTCACGTACTGCAAACCCATTTAGACATTCGATAGACATTCCCAAACTTTTCATATTTTTTTTACATCCATTTTACTCATATTTTTTCACATCCATTCTACTTTGCTTAGAAGTAAGATTGAATAGTACTCCATAGTGTGGACTCCATACCAATGCATTAACTTAGTCGAATATGTGCAGCATGCCTTTTGTAGGAGTGAAAGTGTCCCTACCTTAAGAAAACAAAGAAAAGCGGATACTAGCTCTCTGGACGCTTTCCGGTCATATGGAAACTGTTATATATGTTCCACGACATGCAGCACATGAAAACGCGCAAAATATTTCTTCCGAAAAAAATTATATATATATATATATATATATATATATATATATATATATATATATATATATATATATATATATATATATATATATATATATATATATATATATATATATATATATATATATATGGGTGTCTGTGTGTGTGTTGAAATTAATTATAAGAGACAAGATATTTAATGGAAACGAAAACATTAGAGTATATTGGGGTATATTATTGTGGTAAAATTTATTGATTTGTACTCATTATAATTAATTTTCCTTCATGGTGATTTATGTTTATAGATACAGAGACCACATAAATGTTCACCAGCCACGTGACCAAAAAATTAAACCAACTTAATTTATACAGTTGGTACTAATTTTTCTACGTAGATCAGAGATAATTGAGATTACTAGATCCCCACAATGCATTTCCTCTAGCAAACTAATTAGAGGAAACAACTGATTTGTAGTAGCACTCCTCAAGATGAGATCGTCTTTACGGAGTGTTGCACCTGACAGACAATTATGTAACAGCAATAATTATGTAATAGATATTTAATAAGTTTTTAACCACCAAATTTTTAAACTATTTTAAAAACTATCTCGAAATATTGCCAGAGGACTTATCAATCAATTTGTAATAAACTACCGGTAAATATAAAATTTCCACAAAGTTCTAACAGTTCTCATAAGTGAGTAGAGCCGCCAATAAATTGCAAACTACCACCATTCATCAACTGCTTTACTGAAAAAAATACTTAAAAAATTAACAGAAAAATATTTATTTTGTAATTAATTCGCGCAGAAATTCCTTGCATTTCTAATATAAAATTGCATATTATTACTTCTTCTAAATTTGTGGTGCAGCTGGTTTCTACCTTTCTACACAATTTATGATGATTCGGGCATATAGCCATTTGCAAAACGGTATGTTTCATATAGACTAAGAGCTCTCGTGAAAAAAACCGCGTGATAAGATACCAACGGTTTGACTCTAGAATTAAATAGTTCGTTAAATGCGTAGCCGGTCGTCTTACATTTGCAAGTGAATATTAATTGATAAGTCTTTAAATAATATCATAAGGGAATGTATACATATCGCGTGATCGGAGAACCATTCAACCCAACAGCAGATTGCAAACAATTGGAGAAACTAGATGGTGGTCAAGAAACGAAGCTTTAATCTGGGTTTTCGGCAAATATGAAGTTTAAAACAAAGCGTTGTACGTTGAAATAATAATAATACTAATCAAAATTGAAGACCCGTAAGATATAACTCCCGAAGTTAGAGCGAAAGCCAGAAATTTACAGGAATAATTATTGAAACATAAAACAATTTTGACTGTACAGATTGGAAAGGGATTTGAATCTAGAGGTAAGGATGTGCAATTGGAAAATAATTTGCCTGATGGGAGACGAATCACGAGAGTTAAAATAATGTCTGCTGAAATGTCTCGTGATTATCCGATTGAAAATGCTTATTCAAAATTCAGCGTTGAAGTCCACAATGTTGTTTTAGATCGCGTCACTGAAAGCATAGATTCGAGATTTGAGAAAAACAAAGAACTTTACTTGTACCTAAATATTCTGTTGCCCTCTAATTTTAAAGAATTAAAAGAAAACCCTATTCTACCAAACGCGAAACAATCTTTGACAACGTCCTTTGGCGAAATGGGATCGCCTGCTCAAATTTTCTTTCCATATACTGACAGCATAATTTTACCTACATTTTGAGCTAACATTTATACTAGTATGCGATCACGTGGTGACGTGATTTTTCGGCATTTTCAATGGCGTCTGCTTCAAAAGTGCTACCATCTAGCGCGTCTACCTAGTTGGTTACTTGGAACAATGTTATTTCCGCACATTTTAATCACGAGTTTAGTCTGGTATAAATAACGAAATTGTGTACTACTTTCCAAAATTAATTTCATTATTGCTAATTTGGGTGACCACTGGTAAATGGCAGATGAGCGGATACGCAATTAACGAACTATACATTATTTATTTCTAGAGTCAAACCTTTGGTATCTTATCACGCGGTTTTTTTCACACGTGCTCTTAGTCTATCAAGGTTCAGATCGAGCAGAGGCAAATTCCGATGCCAGGTCAATAAATAAAAAAGTTGTGAGCTAGTATATTAACGCTGATCGGAGTAAAAAGGTCCGGCGACGTATAAAACCACCTGTGGCTAAAAGAAATCAAAACAACGAACAATCAATATTCAAATCTGGCATCATTCGACGATCGTGCAAGAGCTGGGAGCAAGACAGTGCTGCAAATTACACGTCTTGGCAAAAATTACACCGAGCAGCGGACCAATCGGAGTCCGGTATTCAAATTTCCGAGCTATGTCTGAAGAGAGGCGAATCGAATTCAAAATTTCTTAATAGCCCTTACCATACTGATTTATAATAGTATGTTGTTATCATGGCATAGCATTAAATTTTCTTGGAACAATGAAAATGCCCGTGATACCATAACCATTTCATGATTGTTCTCGATGCCAGTAAATGTTTTTAATTTTGCTGTGTAATTTCATTTCTGGATTAAATAACGATCCCCGTTGCGGTCTATTTAAGGTTAACTCGGCAATTTCATGCGTTTTTCGGCATTTCTCCGATAAACATCTACTGCAATGCTATTAAATAATTAATTCCGTACACCTGGCAACCGGGCTATTTTTCATTTCTTTAATTACTTGGAAGAATGTTAACGATACCATCTAATATCCATCAGTCATCCTCGAATTCAGAGCAATAATTGTACACCGAAACCAACTGAAATTTTAGTTCAAAGACTGACCACAGAAATGTTGTTCTTTTTGATCCAGTCAAGATAAGCACTTGTTTGATTGTTTTATTTTGTTCAAATCATGCATCATGCAAACATATTCACCATTTCTGGAGGCCTTGTCTTACATGAATTTACATCGCCACAATTTTTACAAATTGCCCCTACACGCTATTATGAAATACTGACGTATATTGACGTATACCATTATAGGCATTATCTGTTTTGAAATGCCTATATTTGGGTAAATCGCAAATGATAGCAAAATTTTACTTTCACGGTTTAGAAATATTATTAGAAATGATAATTTCACCATGCGTCAGTTCAAAAACATGGACTTAATTTTTTATTAAACAAATAGTGAAAAAATCGCAAAAAATTACCAATTGTTTTTCGTTTTCGCTTATATAACTCGGAAGCTATTCGTTTTAGAAAAATTTCGTAGAGGAAAAAGTTTTAGAAACAAACTTTACACATAACAGAGCCGACTACGAAAAATAAAAAAAAAATATTATTATTGCAAATATAACGAAGAACTAAAAAAACGAGTTTTTTACCGAATTATGTAGAAACTTCGTATTAGGCCAAATATAACTTTTAAGTGTGGTAAACCATCGCACCAAATTTCGTCAAAATCGGTGGTGTAGTTTGTGCACAATATTGTTACAATTTAGATTTTTGAAAAAAAATTAAACTTTTGCAAATTTAACTGGGTAGAAACTAGAACCTCTAGATACTTGAAAATTTTTTGTAGTATAAAAAGGCACTCAAGCTTTCAAATGCGTTTTAAAAAATTGCAATCCGTTAATGAGGAGAGCCGTGGTAATTTTTTTAATGAATATTAATTTTTTTCGCTTATAAGAAATTTTAATAAAGAATTTATAAGGATATTTTTTTCAAAAACAGGAAATTAAATTAGGTACTTGGAAAGGCGCTCGAAAGATACCGCTACAGTTACGGAGTATATTAGCACGTCCCACAATGGCTTGGAAATTATTTAAATCAAACAGGTTGGGAGTTACAGAAAAATGGATGGGAACCTATCCAATTGACCGAACCATTACTTCCGGAATATTTATTAAAAACTATTAGCTGCAACTGCACAAAAGAAAAATCTAAATCTAAATCGTGTAGTTGTGTTAAGCACGATTTACAATGTTCCGATTATTGTACTAATAATGTAAATATGCAGCAATTCTCAAAAACACCTGTGGACATGATTGGAATGAGTGGACATGACGTGGAAGATGATTACGATGAAGACTCAATTTAAATATTGACTTAAAGTTGGTATAAATTTGTTTTCGGTAGATATAAGGAATATATATATATATATATATATATATATATATATATATATATATATATATATATATATATATATATATATATATATATATATATATATCCCATGGAGATATAGCTAGATCATGTGTTGAACCTAGGACATATTAAAACAATAGAAAAAAAAATATTTTAAAACAAACTTTTATAAAAATGCTCTAAAAATAAGAAAATAATCTTTAAATTAAATTAAACCCATCAATTTATTACATTACACAATTTATATGATATAAAAGCTTGTCGCGAGATTTATCTATTTCAAAAACAATTCAAGATATTTTTTTCTTGGAATTACTTGTGTCAATATCAGGTTACATATTGTATTCTTGTTTATCGACACAGGTAAATCTCGCGGAATGCCTTTATGTTATATAAATTGTGTAATATAATAAAATGATGGGTTTAATTAAATTTTTTCTACGTTCATGCAAAAAACAAAATTTAATTCAAAAACCATATTCAATTCAAAAACTGGTTCTTTATTGAACTAGTGCAATAAACATGTTAATGCACTGTCATACCACTACACTATTTTGACATAAAGATAATGACAGGTCACCTAATGTCATGGCAATGTAATACCACCTAATGTAATGCCACCTAAATTAGACATGTTTAGGTGTTTTAAACATGTTTTAAAAATTGCAATCCATTAATGAGGAGAGCCGTGGTAATTTTTTTAATGAATATTAATTTTTTTCGCTTATGAAAAATTTTAGTAAAGAATTTTTAAGGATATTTTTTCAAAAACAGGAAATTAAATTAGGTAATTGGAAAGGCGCTCGAAAGATACCGCTACAGTTACGGAGCATATTAGCACGTCCCACAATGGCTTGGAAATTATTTAAATCAAACAGGTTGGGAGTTGCAGAAAAATGGATGGGAACCTATCCAATTGACCGAACCATTACTTCCGGAATATTTATTAAAAACTATTAGCTGCAACTGCACAAAAGAAAAAACTAAATCTAAATCGTGTAGTTGTGTTAAGCACGATTTACAATGTTCCGATTATTGTACTAATAATGTAAATATGCAGCAATTCTCAAAAACACCTGTGGACATGATTGGAATGAGTGGATATGACGTGGAAGATGATTACGATGAAGACTCAATTTAAATATTGACTTAAAGTTGGTATAAATTTGTTTTCGGTAGATATAAAGAATATATATATATATATATATATATATATATATATATATATATATATATATATATATATATATATATATATATATATATATATATATATATCCCATGGAGATATAGCTAGATCATGTGTTGAACCTAGGACATATTAAAACAATAGAAAAAAAAATATTTTAAAACAAACTTTTTATTTATTTATAACGCAAATGAAGAGTTGTGGGGATTTCCATTAAAACGTTTCTTTGTTTTGACAATTTCTGAAATAAAATCCATTACTCTTCAATAGTCTTCTTCGATCTTGGACAAATCTACTATTAGAACGCGAATAATATATAATATCATTTAACTAAATAGCAATAATTGGTCCTGTGAATGTTATGTGCAAAAATTCTGTTGAAAATAAAAATACTACCTAATGCCCGCATAATTGCGTTGAATCGGAATATATATATATATATATATATATATATATATATATATATATATATATATATATATATATATATATATATATATATATCCCATGGAGATATAGCTAGATCATGTGTTGAACCTAGGACATATTAAAACAATAGAAAAAAAAATATTTTAAAACAAACTTTTATAAAAATGCTCTAAAAATAAGAAAATAATCTTTAAATTAAATTAAACCCATCAATTTATTACATTACACAATTTATATGATATAAAAGCTTGTCGCGAGATTTATCTATTTCAAAAACAATTCAAGATATTTTTTTCTTGGAATTACTTGTGTCAATATCAGGTTACATATTGTATTCTTGTTTATCGACACAGGTAAATCTCGCGGAATGCCTTTATTTTATATAAATTGTGTAATATAATAAAATGATGGGTTTAATTAAATTTTTTCTACGTTCATGCAAAAAACAAAATTTAATTCAAAAACCATATTCAATTCAAAAACTGGTTCTTTATTGAACTACTGCAATAAACATGTTAATGCACTGTCATACCACTACACTATTTTGACATAAAGATAATGACAGGTCACCTAATGTCATGGCAATGTAATACCACCTAATGTAATGCCACCTAAATTAGACATGTTTAGGTTTTTGAATTCAGTTGCTAGATTTGACCCGAACAATTCGACCCCAAATACGTAATCGAGGACTCTGAAAAACCCGGGTTACAAAATTTCAAACGGATTGGAGTAACTAACTTTTTGATCGCAATTTGAAACATTTCCTTAACAGAGTTATAACTTTAAACCTTCAAACCTCAAACCTCATAAGTTATAACTTTAAAATTGGTATAAAATTGGCATTGGTATTTTTTTAACGCCCTCTTGTTTTTTACCATTTTGAATATATTTCTTCTTGAACCCTTTCGTTTGATATCCATATCATGGGGTGCAAGGCACCATCTTTGGGAGTCCGCCATATTTGATTTGGAATGACGTCATTCTATTTTCGTATTCTTCTCAGTAAACCCTTTCATTTGATACCCATATCATGAAAGTGCATACAAAATAACTAATCCGCCATATTGGATTTAGAATGACGTTACTTAGTTAACCATGCTTTGTCATCCAAACTAAACGTGTATGCAAAATTTTAGCTCAAGATTGAGGAGAACTGCTTTAAAATTCAGTTGCAAGATTTGACCCGAACAAACATACATACCTACATAGCAAGTTAAATAAAAGCTTGTAATTAATATAATTATTATTTCCCGAACGTCAAACTAATTAAATTTTAAACACTAATACATACTGCTATCCATTATTTTATATCGTCATTAATACTTGATCCGGTGATCAATTTGGTGATCTTGATCAATCCAGAAGGTATAAACAAACAGCTATAATACATAAATCTCAGCACTGGCAACTAGTGATTTTTATCCAAGACAATCGGAAAACCAAATTATCATTGAGGAATATGATTATACAATCTTCTACTGTTTATTGCCGAAATATGTCTTTGTTCATTGCAAAATGTGTGACAAATCAATGCTTTCTCATTTCTATCTAGCTCATTTCATGTGTCATTAGTTTTAACTCGAAAAAGACGTAAAGTTGTAAAAATAAATGAATACTAAGGTAGTTAACTTTTCATTTCGCAGCAAATTATGAATCAATTAGTAGTCATAATATGAGGCAAACATAATTGTGTGGTATTTTTCTGGTTATTTCCATGTTTTCCCTGTAAAAAGCAGGCATCACCTGTTTTTGAAGCACTTGAAAATATAGTGGCTTGCATTCCATATACCTCGGTGATTAAATTCTAAAAAAATAGCAGCCGTGCTATCGACAATAATTCTATTATGCATCATATAATATAAACTACTCAGCAATTTATGACGTTACAACTAATTAATTATTTTACAGCAGCTAATGATTTCAACACAAAGCAACCTTAAATTTAATTATAATGAAACATGAATGCCCAATAAAATATATATGTTATAATATGATTTATTTTCCTGGGCAAATTGCAACAATAGCATCGATAACTTTACCATCCAAAAGTGTATTTACAGAGCCATAGTCAAATGCAATTAGCCGCGCAGTTCGGCATGTCCTGAACAGTAAATATACAGACCGATGTTGACCGTAGCTTTGTGCAGCCCATTTGGAGAGGTCAGTTAGGGCATGAATCGCCAATTCCAGCCAAAGGGTTATACTAATATGCCGAGAGCCTATGTCGCGTTTCCCTGCTACTATGATCACCGCAAACCGCAGCTATAGTCGACAATGGCCATGGACAACCGCAAGCGTCATCTCTCACCCGGTATTATTGCTTTATTTCATTCGAATAACCAAACTGATTTTCATTAACGTCGTTAACTGCTGCACCGTCTCTATGGCCCCTTGGTTTACCCAGGTGTCGTAATTCACTTTAGCACTTTGTTATTGTTTTGCGATATCATAAATGAAATCCTTACTACGGTTTACTCAACGAATTGATTCGTTTATAAAGCCATTCCGATTCAACGCAATTATGCGGGCATTAGGTAGTATTTTTATTTTCAACAGAATTTTTGCACATAACATTCACAGGACCAATTATTGCTATTTAGTTAAATGATATTATATATTATTCGCGTTCTAATAGTAGATTTGTCCAAGATCGAAGAAGACTATTGAAGAGTAATGGATTTTATTTCAGAAATTGTCAAAACAAAGAAACGTTTTAATGGAAATCCCCACAACTCTTCATTTGCGTTATAAATAAATAGGCATAGGTATTAGAAGTATACGAAAATTTCGGGAAGAAGGACGCCATTATAATTTACATCGTAGAAACATGGAAACAATGATCTCACTTTTCAAAAATGTTGGAAAAGTCACGATGTATGGGAATATCAGCTACATTAGGGTAAATGGCCATTTAGTCATCGTTCATGCCTGGACTGAAAAGGGTTTAGTTCCAAATGCAAGTGTAGTATTCAAACCAAGCCATGCTAGTAGTGTGTACCATGAACAAATGAACAAAGAAAATGTATTCAAATGGCTGGAGAAAAATTTGTTGCCAAATATTCCGTAAAACTCAGTGACCATCTTGTACAACGCTCCTTATCACTCGGTGCAATAGGATACAATTCCTACTACATCATCCGATAAGAAGATCATGACTGGGCGGTTAGCAAGGAACGGAGTAAACCATAATTCAAAAGAAAGAAAATGAACCTTATTTCGGCTGATAAAACTGCACAAACCACTGGACAACTATAGAATTACGTATTGGATAAAATACTGACGTTTCATGAACATATATACTACTAATCCAGTCAGTATGGGACCAAAAAGACTTTTACCTTGCAAGAAGTGGGGTAGTAATATTTTTTTAGTATGTTGTTAAAGTCTTGTTAAGGTCTTGACAAAAAATCCAAGTTTTCGACCTTGGGGATGGTAAATTTAGTAATAACAAATTAAGTACACATGTTTTTTCCAACCGCAATAAGGTTTATAGCGATATCTTATAAATATAATTATAAATTACCTACAGTGTTCAGGGGCAGCGCAAGGGTCAGAAAAGTGGGGGGGGGGGGCACTTAAGAATCATATTAAAATTTTTCCTTCTTGTATTAGGTTTGATAGTTTATTGATAATCGGTTTACAGATTTGGGCGTAAAAGTGGTTTTTAAAGTTGGTAAAACGTTTCAGTAAATCTACCTCAAAAAGCATATTAAATCTAGCTTATTTGCCACCAACGAAGGACGCTGCCCGGTATCATGCGTTTAGGGTGAATGGTATATGACTAGATGGCGTCTCGAGCCCCCCCTCAGAAGGTCGAAAACTTGATTTTTTTATAGCGATCCAGACCTTAACAACATACTAAAAAATTATTACTACCCCACCTTTTGCAAGGTAAAACTGCCTACTGACTGGGCTATAGGGACACCACAATATACGTGTGATCTCAACGCAATTGAGTTAGTATGGGCTCAACTGAAACATAATTTCGTAATCACAATAATATAGGTAGGTACTATACAAAAGATTTTTCAATCAAAATTTTAATGGAGCAAGTTGAGCAGGGTTTTGCATCTATATCACCAGAAGATTGGTCAAAATGTTGTTGCAAATATGTTATTGATTTTAAAAATCACTTTTCAGAAACAGATCAATGCACGGAAGAAGTAGAATCGCTAATAATTCAACTTACCAATGACAGCAGTGATGATAACAACGATTCCGATTACAGTGATGATGATTAAGAAACTTATTCCTTTTAATAAATGTATTGTTTTTACTTCCCAAAGGCAATTGACTGATGTAGTAGTGAAAACATCACCATGAGATTTATTTTTATTTTTTCCACCATTTTGTTTCCGTTAATCGGATTTTCAGAATTTAGGCCATTGCACTTAATAGATTTATTGTATAATTAAATATATGTTTTATTTATTCTTATAACACCTTTCAACACTACTTTTTGGTGATAATAACTTCGCACGACTATGACTACTTTCTTAGGACAGCGATTTTTATGCATATTCCGTCGTCACTTCAGACGCCATAAGGAGACATAAGTATAAATATTTTTTTCTAATTTTGACATGTAAAGTGACACTTTTTAAATACCTTTGACGTTAGAAAACGTCTTACTTTTCACAGCCAGTTACGAAAAGTAAAATTTTACGCAACTGGTTTTGTAAATTTCATTTCATAGTAGGTTATTTAACTGACAAGCTATGAACGTGACAAGTTATCACACCGTTACAACCTACTGGATTGTTTTCAAACGTATAAAATTCAGAGTTTTCTTCTCATAAAATATAAAATTGGTGAAAATTAGAAAAAATCTTGTAAGAAACACGTTGGGAAATACTATTTTGTGTAACTCGCATCCTTTTGTGGAACTCGCTAGCGGTGGTTCCGCAGAAATCTGCTCGTTACACAAAATAGTACTTTTCCCAACTGGTTACAGAAATAGCTACTGTTTACTTTTTAAAATGACAGGTTTGGTGACTTATTTGTTTTATAATTAATTAGATTCGGAGGATTATAGATATACGATTGTTAAGAGAAATATTTTTACAGATATTTTGCTTGTTATACCTTTTTTGATTTTCAAATTACCGCCGCAATTCCATTTTTTTGAAACTTTGAAGGGCTGTATCTAGTAAGGGCTGAACATTTTACTCAGGTAATTTTTATGCAAACCGTGTTCTTTTTAGCTGTAGATTTATCAGTACCATTTGTGCTACTTATTCTGAAAACACATTGTATGTGTCTTAAACTTCTTGAAATAAAATAAGTATATTAAAAAATACCTAACCCATTATTTAGGTACAACAATAACACCTTGAGGCAAACCTGATGTTGAAGCAGAGAAACGTGAATAATAATAGTAAAGCGTAAAGATAGAGAAAGAAATAAGTAATTAAACTGTTATGGTACACTACGCTGTTTTTATGAAGACGTAAGTGTTAATCAGTGATTCCCAAGGAAAGTATCCTATATTTTGACGACATAAAACATACTTAACAACTGTAATCTGCATTTAACAATATATCATAATTACAAGAAACATATGAATGCCTCGTTATCGGTGATCTTGTATTAAACATAGAGTTTACTAATTAGTTATTATTTATACCGCGGTAAAATTAAACCATAACGCGGAAACAATCGGAAGACTATGTAGGATGCGCGAGATTAAGACAGTTACAACAATTTAATTCTTCACACAACCTGTTAATAGCCTTTTATTAAATCAATTATAGTTCGTATTTGTATGGGAATCTTATAACATAATTTCTTCTAATTAGGTGTTCCTTGCTTTTGAACTCCAAACCATTACATGGTTTATTTGTATATGTTCCTAGAGTGCACGTTTTGTTTATTTGCCTATTTATAAGGTTTCCCACAGGAAAACATAATTATCAGGCAACGTGACATAGTATAAACACATTAAATTGTTCGGATAAAAATTATTATTGGAAAATGCTGCAAATGGATTCGCCACAAACTTTTCAACGCCAGAATCTGTCTTGGTATATGTGCGTTCAATTTTCAATTACGACCAATTTGATTTTTCACAACTTGATTTTTCTGAAGATGTTGTGAAGACATTGTGAACATATGTGAAGGAAAATGGTAATTATAGATTATTATTTTGAATAAGTTTGATTTATTATCAAACGTAAGTATCTTGAATAAAATGTTGTATCGTGAAAAAAAAATGAAAACATCAATTTTTTTAATTGACATTTTATGGCTGCACATATTGAAAATATCATTGAATTCAATTTTATTTAATTAAATAAGAAAGAAAATCGATGTTCCATAAGTTTTTTAACAGATGTAAAGAATGGAAACAGCACATTAAATTCAAGCACATTATAGTGCATATTGCATACTGAATTGGATATTGGTTGAAATAATTTTTGGTAGTTGGAATTGATACAATCTATATAATTTAACAATAGGCAAATAATCGGTAGCTCCTGAGTTCCATGCATCAGAGGCATTCACACGTATGTATCTAGTGAACACGTCGGACGCGGATAGGCTGGTGAGTGACTGAATGAAGGAATAATTACAGGCCGCTGTTTTACTCGCATTGATTGTGCTACTCAAAATCTAAATGCTGCACTATTAGATAATGGAGTTACAATCCAGGGGGTTTACCATCAATATTGCTATATCATCGTCATAATCCCGCTCAGTTACATTTCGGCGTATAAAGTCGATATGTCATAACAAATTGGAATTATTTTTAAATTCATATTTAATTATTATTTTATTAGGGTGTTTTTCTTTTTTAAATCGTTATTTGTTAACATCTCAGAAAGTACAGATATTATCTTCAGTTTTAGTGTGTTTTAATAGGGCATTAAACCACATATTTTAGGGTGAAAAGTTATTTTATCTCCCCATCAATCCGCACCAGCAAACATGTCCTCTGATATTTGTACCAAAAAAAGATAAAAAATTACAGAAGACATGTTTGCACCTGTAAACATGTCATATGATATTTTTACCCAAAAAAAACGCCAGTGACATGTTTCTCTTGCCCTTTTCTTCTCACACCCACAGTTTATAGAAACAATTAAATGCAATGTGTGTGTGTGCAAAAATTGTTGAAAATGGGATGGACATGTTTTCAGGGACGCTACTGGTGGGGCTATATAACAATTTTTTTAACTAAAATATTGGGTTTATTATACCATTAAAACTCCCTTAATATGTCAAACGCAACTTGGTATTTTATCACAAATTTAAAAACAAAAAAAATCTTTTTTAAAAGGCAACAAATTTTTTTATACCTAAATTTATCGTTCGGTCTTTAGTAAAAAATGTTTAAGGTACTATGCTTGTAAAATTAATATAAATATACCTACTGAGAAATTGATTTTTTTTTTATTTTACAAATGTTTTTATGTAATTAATTTATCACATGAAGCAAATTTGATAGAAAAGGGGCAGTGTATACGCGGAATAATCACTTTTGGTCGACAAACCGCTGAGAGTTCTTGGAGAAGCTGCCCTTGAACCAGCTGCCGACATTTTGGTAACAATTGGATGGTGCTCACCTCATTGTATCCATGAGGTAACAACAGTGCTAAACAACATATTTGATGATTGCTGGTGCTACGCTGGAGGCCATGGGATGGGATTGATCTGCTCGATCACCTGATCTAACGCCCTTAGATTTTCTTCTTTAGGAAACTTTAAAATCCCGTGTTATAAAAAAACCAGTGCAGATTAATGAATATTTACAGGAACGAATAACTAGAGCAATAGGAGAGATTCGTCCTGAACAATTCCTCGAAGCAGTTTTGTCCGTCAGGGAATAAAATATTGAAATATCTCGAAGTAAAAGGACAACAATTCGTAATTATTTTTGTTGCTGTTTAGATTTTTGCTTCTAGTGTTAGATTAATTAAATAAAAATATATGTAAAATAATTTTTTTTATTAAATTAGTTCTATTCTATTTCAAGTAGATATCAACTTCGGAAAGTACCTTATACATTTCTTACTATGGATTGAACGCTAAATATAGATATAAAAAAATATGGGGTGCCATTTAAAATAATAGTTTTTTGTTTTTAAATTCGTGATATTGAAGAGATGCTTTTGGCTTGATTTTTATTTATTTTTTAAAACTTCTGACTGGTTAACAACCCCTTAAAATATTAAGATGTCAACAAATTTCTAACATTATATATATATATATATATATATATATATATATATATATATATATATATATATATATATATATATATATATATATATATATATATATATATATATATATATATATATATATATATATATATAATTTGGAAATGATCTCACTTTTTGGCTTTTTGGTACCCTAAACCGTTACAAGAAACTGCTGGTTGACACATCATAATTCGGATTTAATTGACAAGCCGTGATGAGGCTCCACCTTAAATTCTTGCATAAATAGCATCATTCATTATTATTTATGTGCCATGTTTAGCAACAATATTTTAAAGGAGCCATGTATAGAACGACTAAGTGTTTCGGTGTCGGAAAATGTATAATTAGATTCTTTAATATTTTAATTTAATTATACGGAACACTGTCTGGATGTAGCTTGACATCTACCGTTTAACCCGTACATGAACATAACCTCTAACACCTATTTACACGTCTGAGGATTGGAACGGTATGATGCTATTTAAGTGCTAGATGAGGCTGGGCATGGTCTACACCGTTTTGCTAAATATCAATTCTTCTGTTATCTTTGACCGTACAATTACACAAACAACCAATAAAACAATTTAAATTGAAATTAGTACGATTGGACTAACGTTAACAGTATATAACGTATAACTAACACGTTTTATATATATATATATATATATATATATATATATATATATATATATATATATATATATATATATATATATATATATATATATATATATATATATATATATATTAAACAATGTAAATAACATAATACAGGTATACTTTATCCTAGGAAACAAGACAGTTACGTCATAACTGGTGAAATTCAATAAATACCTCTATTAACTTAAATAATTTTAATGTTCAGCAACATAATTTGTGTAATGCGTTGTGGAGGCAACTAGCTTGTTTCCGGAAATAAACTATTGCTGTGAATTTTAAAGTATTTCCTATCTAAACTAAATAGTTTCAGTATATAAAAGTCCTATGCCATACTTAAAAGTCCGTATATAAAGGCACCTTTTCAGATTATTCAAGGCTCCATATCAGTACCGATGGCATTTTAAAAACAAAAAAACATCATGCAAATTTAAATAATAGTCTGATACAAAAATAGACAACAAATAAACCAAGACAAGGCTAGAAATCTGAAAGCTTCGACCATATTTCAAGTAAATTATTTAAACTGGAAAATTTTTATCTATACGTAGAGGTATATTTTGCAGAGGTACCTTTTTAGGTGCCCCCCAAGGATCCATTTTAGTGCCCATGCCTCCTAGATTGTAAATACTATACGCCAATGATATAAATTTGACCGACTGTCTTGCTCTTTTACAGTTTAACTGAACGGTTGTTTGAAATAATTGCTTAGCAGAAGATCAATAGTTATTCATCATACACCCCGTACCACATGCATTTTCTGCATTGAGATGCGAGATTATTACCATTATTTGCGCCTAGGGGTTTAATAATACATGGGGTGTACGTCGCATCCAGGCTAGCTATCTGTACAGACAGATAGACACAGTAGCCTGCTATTGTTGGTTTGGAGTATCCGATTATTCGACCCATCACAATACCTTTTCATAAGGCTCACACATCCGTAGAATATGTTTTGGCTCATTGCACTCGAAAAATATAATTGAGTTTTTTAAACGCCGCTCCGCTGAATTGAGGTCACGTTGTGAACTGTGGTGGTTTTTCGGTTTTTTCTTTTTTGTTTGTGTTCGACAGCCAACAGCTGCGAAACCCAGGACGGTTGTTAATTCAATATTAATACGCTTATGTAAATGTCCCGCCGATGGAAAAAATAATTACTTAGATTACCAACCCCTGTGTATGTATAAACAATTAACCACTTTGTTTAATGCGTTTGTACCCGTTGTTAATTTGTATTTAATGTTCTTGAAACGCCAGTGTAATTTGGGCGATTGCTTCAGATTATACTATAAGAAGAGCTGACGATAACTTCCACCTCCATGTTTCCCCAAGACGTATTAATGCAAAACATAATTAGGGAATCCATGTAACTCTCCAAGCATTCGGTCATGCCGAGCATTTACTGGCATCATGAACATGTGTAAATACATACCATAATTATATGACAATATTCCCCGAAGACATATTTGCATAAGACCGAAGGCATTTGAGAGATTGGAACCCGGTATTCAACTAGAAACTTGATTAGAACATGTTTTGCGCCTTTGTATTACCTATCTATCTAATATCGTGGCTACTCATCTGACAAATACGAGTATCAGGTGTACCGCAAGGATTGACTTTGGGGCCGCACTTAATTCTTATCAACGATATTTTCTCCTGTTTAGATATTCGTTTTTTATTGTATGTTGACTGTTCCCAAAATTGTTTGCAATGTCACTAATAAGGTTTAATAAATTAAAAATAATGCTCGTGACCATACTGATAGTTTTAATATAATAGCATGTTCCTAAACCCACATAAATATACCGCAATGACCTCAAGAAAAATAAATCAAATAATCTATGACTACTTTAGTTTAATGTCAAACTAAATAGACGTGATTATATAAAAGATCTCGGTGTAGGTTTCCTAAACTACGTTTTGTTATCTTTCAGATTACGGGGTTCAAAATGTTACACGGATTGCTGGGTGGGGTACAAACTAAAAAAATAAAGAAAATCAGAAATTATGTGCTAATGTCGAGCTCAGAGTCTAAAGGAAATTTGGCTTCCTTGTGTAAGTATCTATAGTACAAAAATAATTACTCTTCATGGCCGTGAATTGAGCGTCACTGGGTCCTATCAGTATGTGCTCTGAGCAGACGAAGTGATCCGAGGATGACAGCCTTGTGCATGTTGCCCGCTAAATGTTCTGCCGTTTAACAGCAACATTGAGATCAGAGAGCAGTGTGTATCTCGCACCCTCGAGAACACCTATCACCAAAACCACAAGCCAAACATAACGACGTGGACGAAGTCTGCGGAGGTCGAAGAAAAGATCTCGATTTTAGCCCGTTTTTCGATGATCGTCTCTGCCGGAACCGAAAACTATAGCGAACATCGTCTTAATTTGACGGTCGAGGAGTATCGTGTCAGGCTCTTTTTTTTCGTCGTCGTCCTTTTTCTGGTCAGACCATTTCAAGCTGCCGACTCCATTGAGGAGACGCGCCGGTAGTGTTAACCAGTGACTACTCTTCACGACGGCCGTGAAATTAGCGGTCACTGGGTCCTGTCCTCATGTGCTCTGATCAGACGGAGTGATACGTGGAAGGATGACAACCTTCTGCATGTTGCTCGCTAAGTGTTCTGCTGCCTGACGGAATGTCGGAATTTTATTTACATCTGAGAGCAGTGTGTCTCTCGCACCCCAGAGAACACAGAGTGACCCAGGTTAATCTGTTTGTCTTGTGGTTTTGGTGATAAAGCCGGAGGAGTTCGAAGAGCAGATCTCGATATTTAGTCCGTTTTTCCTCCTCTTTTAAGAAGATGTTCATCTCGGACGCGGCCATAAACTCTATAATGAACATGGTCTTAGTTTGATGTTCGCGGTACTATGGCAGACTTATTAAATTATATTTATTTTTAATAATTCTTTTAATCTGTCAAATGTTTTGTTTATTTTCTTTTTTTTTTGTTGTAATTTTCTTTTTTGTTATCCCTTATACTTTACTTTATATTTTTGTATCACGATATTTTTGTCACTTTGCTGTATCATGTAATTGGGCCTGTTGGATATGAAATTAAATAAAAAATTAAATAAATGTTAACCTTAAACAGTACTTACTTCCTTCAGACGCGACTAATAATTTAGCATTGTATATGATAGCAACAGCTATTGAAACGTCTAATCTACGTATCTACATCTATTATTGAAGTAGCAAAACACTTTTTCAAAAATTAAATTAAAATGGGATCACTTCCTAGGTATATAAATATGTTTTTAATATTCTAGCATCTAAATCATAAAGCTTAACTAGATGATAAAAGTGAAGAAGTAGTCTGGCTGATAAAAATAAATATCTGTGCTTCTTGCTTCTATAAATTCACACTCCGAAAGTTGTAGGATCATTATTCATAAAATTTCAATTTGATGTTACTCAAAATAATGAACTATCAAACCCTTATGGGCCGTAAACATCCTAGTGTCAAATATACGAGCATATATGGATACTATGATAAAATATAAAATGAATTTCTAATAGTAAAGAATTAACTGCTTAACTTATTTAGTGCAATTTTTTGTATTTTGTTTAATTTATATAAGCAGGTATAGAGACAGTTCGTGTTTCTGTTGCATAGCCTTAGATACCATTTACTACAGATTAACATATTGCTCGAAATAGGGTACATTGTTTATGTACGTAGTGACAAGAACATGCATAAAATAATCGAACAGAGAAGCTGAAAATGAGCATAGGCCTAATTAAATACAACCACCTTACACGAGAGCGAGAACATTCCTTATTACCACTGACAAATTTATAGTCTTCTGCGGTATCATTGCGTGAGTTGATATCTTATTTCAAACCATTAGTAACTCGTTCCGAGCGCCTCACAGATGAATTATTGGATACATTTCCACTAATGAACTAACTTTTGATCAGCACAAAGACGGCGCAAACAAAACACCTAGCCTTTTATGGCAGCGCCACAATACCATTATTACAGAAATTATTTGCTCGGTTATGTATGTGCGATGTGTTCCGTCTTTGTTTCTTCCCGTTCCATTGTCCTTATTTAATTTGATAGAGAAGTCGGCGAATTGATGGGCTCTATTCGGGATAATATTTGCCAATTTAGCAAGCGAAAATTTATTATTCAGAGGAATATCGCATGCGATCTTTCAACCCTCATTCTGTTTACTTATAAAATGTCCCGAAGAAAAATATTCTTCTCTAGTCATCTCACCGGCAAAATATCAATAGTAAACTAAACAAAATTACATATAGGTACTAGTCCAAAACTTTTTTCCTGAATCAAAACTATTGGAATGTGTTAATCTTTAACGAATAATCGACCCCAGCTACATACGCCCTTCCTAACTTCAAACCTCAGTATGCTACTGTTAGAAAGATAGTATCCGATTTACTGGTGACTTTTTTAAGCTGGCATCGATTGGAAATTCAATTGTAAAAGAACATTTAGTAAGTTAATAAAATGCTTTGAACTATTTCAGGCAGTTTCATGACAAAATAAAATACCTATTTGAAGATCTATAAATATTGATGCTTTTTCCCACTATTTGATTAATATAAGTCAAATAATAGAAAAAAATACTAACAAGCCTCTCTAGGATTGAACAGATCTCTGTTAAAACAAAACATCAGATATGTGTTATTTATAAGTCAGATGTAGCAATAAGATGGATCTAAATTGATCAATGCATTTTGAAAAATGCATTTTTGCATACAAAATATATATTTTAGAAGTGAATCTCGAAGAGACAATAAATAAAAAAAATTCAACTCGGTAAATATTCATGGAAATGAGTAAAGTTTTGCTACTCTGGAAACCTGGAAACCTCACTATGGAAACCTATAAAATATAATATTATGGTGAAAGGCAATTCTGAAAAAATAATTACCGAACATCTGAAAGAATGGAAGACTGAACGTTTACGAATTGCGGTGCGGTTTCAGGGACTTGAACAGAGAGACACATCTTTACCGGGATAAGCCCGGAGCGCGAATGCAATGCAAAGTAAACAGTCGGAAAACATTCGGCATCAGGAAATAGGAATGATTTCGAGAGTAGTACGCATGCTGTCTGTGAGCGAGACAGTCCCATTCAACAGACAGAGAAACGGGGGGGTCCCTCTGGACCACACCAGACGGTTTGGCTGGAATTGTATTCCTACCAACCTGTGGATTCCGTAGATAAATCTCCTCCACAATGACTGTTTCCGCGATTCCCATTTATATGCCCAGAGACACCTCCGACTGCGTTTATCTCTTCTGTTAACGCCGATTCTGATAACCCTTTCGCCCATTGTTTTCGGCTTAACACCAGAATATCATTCATATTGGTTCAATTTATTTGATACTTTCAATTAAGCGGTTACAATTAAGCGGTTTAAATTAAGTTTTACACTATTTAGATAAATTTTTTCCTATTGTTTTCCATCAACATTAAACATTAAACATTGTTTTTTAGCTTAAGTAATACGTAATTATTATATTCACAATTTATTTGTGATAGGGGAAACTCTTATTTCAGGGAATTTATAATCGGGATATTTACTATCTTATTCTAATAACTCGGTTGGTACTTCACTAGGTAGGTATAGGTTTTCTGTCTGAAGATATTCGGTAGGTATAGGCTTTCTGTCTGAAAAATCACACTATTTCTCGTGAATATTGGTCCTATAGGTAATATATTTTATGTAATACTAAAAGTAATATGCACAAACTATTTCGACATATACGATTTCTGTCAAAGAAGGCAAGTACACACACCTTTTCTAGGAAATATAAATATATAGGGTAATTTCGTAGCCAACTTCGTAGCACTTGAAAAACCGCGAAAGGACACCGCACCAAATACATGGAAAAATGGATTTCGGTGAAATTCTTTTTAACTGGGGGGAATAAATACGTTATTTGATGCTGAAAAAAGTTCCCAATACAACTTGGGTCTCAAAATCCTGGTGATTTTGATTTTTTTGTTTTCCAATACGACGCATATTTTTCTAAATATTTTTGACACCCTATATATATATATATATATATATATATATATATATATATATATATATATATATATATATATATATATATATATATATATATATATATATATATATATATATATATATATATATATATATATATATATATATATATATATATATATATATATATATATATATATATATATATATATATATATATATATATATATATATATATATATATATATATATATATATATATATATATATATATATATATATATATATATATATATATATATATATATATATATATATATATATATATATATATATATATATATATATATATATATATATATATATATATATATATATATATATGATATATATATATATGATATATATGATGTATGACGTATACGTATTTATACATATATATCATATATATCCAGGGGTCCATACATATTGCACGTTTTTGGTTAACTAACAGAAAATATCTGATTTTGATAAGCTTGTAACTTTTTACACCGGGATTTTCCACCGCGCCATTTTTTGTTTTTTTGATTAGTTTTTTCTAAACTATGTGTTTGTTCATAAAGCATTTTATTACGTATTTTAAAGTAGATTAACTTTGCTACAATTTGAGACTAGAACCAGCTCTATAGGTACCACATTTTCCAAGATACAGCCCTCCAAAAATTGGCATTTATTTTCCAAAAAAGTGAAAAGTTAAGATTTGGTCAACTTTAGTCCTCGCGATCAGGGACAATTTCAATTTATTTAGTCCTCGGAATGGGGGAAGTCACAGGGGAAGATATAGCGAATATAATTATCTTCAATTTAAGCACAGAACGACGTTCGTAAGTCTGCATTCCAAAAAAGTGAAACCCTTATCAGAAACCCACAAGAAATATATATTTAGCCTATTAATAATATATTTATAATGTAATTCAACATTTTTATGTATTGACATATTATGTATATCATATACATATATGATATACAGTGACATACAGTGGCGGCTCGTGAGTATATTCAGGGGTCGGCACAAAAAAAATAAATTAAAAATCCAGAATCTAACTCCGCATATGAAATGAAGTAAATTTGCTCGAAGAAATTAAAATAACTTGTTATTTGTGTGACTGCACTGTGTTGCAGGTTATATGTATAATCTGTATGTTTCGCATTATAGTAAACTTTGACTAAATATGAAATAAAGTAAATTTGCAGTACGTGAAGAAATTAAAATGCATGTACGTTAATAGGACATTTTTTGGATTTCTAATCTAGACCTACGGACGTCACCCTGTGCTTAAATTAAATCTAATTACATTCGCTACAACATCTTCCCCTATGACTTTACCCGTAAAATGTTGACCAGATCTTAAAATAATTTTTTTTGGAAAAAATGCCAATTTCTGGAGGGCTGTATCTTGGTAACTATTATACCTACAGAGCTGGTTCTAGTTTCAAATTGTAGAAAATGTATCTATTAATTTATCTATTAATTTAAAATCTATTTTAAAAACGTAATAACATGTGTTTGAACAACTGCGTAGTTCAATAGTTTAAATGTGGTCCTAAAACAGGATATAAATACGAAATAATTTTATGACGCATTTTATGCGCATTCAGTTGAAGACGTCTTATGATCATGCGTATCCCTTTATAATAGCAGTGGTTGTGCGGGAGGGGGTTACGCATATGCCATGGCTCGATATATTTTATCCACGGCGCCGTGCATCGTCTGCGGATGCTCCTTAAAAAAACTGCCGCTTCCTACCAATTTTACTGGGAGAAAACAATATCTAGTTAATGCCACCACAATTTGCTGCCAGCTCTTACTTGACAATTGATCATGTTTTCCTGCTGGCATTGATAATTACCGCTTTATATCGCGAAATTACCCAACGATTTTCAATATCCATGCAGTTGCAGAGCAATTTCTACTGTACGTTAGATTTTTTAAATGTACAACGTACTATTATCCTTCATCTCTTCATGCATTATTCGTTTAGGCCTAATATTAAATCAAGTCTGAAAATACTTTGCAGATACGAAATTGTAGCCGTAATCGATAAAGCAAACAGAATAAGTTATTTGAAATAGCTACGTGAAATATATATGTACTCATGCAGTTGTTGGCAGAACGCAAATAGAAGAAAACAAAGGCTTGGAAATAATAGGGGTAGACATGCAGTTTGCAACCGGGTAACTCCTTTTGGAAAAGAAAGTTAGATGGATTATACTGGTTAGATTATACTTTTCCGGTACAGGATTTTAAAAGACTGGAGAAATTAATTTTCAGAACGCTGAACAGGTTATAACTGAGAAACAACATATATCTCTGACTGCTTACATAGTGCAAGCAATTTAGTGAACTCTATGCAACAAATTTTCGCCACACGAGAGACGGACTTTACGCTGATAATCAATCGATGTAGCCCAAAATTTCGGCATAGGTGATGGCGTCCCCGTTTGACCAATGTTCCAATGGTACCAGAAAAATTACATGATAAAGTTTGCACCATATGGAGGAGGATCTTGCCACAGATTATGGGAGTATATAGAGGGGAGAGAAAACCGATTCGACAGTTTTCGAAAATGAAACTATGAATGGGGATAGATACATCAATCAAGATTTGCGACCTATTGTATTGCCTTTTGCTAATCTTTTGCTAAGGTCCTGATATTCTATATACGGATGATAATGCAAGACCAATCACATCGTGCTAGAGTAGTCAACAACTTTTTCGAAATCAGGAGATCACGACTGATATGGCTCTCCTGTTCGCCAGATCTTAATCCGCATGTCGGCTCCCAGACATGCTCGACACTGGGGCCGAAGAATGCGTCTTCGCAAACGAGCAAACGAGTGGTGCCAGATATTAACTTGCTGTTAAGGTTTCAGAAGAATCAGCAAATTATAGATAATTGGATTGCCAGTATGCCCAGGCGATATCAAGATATTAGTACATTAATACTTCTTTATAGAACAAATGCAAAAAGTAGATGTTTATTGCATGCGACGTGAAATTGTCCAAGGAGGCCGTCAGGCCGAGTGCACCTCGAGTGCACACCTCGACACCTCGAGTGCACACCTCGACACCTCGAGTGCAATAAACACTTTTTGTACGAGTTGCATGCAATATTTTTTCTACATTCATGCGAAAACCAAAAAATGTTTAATTTAGGTGGCATTAACGTCATGACATTAGCTGACATGTCATGATCTTTATGTCAAAACACTGTAGTAGAATGACAGATGCGTGCAATAAAAATTTTAATGCACTAGTGCAATAAAGAACCAGTTTTTGCATTACATATAGTTCATTACATAAAGTTCAAGTTTTGCTTTTTGCATGAACGTCGAAAAATTAAAGAAGCCTTTAGAGACAAAAAAGATACTGTTGTATAAAAATCCTTACAAAATCAACAAAAAATATGTTAGTTATGGCTCTGCGATTCTTGAATCAAAGAGTTAGAAGTTGTTGCAAAATTTTTGCGTCCCTTCAATTGATCGTTAATGACACCTAAATATTCTCTGATGAACCATCAGCTGCCAGCTATTCGCTGTCTCCAAATTTTATATACAGTTGATTTTATCGTAGAGCTCGACATAATTAAGCATCCTATTTATTTGTTGCTAAATCAGAAGAGCCCTTCTAATTGAATACAGTTATAACGATCCTATAATTGCTTGTGAATATTTCACAACTCCCTCATACTATTCTTTGTGTACCCACACAATAAGATACAAGAGTTTAAGCTGTATACGTGTACCCACTCGAGCAAGTAATCTCATAGCACAATGAGAGCTACATAAATGCAAGAAAAGCCTATTTAAACTCCAACAAAAATATAATAAGTTGCGTACAAACTGTGATTGCCTTTGCAGCAATAAATAAAATATTAAAAAACTCCTAGTGAATACACTATGCGGTTGCAGGAAACCATCCAAAGCCTCGGCATCCGCCACGATAACAAGCTCACGGACATCTATCCGGGCCACCGGCTGGCGCCTTTTTTAATTACCATACTTTGAATATTTCCCTAGACGTGCATTTTTGCCAAACTCATTTCAAATAAGAATTAGCGCGATACGCGTTGAATTTTTTATTACTCCCGTGTACAGTGGCGGTAAACTGTTATTGTTATGTTCGCCGTAAACTCCCAAATTAAGTTTTTAATACCTACCTTAATACCTCGCATCCACAGAAGACGAAACAGGTTTATCCTGATTAAAAAGGAAGCGACAACTCAATCTCAAGGGCGCTCGCATGCATTTTTGATTCTCAATATCCGTTTTCTGCGTATGTTGGCAAAACCAACTCCTAAAATATGAACCGCACATCTTATTTTTACACGCAGCTGTAGATACCTATAGAACTTTCAGAATAGGGAACATTCCCATTTTTTTTACTGCATAAGAATGTTCTACCATACCGAAAAATAAGATATGCAAAATATGACGCCTTAATTCCCAATAATATAGGTATTTGTTATAAATTATTAAAGTCTCGCCTGCGAGCGAACCGTTTCAAACAGGTTCAATATCGTGACGCTACAGCCTACAATTTACAAACGACGAGGGGACCGATTCGGTCGGCTACGGGAGATCCCAGGACTCGACCGTTTGATTTCATACTTCAATCGGGCGCTTTCCAGCGCAACGCCTCCCGAATATTGTAGCTTGTTACATCACAGCTAGTTTCGCGCCGCTCCAATTTTATCGCTGTTTAGAACCTTCATACTGATCACGCGGAATTAGAAATCTTGTTTTCTTTTGAAGTAGACGTTTTATTACAACGTTACGCTATGTTTTCTAGTATTATTTATATATTTAAAATTTTAGTCATATTCCCTATTAGAGTAAGCTGATGTGACAATCAATTACCCTTCCTTCTCCAAATGTTAACCATGTAGTTTGTCATTCACATCATTATTCTGATTCTGCTTGTCGTAAGCTTGTACCCTGTGTATACAGTCATTTCCTTAATATGGTCGACAATAGTTCGACATTTTTTAATCGAAACGTAAGAATATTACATACGCCTTTTGATTTGTTTTAATTTTCTATAAGTGTTATGTGTATTATTTCCCTTCTCTCAGATCAGACGCCTAGGAATAATCAATTGTGTGGAGGTTGAAAATGCGTATCAACCTTATAGGTTTAACCTTTTAGTAAACTTATTCGTTTGACCAATCATGAAAAAATAACCACACATCAATCTCATTCTTATAATCAACTAGAACATAACAATGTTTATATGGAGTTTATATCAGTTACACTTCTAAAAATGTTGACAAGTTATTGTATCTGTCATTCTAGACCGGCAACGAATGATTATAGAGGGAAATTTTAGGGACAGAAAATTTGTCCTCACAACTTTGTTTGAACTAGTTTTGAGATGAACAAAAAGAAGTCCCCACTCTTAGTAAATAGCTGTACTTCAAAGATTTTTTTTTTGGGTTTTTCGCTTATACTTAAATCATGCTTCGTAGCGACTTGACCATTCTATGCAAAATTAAAGCTGACAAAATTTACTATTACATATACCTATACATGGTTATGTTCTCGCTTTACTTTTGTTATATCTTTTGAACGGTTTGACTAAAAAAAACAAAATAATATATATTCTTGAGGATAATTTAATGCTCTACACCTTCTTTTCCTATAAATTTAGTGGGAACAATATTTGAAGGGATATCTTAACAAATAGATCAAAAAACGTGAGGCAAAACAATTTTTTTCCAAAATTTCCGACTTGAGGGCGGGTATCTCGAGAACAGAACAATTTATTGACAAATATAGGTAGTGGTTCTTGTAGCAAGTTTTCAATTCAAGTAAGCTTCAATTTTGTAGAGTGGTCAAGCCGCTACGACGATTAGTTTCAGAGATATAAGCGAAAAGTCAAAAAATGGGAATTTTAAAGGCTCACCACCTGGTGACTTAATATTTTCATCTCGACTAGTCCAAACAAAGTTCCGAACTCAAATTTTCTGTACCCTAACCCTCTACACCTTTTTTTGAGCATTCGTTGTCTGGTCTATTCAGGCCGTTTTTCAAATTCTGCTTCTGGTAATATATTTCTCGTATCATACGTCATGAAACTAATAGATTTCTCGTATCATACGTCATGAAACAGTATGTAGTAGTCTATTTCTATCAGGCAAAATTTCAAAGAAAGACGTCATATTAACAAGCATGAAGCTCGGCATAGTTGTAAAAAATAATTTTAAGGAATTTGACCCAATAAGCCATCCTCTGCGATATGCATGACGCTCGCTACCGCCATTTTTCCAAAATGGCGGATAAAAATTTCTTAAATTTCAGTCTCTTAATCTAGGCAATATTATACTCCATCCTATATATATATATAATTCGAGGATGGGAAATTCAAAAAAATATGTATATCGTTGATATGACCTCAACTAACCTTGAAAATCTATATTAAACCAAAATATTAACTTTTTAGGGTTTTCTGTTAAAATAATACATACAACTTAATATTTAGTTTTGTGTTTATTTATACCATTGCATCAAATCTCGCGACAGGTTTTTCAACTACAGTAGAGTCCCAATTAATTCAGTCAGTAATTACGTCAGTAAATAATATAGTCTTTACTGTCGATAGATATCGACAGTAGTGGTATGTTTTAATGTATCTTTAAAATTGATATCAGCTTTCTTTATAATATCAACCATATATACCTAATAATGCATTTGCACTTTATCTTTTTGAATGGAACCAAATAATTTATTTCAAAAGAAAGGCCGCACTAATTCCAGTAATTCATGTATAATATTTCATTCAGTAATATTTATGATTAAAACACTAAATAGATACATAGATATCAATAGAACTATTATTGCAGAACATTTACAAGTCAGAAACATAGTTTAAATAAACGCGCAGGACTATAAGAAAGTTTATAATGAGTTTGTATTGAGTGGGTGGTACCTTGTTAAGCCCGATTCAATTATAGATAATTTGGATGCTACACTGCAAATACAGAATGTACGTAGTTTTGTTCTAAAGTTATTATAAATGTATCTTCGTGTCACATTCAGACAAAAATATAGCGATTTCAAGGAAAATTAATTAGTTTCATATTTAAAATAAAACAGCATTTTACACAGATTAGGAGGTACTTGAGTTAGTACAACAGAAAGTTTTCAAAGTTGCCAAAGTCTGCTCGAGGTGCTGATGAAAGTTCTGATAATAGGCCATTCACATCAAAAGCATACTAAATGTACAAATATTCATTTTCAAACCACAAGCATCTTAATATCAAACTTAAAACCTTAATATCCAAGCTGTTACAGTTTCAAAATCAAATCCAAGCTCTTTTCATGATGTTCTGTTCAATGAATATTATAAATCCTCTTATTGTTTAATAGTTGTTTATATTTTGATCTCCCTACCAATGTATGTTATGTATATCTTGAATTAAACAACTTGACTGTATGAATTTTCGAAAAAAAAATTTTAACATATTTACTAGAAGAAAAGCATACATCTATGCAACACTCAAACAACTCAGCGGCGGCTTCAAAAATATCTTCACATCATCGGGTTATGTATAGAACTAACTGAACCCACCAAAACTCAACTTGCATGAAATTAAAAAAATATATATGAAGAAGCTTCATAAGTACCTTCATTTGACCGCGTACGAGGTACGACAGCTGGTTCCTACCTTGTCCGTAACCCTTTCCCGAAAACCCATTGTTTAAGCCTTTATGTAATTACCATGCTCCGAAGTAGAATTAATTCTGCCTTCACTCAGGTTACTGCAGTTAACCATATTAATTTTTTTGTGCAGGATTTTCTGCGGTGTCATCGTTTCACTATTTGTGCTACCAAAGGTGCTAGCAGTAAAAAACTTTAATCATTTAGTGTGTCTTCGATTACTGCCTTCGGAAATAGAAACGGTTTTTTGATCCGAGAATTTGAGAAAAAGGCACATGAGCGGAATATTAGTATTTAAACCAAATGACCATCCATTCTGTTACAATAAAATATACCTACTAGGAAATAACTATTTCCACATTTAAACACCATTATCGCCAAAAACAATTGTTTATATTATTAGTGGTGTCGTATATGGGTACATCCTATACACAAATACACAACTAACATCTGGCAACTGTCAAATTTGTGATTTTCTAAAAAAATCTTCAGAAAATGGTCTTAATTGTTAATATTTCGAAAAATGTCACGATGAAATTATGTTCCTAATGACATTTTACGCCTATAGGTATGCCAATTTTGAGCGAAACTACAGACATAAACAAAAATATCACTAAAAATTGGAAAGGAGTCACGGCATATCTTAAAATTATAAGATTATAATTTTAAATTATTTAAAATTATAAGGATAAAATTAAAGATCATTTTGTAGATAACATCTCTCTTGACTGCACTACAAATAATATACCTAATTCGAGACATAATTTTTCATGGCGTCCGTTCGCTGTTTCTAAAA
This sequence comes from Tetropium fuscum, assembly GCA_964058915.1. Classification (NCBI taxonomy): domain Eukaryota; kingdom Metazoa; phylum Arthropoda; class Insecta; order Coleoptera; family Cerambycidae; genus Tetropium; species Tetropium fuscum. Next base: position 221,400 of record CAXKVY010018451.1, on the reverse strand, counting down.
GCACGAGAACTATAGACCCAATATCCTTACTATGCATTATATCGAAAATTCTAGACACAATTTTATTAAATAGAATTATGAATTTTTTATGCAGAAACAAAGTATCATCAGATAATCAGCACGGATTCAGAAAAGGAAGATGAGTAGAAACAGCTTCAGTACAGTTTCTTCAAATCATATATAATGAGTTGCATAAAAATAATTACCTGCGTGATCCACTTATTTTTCGATTTGACCCGAGCCACAATTAAGTAGTATTATTATTTAAAAACATCCTTGGGTATGAGAGGTTGATAAATATATTTTTTGACTGATATAAGTAACGGATAACGGAGTTCCCCATGAACCGGTCCTGGTACCCCTAACATATTCTGACTCTTTATAAACGATCTTCCCCAAAATATACACAAAGCAACAATAACGATGTTTGCTGACGAAGCGAGTTCCATGAATTGTGTAATAAAAATTTGTTATTTATAAATTCAGCCAAAACCGATTGGATATTTTTTTCAAAAAAATAACGTTATCTGGCAATTTTACTGTTTATGTATAGGTCTGAAATAACCTATACATAAACTCAACAAAAGAAATCCAATTTCTACGAATTTATTTGGACAACAAGTTATGTTGAGATATTGTACCCATATTAATACCTTATGTAAGAAGGGCATGTTTTGCACTAAACCAACTTAAATCTACAATGGACATTAATTAATTTTTTATTTTTTGTAGCCTAGGTACTACGATCTGGAATATAACACTATATTGTGGGGCTGTATATCTAATTTCTTTCAGGGATGAAATTTGTCCAATTAAATGTAAACGATTTTGAACTCACTCACAATGGTGACAATCACTCTCACAACACAAGATACCGAAACATGTTAAGGCTTCCTCATCACACAACAGCGCTGTACAAGAATTAGTGATGTAAATCTGTATAAAACCATGGTTTAATATGGCCGTATTAGACGCTATTAATCAGTATGTATAAAACATAATACCTAAGTGTCATCCTGGGTATTATATCACGTATTTTACAGTTTTACACGGTACGTACAAAATGATTTATACGATTTTTTTGGCATTATATCAACTTCAGAAGGTTTATTTATGCAGTTGGCATGAATTAGATAATTCTAAAACGGTTGTAACATTATTGTGATGTTATTTCAGATTTAGCTCTTTATAGAAGCAACGAAGGTTTATGGTAAACCTTTTGTACAGGATTGTCTAAAACCGCGAATTGATGGAAATCAAATAACTTGGTGGAAAGGTATTGGTGGTTCTAGTGGACTAGCGAAAGTTGCAATTGCGATACTTATTCTGCTTCTACTGAACGATCATTTTCTACATACGGATATGGCCCATACCGCTAAGAGAAATAGACTGACAAATGCGACAGCATTAAAACTCGTTTTTATTAAACATAATTTAAAACTTCAAATAGAAACCTAGGTACATGAGAAATGCAAATGATAGGGAAGAGGAAAATAATAAGGACAATCACAAGGTTAAGGCCGCTAAGGGCAATATAAGTCGTTGCGTCTCTACTAAAGATATAGAAACAGAATATATTGAAGAGAACGAAGAAATGACCGATACTAGTGAGAGAGATAGATATACAATATGATGATACAGAAACTGAAGAAAGTAAAGATGAGGTTCCAGAATAATAACATGAGGAGGAAGGCAACAGACATGCAGAGAGAAATGGTCGAAATGAGTAATCATGAAAAAGAAAAAGAAGCCGAAAGTGGTTGATCTTATTAAGATTGCAGTAGGTATTTTAGAAAAATTTGTTTACTGTTTAGAATACATATTTAGTTTTACTTATATTTATTTACTTAATACAAGTAAAATAATTAAATATTTTGGGTTTAAATAAAATTTACAAATTTTTTGTTTTCTAAAATGAAACAGTAAAAATAAAATACCGTATTACTTATATATCGGTTTGTAACATTTTTTTTAGATACCTATTTTTACATCACTAACAAGAATACACCTTATTATAATGCAGTTATAATACCTATAAGCAATAAATGTAATGCAATAAATAACGCAAGGTCATAATAATATTATATAAAAAATGCACATCTCGATCTTGGCAGCCGATATACCATTGCATATTAATGTAGGTATATGTAGGTACTCGTATATATCATATAATACTCTTTACATCTTTAGAGTTGGCAGTTCGTCATAGATATAAATCATACGAATCAAATCAGTACTACAACAACGTTAGTCGGATATAATTACATCTACATGTTATAGGCTTCGTTGTGATGTCTCTCTCGTTTTATTAGTTTTTAACAAAGAACGCTTGAACAGCGTATGTTGTAGATTAAGAATAATTTAGTGACGTAACCTTCAATGTTAAAGATTTGAATTGTACATACATATCCACTATACTTATATTGATATAACATACCTATACTTACAATATTATGGTCGCATAATTTTATTGGATTTCTTATTTTATCAGGAATATTTCCAAATATTTTTAGTTCAAAGAAGATAGAAGAAACATAGTTGTCCTATTATATTTTATAATATCCGGTAGGTATTGTGGCTGAATATTATTTCTAGTACCTAGTTGTTTTAAAATCGCTTAAAAAATAATGTAGTACATTATATAGAAAAATAGGTAGGTACCTGCCGAATATCAACAGCGGAGTGTTGCTTACAATAATACAATTGATCAGATGGACAGGTAAGTTCTCTTGGGAGCATTATTTTCAACAATCTTCTTTGTAATAGATATTTCTGACACGTTGTTACGAGAAGTTATAACACCTACCCAACTGATAATACGAGTAGTGCCTATACAATAAGTTCACAATCACTTATAAAATCATTAACATCTACAAAATATAATACTACCTACCTAAAAGAAAAGGAATCGAGGCAATTTAGCAGTTAACAAATTTTGGATGCGCATTCTAGTCGTGGTTTCAAAGCCGCTATAACATCTGTATACCGAGAGATTTCATAGAAAAATTGTTCTCTGGAATGACGAATAATGCGAAGCCCTCGAACAGTATCACAAGAAATTTACGAGCAAGAAATTGAGAGTGGAACGGACGAACATGATCCCATCACAGTACGCCAGCAGCGTACGCTCTAGAAGAGAAAAATGCCCATTGTTTCCCCAAGGGGCCACATATACACATATAAAACCCGGCAAATGATTCAATGTGCAACAAAGTGTTCAAGAATGCTGCGCTGGACAATAAAGACGACTGTTTTTGCAGAGATGTAAATCATCTTTAAATAAATATTGTTGACAGTTACGCCTCGCCATTAAACATCGCGCTTGGGTAGTCCTATAAGTTGTTCGAGAAAATCATATGTTATTTATTACGGGACCGTGCCAAAGGTCAATATTGACAGCCGAGTAAAATTTTTTATGTACCCTTTCCTATGCATATGGACGTTTGCCTCTCTGCAGGCCGTAATTTCAGCAAAAGTAATGTCTTCCTCGACAATGTATTGTTTCTCTGGCCGAGCGGCTACCATCACCTTGGCTCTCAACGACAAATTTGCTTCATATAATGTTCAATTCATCTTAATAGATCTTATTATATGACCAATATTATATTCTACATAAAGGAACTACAATTTACAATTAACAGTGAAGGAACAAACTCCTTTGTCTGATTTATTAATCCCCATATATTTTAATTTTCTTATTAGTATCCATTCTCTCATACGCATACTCATTTGATCAATGGTAATTGAGTTTCCGATTGATATAAAATATGTCATTATTAGTCAGTGTTAAGACTTGATATTTGATACTTGTTGGAGACTTGTTTTAGAAATAGCGTTGTCAGCCAGGAATATTAATTGATAATGCCTGTCCATTCTTTCGTATTCCTTATCATATTCGATCTATAAACTGGTTCGCTGTTACAAGGTGGCGTACAAACATGGCATACATTTAAAAAAATCGTCTTCAATCAGAGCCAACAAACGCTATTATAGCAGCACAATAGGGACAATAGTGTTAATATTTGTATTCTAAATGATCAGTAGCAACACCAGTGTCCGTGGGACGGACAGAGCTCTCACCGGGGAACCTCGAAGATTCCTCGATATGCCCGTGCTTTTGTAATAGCCGTGGTGCTAATAGGATCTGTCAGTTGGCCGTTAAACTTATCATCCCTTCACAAATGGGAATGGAGATCGGTATAATTTATTGATATGCAGGCGCCACACCGCCGAATCGTCAAATAAAGCTGAAAGTTTAATAAAACACGTGCATTATCTAGCTCAACTTTCCTTTACAGTATTTATAATTGGAATTTAGGTGCGTTTCATATTGAATCAACAGTCGGAATCGTATGTAGATTGCGAAGGGGAACTATTCCACTTGAGCGTCCCCTTGTTTCATTGCGTTTGTAATTATTTCTAGACGGAGGGTTTGAGATGGCCCAGTTAGTATTTATAGACTGCATCTATCATATGCAATTGTTGGTGGCGGTGGATGCCTCTGCTTGGGGTCCGCGAATTGCTTTCAGATCTTAAATTACTTGGGGAATAGCATACAGATGTAAAAGTCACATTAAATCCTGCCCTACAAACGTGGCGCGATTGATTTATGATTAAAAGGAAGTAGGTATTTGAACGCACTTATTCCGCAACAGCGTAAGACAGAATTATTAAACAAAAACTCATGCATCACACAGAAATACAAAAATCAAAAACGTACCTGGCTGTCGTGCAGTCTCTGTAAAGAGTGTCAAAATCTTTGCAGGAGAGGAGTTTGCATCTGTTGACTCCTGGCTGGATGGCTCCAAGGCCTCTTAAAATTCTGACTTGTTCCACATTGCAGACTAATGGCACAATGTCCAGACGCTTTAGTTTGGTATAAACTGTGTGTAAACCTCCGACCAAATGCTTCAAGAAAAGTTCAAAAGCCTGTGGAAGGCACAACATAGTGTCACCGGCAATAATAAAAGCTGCCACTTTTTGTCCACGATAATCAACTAATTTGCACTCGTTGGCCGTTGGATCGGACGTGGAAATCGGTGGAGGGCTGTTGTAAGAACGCGGAGGACCATGATGGGCCATCAAATCCAAGGGGCTGTGAAGGACTCCCAAAGAGTTCAACAGGCCCAAGCCCGGTGGCGGTAGATGTCCCATAACCATGCTGCGGGCTAAGCTTGCAGATGAAACTGGTGGAGGACTCAACGTATGGGCCATGGACATCGGGGGTCCCAAGGGACTAGCCTGTCGTGGACTGTGTACTTGATTGTGATGATTGTGGTTGTTTGAAGAGATGTTGTTGTTGTTGGGAGGTGACGGCGAAGGTTTGATGGCGACGGCTGGTGACCCGGAAGACGCGTGGCTACTGTGATCGCTGGCAGAGTCCATACCGGAATTGTCCATCATCGCGGCGCGGAAAATCAACACCTAACACTCAACACCAAAGTCCATCTGCTACAACTATAACAATCGTAAACGGCTAAACAGTCAGAGAGATGTCGTAATAGTGAGGGTTTTCGTATTGTTTGTCTGTCTGTCGCGGGCGGGGCAGTGAGCGCGCACCGATGGTACACTCTGTTGCGCGACCTGGAGGAAGTGCACACACAACCGGTACACTCGGCGGGTACGAATGTAATAAATAAAAACATTTGGAAAAACTGCTGCAAGTGCCTGAAGGAGGGGCCTGTTTCGTCACGCACACGATTGCGTTCATTGGCTGGCGCTCCGGCTCCGACCTCCCTCATTGGCGCCCTCCCAAATCCCATCTTCGGCCGCCCACCCACCGCTACTGAAAGAAGTTAGTTTCTTTGTAGCTCTGAGGGCGGATGCAAGAGAACTTGAAATATGAGCTATGACGTATTGATAAAGAATGTCACCGGGCTGTCGCTGCGCAATCAATACGAGGTGTGCGGGCTATTTTTTTATTTCGAATGGATGTACTCCTTCGTTTTTCTTAAATTTCTCCCGCTTTTCCAAAAAAGGACATAAGTAATCAATAAATACCCCTCTACCTAGTCGATATCAGGAATAACAATTATATTCCATGCTGCTGAATGAGTTGATCTTTGCACAATGTGTCAAGTTCTCTGCCTTTAATTGAAATTTAACTCACTTTTATGGGAGCCATATCTAAAAAATTATGACCCTCAGAATTTCGGGTGAAAAACCCATTCAAATGTTCTCGACACACTTAAACGACTCAATTTCTTGTTTGTATTGCTATTTTATCTTAAACACAAATTTTTGTTAAGTAACAAAATAGGAGCAACTCAATTGGGTAAATAGTCTAATAGTTTAAGTAGGTATAACGTTAAAAAAAACTAGAACCAGACTTAAATGAAAACTCACACATTAATATTTATGTTCATCCTCTTATATTCTAATGCCTATACCATATCTAAGTGCTCATGAATGACTCAGAGACACAATTTCATCGCATCAATATGTTCGAATTAATTAGGTAGGTATCCTATCGTCTATATTTTATAGAGCACCTAGTTTATCTTTGGCAGTAGTATTATTATGGATATTTATTAACAATTCATTATTAGGTATGTGGCACCATTCCTGTGTGGAAAATTGTGTTCAATAACTTCTATATTAAAAGTGCTTTGATGGGGGGCTAGTTTCATTATGCCTATAGGTTGGTATTTAATCTTCACCCACTGCTTTCCTATCTTTGACTTGGTTATCTGAAAGATGTTTCTCCTTCTATCAAACCATGATTAACAGATTCATCTGTAACTATTTAAACCGTGATCATAATATTGGGGGAATCATACAAATTTTCTTATTTAATTAACAGTAAATCATAGAAATCCTTAGCAGTTTTAGTGTGATAGAACCCAGTGAGTAAGGCATTCAAGACATCAGTTAGATAGATAACCTAGGTTAGTTTTTTTTCAGTTTTTTTTTCATTTTAGTTTTATCCATAGCAACTGTTTCGCTATTACGATAGCTTCTTCAGATGGTGTGAATTAAACTAGGTAGGTACTAATTAATAAATATTACAGTTCCTTATATAATTGGCAGGGGATTGACATTTGGGGGTATTATTCAATGAAAGATAAGATTAAAATAAAATTACTGAAATTCCTACTAGGAAACTTAAATGAATTAGGGAAAGTAGGTAGGACCTGGAAAAGCAAAAAAATTATATGTAAATATGCCGTGTGTCTCTGCTGAAATATGCCGTATGTACTAAGTATTTAATGTACCTAAACCAAAACAAAATCATAGAAAAAAATTTAAATATGCAACACGTTCAGGTCACGCAGGATAATAATGGACTGGCCCGTTACGGATTCGATCACACTGTTGCCAGACTGATATACCTTTTTTGGGATAAAATATGTCGCTGGTTCTTGTTGCCTGCTAGATTCTATTTGCACGGGTCTCCCCTATAGGATAGGTATCTATTGGTTTTTTATAAGATTAAACTAGTTCGATTTACACATTGTAATGTTACCTATTTGTGTAGTACCTACCTACCTATATTGTCAATTAAAGTAGGATTTAAACCGGTGCTAGACGCTATCTCTTTATAGTACCCAGTAACTGAAAGTAGAGGCATTTTATTTTAAATATTAATGTTTTTTACTTTAGAATTGCTGAAATTCATTTTCCCTCTATTCCTTTTCGAGACTCCGCTTTAGAACGGTCATTCCCTGGAATATTTTTCAATATGCTTAAAACTGCTCAGTAGTTCACTGAGTGTAGACCAGTTAGGGTGTATTGTGTGGCGGCCATTTTAGTTAGGTAAGGTAAGTCAAAGAAGATAACTAGTTTTAAAACTGTTTGATCGTACCTATAAAACTAAAAATGATAAAACTACAGTTAAGCCACCAGAACTACAGTTAATTTAATAATGAAGTTAATTCTACATAAAGAAATCTAATTAACATCCCTATTTTCACAAAATACCAACTGTTTTATAACTAGCAGTTAAACATATGCCAAATCCAGTGAATGAACAGGCAGCTCATTTACTGGGTTTTTCGTGATTATTAGAAAATAGCAAAATTGTTCTTAAGACCTGCTACATTAAAGTAAACATTTTCGGAACTACTTACATAATATAACTATTGAACGTAGAAATCCAGTGATTGGACAAATATAATACGTTCGTTCATTCCCTGGTCTTCATTTACTAGATTTTCATACAATTATTAAAAGTGGTACATATTGAATCTTTTTACAAATTATTCTTAGCCGGAAATCCACCAAGCAAGCATTGTTAGCAAACGTTGAAGGGGATAACGAGAAGAGGAACAAGAGAAGAGGAACATGTTATCTCGAATATTTTAATAGACTAACAAAAATTTGTCAAAATCTGAGGATATTTTTAAAAAGCATTTACATGTACACTGACTGAAACCAGAAGAATCAAAATATAAGATAAGAAGATAAAATAAGAAAGAATAAAGAAAGACCCGAAAAGACAAAAAAAAACAAAATGAGGAAGGAAATGAAAAGTCACTAGATCCATTACACGGAACTGATGATAGATAGGTACTATTGAAAGAGAAAATTAAAGAAAAGTGGAAAAAAAAGGCACAAAGAGGAGGAATGGAAAAATGAGAATAAGCAAGCACCAAAAAAAAACAAATAGAACAACGCAAGACCAAATTTTCAAGAGAATGAAAATGTGAAGTTTCCAGATGAAACCATCATTATAGGAAATTACGTTATATTAAAGTACCAGCATAGGAATTAATCCGGTGGAAAAACGTTGAAGATGAAGACTACGAAACAAGTGTAATGGAATACCTAGGTAAAGAAACAGCGGAAGTGTGTATATGTAATAACTGTAGGCATTAGATACGTACATGTTTTATTACTTTTCATACTAAAATAAATCATGTTAATTCTCTGGTTTATCTTCGCTCACAACTGTGTACTCATGTTTATTTGCTGGTGAGTTGGAACTTCTATCAAAACTAATTAAAAAGTAAATGGGTACCTACTAGGATTCACTTTTGATAATTTTGATGGTTGGACTTTTAAAATTTTAAAATAATAGGGCTTACTACCGTATTCAAAAATTCGATTGGTCGATTGACTCAAGTCTATGTATCATACTATAGTAAGCAGAATTTATATACATAATACTTTCCCCATATTATTCCCCATAAGACTAAAATGTTCTGGTTGTGAATTGATATGATTTTTCGTCAAGTAAAGGCCAGCTCTATTAATTACATCATTTGTCACTTAAAGAAAATGAAAGAAAGGAAACAAGGTTTTTAATCCAAGTCCAAAGGAGGTACAAATTAGTGTCTATGTCATACCTATAATAATATAGAAAACTTTAAAATCCGTAAAATCCGTAAAATCTTAACGTAAGATATAACTAAATAGTACTATAAATCAAATTGATAGGTGTGAATATTAAAAATGTATCCCAATTATGTAAAATTTTCCAAATGTCAACAACTGTCATACGCATAAGTGACATCAGATTACTAAGATTACTTCGATAATAATATTTACCATACCTACCTGAAAAAGACATTGATTTATTAAATTATATAGAAAAGACGATGATAAAATGTATTTCATAAGTAAGAATATTGTAAATTTAACATATGAGAAAGTGTAGTAAAATTAAGTAAGGTGCTACGAAAATATACTCAAGAAATTAATTGAGAATTAGTACATGGCATAGACCTTATCAATAAAAAGAACAAATCTAGAGACTAGAGACTGGAGAAACAATATTTTGAAATATACGTTAATTTCTTTTTAAATTGGGAAATACTTAAATTAATAATCAAACTTTTACCTAAGTGAATATGTAAAATCCACAACAATGTGGTGAATTAAAATCGGGCAATTCCTAGTACCCAGTAGGTAAGTCGAGCAGTAAGAAGCAATCCTGTGATTTGTTCCAGGCAGGAGACGCAGCAATTTTTAAAGTAAAGACACCCAGAAGCTACGTTGAAAAGATTAAGGTACCTTAAATTACAATCTCCTAGATATATAAATTTAATTAAAAAACAACTTAAATATTGCCATATCTAAACAAACGACCATATTTTTTTCATTAATGCCAATTTTATGTAAGTTAAGTTAGCTATAAGACCATTATCCTATAGAAAATAGTTCTATAGCATAGAACCATATATATATGCAGTAGTACTTACTACCAGATTACTTAGTACTAGAAGGATCACTTGAGACATGAGCACGCTTTAGTCCTAGTGGAGGTCCAATTAGGTCTATGATAAACTTCTTTGCAAGATTAAATTTTTTAAACTGAAGTTACTTTTTCAAAATAGTGAATTTAGGGCATTATAAAATTGTATTAAATTTTTTAATCTCAAATTGTATTATTTTAAAATATTTCCTGAAAATTTTCAAAATAACAAGAAAAAATAAGTTGATTGTATATGACTATGTTAATTGTCATATATGGATTAATAAAATAAACATATCATTATTATTAAAACATTATTTATACCCTACGCAAACCTACGTAACATATCTACTACATGGGACCAAGTCCTCTGTGACAATGTTTCTTAAAAACTAGCAATGTTTAAAATTGTTATTATATATCTTTGAAAATTATGTTAATCCTTTTTATTACCACCCACAAAAACATCACTTTTCTTGATAACACTCTGATGGTGGTGTAATCTAGCGGATGTCGTCGTACTACCTCTGGAATGCTGCTATGACCGCTGACACTCTGTTATGAAATTTATTAACCTTCAAACCTTTAATTTACTGCTTTTGCCTTTATATTCCTTTATCACTTGAATTTGCGGAGAAAATTGTTTCTTTTTCTTTTACATTAATCACAAATCTCTTCTGCGGCTGGGATGCTACCGAGCCTTCCACTTCTTACTCGTCAATTACGACGAAAACACTTATATCTGCAGTTATTTCTGCTTGTATACCTCTTACACTGGTGTTACAGGTTATTTAGCATAAATTTAATATTATTGTTTTACTTTTACTATTAATTTATAACAAATTTTTATGAAAATTAGGAGCGTGGCTGTTACCTCATAGAACGCCCTTTTCTTGCTTATTGTTACTACGGATATGCCGTACAAAAAACGCCGTAAACTCGTTTACGTAAAACTCTTACAATTTGATTTTCACTTTATATAATTCCGAATTCTAAACATTATAATACAATCAGATTCACTTTCTGTTGCCTAACAATTTATGTATATATGAAGCATTGCCTCGATATTTCATTTTGGTTCATAGCTAGAAACTCTCGCACCCCATTTTTACACTGATGCTTTTGCATTAATCTTTTAATCTAGACATAGTTTATTAGTGATCGATACTCTATAATTATTATTGTGACTTGTCTATTGTAATTATGCTTGAAATAGATTTTTGTGCCGATTAATAATTTAGTTATAACGATATTACGTTCTGACCAATCAGGCGCACCTATCAGGCGCGTGGTTGGCTTTCCGCTATAGTATATACGTTGGTCAGAGATGCGTGTGTGCTTGCGCTTATACTATATTCTGAAAAGTTTAATCGTCTGTGCGATAAAACTTTTTGAACCTACGTTATTAGGCGTCTTTCTAATATACAATATAAATACTTATATATATGAATTTATACAAAGCACATATACCTAGGTACTAGTGATATAGATATCTGTCCGTAAGTAACTAACTCGATACTTAACAATCTTAGTTTCTGTTTTAGAATTTTTAAGATTACGTACCTACCTATGGATGTTGAATTACCTACCTATAAGTAAGATGAGGCAAGTGAGGTGGAATAATTATGTTCAATAGCATGTGATTGTGTAGTGTATTCAAAAGCAGTTAAAGGGATTACCGACATTTTGCACATTAGCGTTAGATATAGCTAATGCCATCACGCAAAATAGAAAATTTTTGAAACTGCAATAAAGTATTATGGCCTGTGGATAATTTCCATAAAAATTTTGAACAATTTCTGGATCTAAGTCTATGGTAAAATTATAACTTTAATGGACCATATTTAACAAAAATATTAGCAGAGGCAAGCTTGAAAATATAATTATGCAAATATGCTGATCTTATTTTAATGGAGTCATCTGCAAACTATTATACATATCACCAATTATATTTTGCTTACATTTTATAATATAATTATTACAGTATAATAAACGATATTTGTAATAGGAACCGATTCCTCATGTCAGTTCAGAATACTCACAGAAAAAATCACTACAGAATCAATTGCTCATAATAAATCATGTTCCCAATTAAACCCGAACGCTATTTCTCTTCTAATCTAATACAAAATTAGTAACCTAAGAGTTGAAAACTACGAAATAAATCAAAACTAGTTTTCGAGGAGATCAGTTCGAGATTAAACAAATCTATAACACTTTCTACCTGTCCCTAATTGACATAATTTAATAATCAACAATTAAACCAGACTGATATAACGGATGAACATCAGATAAAATAATTTAACTTGTTCTATTCGGCTTAACGCCCACAAATGACAAATGAGATGGGTAATTGATAAGTTGTCTTATATATCCAGAACCTTTCCCTTGCCGGATCTTTTAAGCAGGCGTTGGAAATTAGGGGCAATTCGAGTGGTCACTAGGTTAGTGCTGCGGCACGATGGACCAAAATAGTCTTTAGCGTTTTTCGGGGACGCTCATCCGAGTTAAGTTCATCCGATCCGCTGGGTAGGGTGCTTTTCACCCTCCACTAGTTCTCGTTATTATTTTCACGGTGCTCTCTACTACCGCGAAGGCCTTCAGTCCAGGCCCGGACATAACTAAATACTAAATGTGAAACTTATACGTAAGTATAATAAGATATAATCTGCAGATGAACGATGGTAAGGCAACGTATGCCTCCCAACACTGCCAGTTGAATATGTTTATACCGTATTTACTTAACCGAAACACTTAAGACCAATCGCCATAATTATAATGGAATAGAATAGGAATAATTTAATTTTTACAAAAACAAAGTGGAAAGCCCGTGTAACACCAGTGTAGTGTAAATTATATTGACGAATATTAACTATCCAGCTATTCTGGTATCAGGAAGATGGAGCACCCCTCATTATGCAGTAAATGTCTCAATATTTTCACGAGGTATTCCCCGGGCGGTAGATTGGTCCAAGAGGGCCTATGGAATGGTCTGCTCGATCGCCAGATTTAACCCCATATGTTTTCTTCCTTTGGGGTTACTTGAAAAGTAAAGTTTACTCCCCAAAACCGAGGAATTTGGAAGAACTGAAGGAACGAATACGGCACCACATATATAAGAGCAGTGTCTCCGATTGTTTTAAATAATGTGTGGGCAGAAACATTCAATCGTTTATAGTTGTGCTGAAGAGATAAGAGACGGTTGAAATTTCGAACATTTAATTTAGATTAATATTTATTTATACCTACGTTCCTATTCTTTTTCATATATTCTTTGTCTTGTTCTTTGTTTCTTACTACGCTTTACTCTTAGTTCTCTTGAGTTAAGTTGTTCATTGTTTACTGTATTTTTAATAATATTTTGCTCGTATTAAATTAAATGTGATTAGGAGAAATATTGCGTTTTCCAATTGTTATTTTCCATGCAGCAGTATGGAAAATATTGTTTCCATACTTTGTGTACTCGTAGAGTTGACATGGTTACATTTTTATTAATTCGTTTAAACCTCTGTTTCTCAAAATAAATATAAAGTGTGCTATATTGCCGAACTCATAAAGAGCTCGTCTATAAGAATCTGCCGGAAAATATATTGTTGGCGTTTTAACAATGTATCGATGACGTCACATCCGAAACACCTGAAGTGCCATCTTATTGTATATTACAGCATCAAAATAAGCGGAATTAAAAATAAATCGACGTATCCCAGGATTTTAGATAGAAACGTCAGTCTTAAGAAATATTGAATTTATCCGTTACTTTTCCAACGCACTGTATATATATATATATATATATATATATATATATATATATATATATATATATATATATATATATATATATATATATATATATATATATATATATATATATATATATATATATATATATATATATATATATATATATATATATATATATATATATATATATATATATATATATACAGTGCGTTGGAACGATGACGACGTATATCGAAGTTCTATGCAAATGTGTTATAAGCCGAGGTTTCGATGGAAGAGTAGTGGGTGAAAAAGCAAATCCATCATAGTTAAAGTGCGAGAATACAATATGGTAGCACTTATAGGCTATTTTCCACGCCGCAAAACCGATTTTAATACATAATATGTCACATAAAATTATATCAAGACTGCATGTATATTATAGTGGCCGCGCGATAAAAATGTGCCCTTTATATGTTATAGATCTATAGATCATGTATTCTTTGCACAGATATCCCCATAAAAATATTATAAGCTCTCCCAAAGGTTCATGCAGAATCACTTTAGTATAAAAGCAAATTTATTTCGCTGGTTTATGTCCAAAGGCAGCGCGGGCAGTATTTGAATGGCATTTTCATAAATTTTCCTTGATACCATAAATTGTACTACATATACTCGTATGTCACGCTTTTATGATATTTGTAGCAATCGCATATTTTATCAATCGCAATATTTTAAATAATTATGAATTAATTTATTACATATATATATATATATATATATATATATATATATATATATATATATATATATATATATATATATATATATATATATATATATATATATATATATATATATATATATATATATATATATATATATATATATAAGCTTTTGCGTTATTTGCTATTCATATTTGTTTTGTGAAAAGAAATCTTGGGTTTGTAGCAATGTATAATATACACATAGTTCCAAAAGTTTTGCATCACCCAGTTTTAGTGACAAATTTGATTCCAGGAAAAACTATTTAAGATTGTTTAATAGCTTTTTTACAATCTTTTTGGCAATCAATTAATTAATTGTCAATATACAGGGTGATTTAATACAAAAACAAGATTTAATACTAATACAATGTATTACCACCCCTTGAATTGATACAAGCTTGAATCCGTCTCTCCGTACTCTCAATTAAATAATCAATGGTCTGGACAGGTACATTTTGCCATTCTTCTGTCGCAACACTTATCAGCTCCTTCCTTGTCAGTGGGGCCTGTGGACATCGAGCAATTAATTGCTCTCTTAAACACAACCCAGCCATGCCCCCGAACATGCCCCCGAAGAATGTGTTTGATGTAATTTTGTCCATTTAGCGTACCTGGAATGGGAACCAGTGACGTTCGTTCACCAATCATGATACCTGCCCAAAACATAACACTCCCTCCACGATATGGAACAGTTTTGACAGCCTACCTGAGTTGATTTTGATTTCCAGGCTTTCTCCATACAGGAATTCTGCGGTTATCGGAAGAAACACGGGTCGCATCTGTAAACATCACATGTCGCCAAAAATCGACACCTCGCCCCTGGAACACTGCACCATTGTAATCGAGTCTGTCGATGACGCAATGTCAATTTTGATACATTTATTGGCCTCCTGCGCCGTAGTAAGATCTAACTTCTCTGGGAATATTACCAATGGATGAATGGACGAATGGATGCATAATGGACCGTTTGTTGAATTCGTTGCTAGGAACCCATTCCAGGTTCGAGATTTTGAGGCACTTTTTTTTTAGGCAAATTTGTTTCCACGGCCAACTGTTACGTTTATTTGACATTTCTCTATTGGAGGATCATAAAGATTGACTAAAGAATCATGCACTTCTTGACGATTTATTTAAAAGTAAATCAGAGTGTTAAAACTATGGCACTATATATATATATATATATATATATATATATATATATATATATATATATATATATATATATATATATATATATATGTATATATATATATATATATACATATATAAACAAGAACGCAACAATTTTTATGTTTTTTGTAATAAGGCAATTACTATTAATAGTGATTTTAAATTTAAATTAAAGAGATATAGTGATATAATTTGATATAGTTTTGAAGATACTGACTATTTGTTTACTTATAGTCCCGAAGATTATCTTTTAAATGGGCGCCAGTTCTCACAAACAATGATTTTAAAATGTTTCGATTTATAAATACATATAGAAACATTACATTACATTACATTAAATTACATTGTACATTACTTCTTCCTATTTTACTTTGATTTTAAAAAAAAATTGTTAAGGCATAGCACTTACCTCAGAGGAGGTTCAAAATAAGCTGATTCGTTTAATTTTTGTATTATTAAAATTCAAATATATTAAGTCAAACTTGTAAATCAATTATAGTTATTGTGAAAATTATCTTATATTTATACTATAAAATAGTAAATATTTCTTACAGGGGAGAAAATTCTACGCTTTGTTTAACCCTCAAAAATATAGCCAGTGTTCTGCATAGGCAACCGGCGAGTCACGACAGTACTACATAGATTGCATATCTATGTGACGTCACACGAATGTGGTCTATTATGCTATTAATAATAGTAGTGTTATATGAGTACAAGTTCTGCACTATATATATATAATATACTACACCGGTAGCACAAATCAGATAAATAATTCCTTTAAACAGATGACGATATGCATATCAAAATAACAATAGCCGCACAAACTTGTTTGATATTGGGTACTCATATATTATGAATTAGCCCTTCATTATCTAACGTGTATAACCCGCCACCATAAACAATAGCAAAATGTCAGATAGCAAACACAATTACCTATATTTGGAAAAATAGTAATCCCATTCATGTGTGAGCTATGGACAGTGTTACATTAATGAGAGACCGTCGAACAATGATCCCGTGAAAACAGCAATTATAAAACTTGCAAAATGTAGGACATCATTAATTTTCGATACAATTAAATATCGCGCTGATGATGACGTTATCGCTTGGATACTGTAACAATAGTGTGACAACAAATTATTACACGAGCCTGACAGGCAGCCGTTCGTTCCAGTTTGCTTTTAGATTTGCCATATTTGCCACATACGAATACGTAATAATTTGCCAAAAAATAATAATATACCATCAAATAAACCAAATAAACAATTTCCATTTAATTATATGTTGTTTTATTTTACAATTTATCCCCAATATTCTATCTCGCTAAGTATAGATATTGCATTAATCGTGAGAATCCAAACCACCAATTTTCACTTTGTGAAAATGTGAGTTAGTTGTTGTCGTCGTCGTCACAGCCCGCCGCAAATCGATGTAACCACTTAAACTTTCGAACCATTTAATCAATTGAAATTAAAGTATCTTCACAGTCGACAAGTTCAAATTTTCGATGGACAATTGTGTGGGATAGTAGGGAACAGAAATAGGAAAGTAATGTACTGGAAATAAATACGTTCAGTACTCTTTCCACTACCTATGCGTTTTCTTTATGACGGCTCATGTTGTCAGAATAAAACAGAAGTTTTTTGATGACATCGATTGACTATCGATATATAAAACAATACACCTATAATTTTCTCCGGCCGGATGGAATGCAAGCATAGGTCGTGGGTGTGGCTTGGGCGTGTGGGATGCGCGCGTAGAGCGTGGATAGGAGGGCCGGAGAAACTAATAGAAATATTGAGATATCAAGGGATGAAGGTATCCAGTTACCGAAGCCTGTTGGTAATCTAACACATAACTCACACCTCGGCATCACTGCCAATGTATTGTTTTATTTCCAGTACATTATTTTGCCACATCGTCCTTTTCTGGAAACCTTGGGTCGACGATTACATGCTATAATCATCGACCCGACATACCCGAAGTTTCCCACTTTTTGGTCTCAACCGTATATATGGGTGTTATTAATAAAATAAAGGATTTTTTCAAATGTTTATGTAGGTATTTTTTTCAAATTTTTAAGATCGGGTATGAATAAAATTGAGCATAGGCATACTACAGAAATGAGGCAGTTTAGGTACTCAAATAATTTTATTAGCTCACTAGCATACTCGGTATTAGTATTAGTGTCCATTTATAGAAGTTTCATGTTGTTTTTAGGAGCAATTAATATCAATTGTAGATAATATATCACTGAAATTGGACGTTTTGTATTTCTACAAGGGGAAAATTTGCAGTTGACTTGTGACACTTTCGCTTTGAACATTACTTTTATTACTTTTTTACTTTTTATCTTAATTTCAATTATGGTAATAACTTAAATGCAAAATTTATGAAAAACCCCAAAACATCCTACGCGGCCAAACCTAAAGAATCGCTCTCCCTAAGACGGCAATATCCATCACGAAAACGTCTTGTCCTAATCTTAAACGAGACTTTAATGTCGTCTTCTCTAATGAGTTCCTTGCAAATAAAATATTCATTCGCACAAAGCCAATTTGATCCCCGATTTTAAACTTGGGCAATTATGCGTGCTCACACTGTAGTCGGCTATGACACAACAATCGCAGCCTACTATATAGATTTCAGTAACAATAACATCTGACAGTCGCATGATGGATCGCTAGACAATATGGCGCGAGAGCTCTTCAGAACAATTTCAATAAGGGCGCTATTTGACCGCCGAAGATGCCGGACTGGATGTAACGGGAATGTGTGTGTAGGGTTGAATTTGCGATGTCAAATAATGATTTATGTTTTGCTTATAATTTGGCTCTCGGTGTGGACGTTTTTTGTCGGCGATATTTTAATATCTTATTATTCGATTAGCTCAAGTCCATGCCAAGGGGGTGGATAGTTCTCACGATCATTTGGTACACAGAATTGATTTTCAACAAAAATCACACACAGTACAAATAATTTACTGCGTTTAATGAATGTTAATTTTAATCCTTCACAAGATATAAAATATGCTTTTTACCTAATAATATTCAACAATTTCAAATTTTAATTATTTCTCCCTAATGCTTATATTGTTATACACTAAGTTCTTAGTATTGATTGGAAACCACGTGACTGACGCGATTTCATGACAGTTTGCAACCCCCAGTACTGTTTGTAACATCGAAATATGAGACATAAAAAATTTTCAAAGGATACCCACAATTGCCGCAATGGGAAATCGGAGTAGTATAACTTTTCTTACAGCAAGCTAAAATCGTCACTATAAAGGCACTTTCATTCAACAAGTTATGTTTTGATAGAATACTAATAACTAATCAATTTTAACACAAAACCCACCAAAATAAGAAACCCATCATTTTCTGCTGGGGTTTTTATGTCTCGTATTTCGATGTTACAAACTATATACTATTTGCGGAATTGCGATAATAATTATATGTGCGTATTTAGGTATAAAATGATACACAATTAATATACAGGGTGTTTACTAAATAATGGGCCATACTGCCATATTTCAGTAATAATAGCCTCCCTGGACGAAAATAAAATGATCACCTAACCTTAGTACAATTTTGATTTAGGTACTTTTTTAGGGTTCCGTACCCAAAGGGACCCTATTATTAAGACTCCGCTGTCCGTCTGTCACCAGACTGTATCTCATGAAGCGTGATAGTTAGATAGGTGAAATTTTGAGAGATGATGTATTTCTGTTGCCGCTATAACAACAAATACTAAAAACAGAATAAAATAAATATTTAACGGGGCTCCCATTAAACAAATGGACCCGAATTTGTATGCTAATAAATGCCGGAGTCGCCGGTCGGACGAAAAACTATTAAAATAAAATTAATATTTAAGGGGGGTCCCATACAACAAACGTGATTTTTTTGCCGTTTTTATAGATAATGGTACGACACCCTTCGTGCGCGAGTGCAACTCGTACTTGGCCGGTTTGTTTATTTTTAAATATAATGATAGGTATCTAATGTCACTATCTTTCAAATCTTCACGTTTTTTTATTGGTTTTATGCTGTTTACATTTTGCGTTGTTATAAGAACTACATTAGATACTAACTGTAATAACTATTTGAATTAATAATTTGTTATAATTTATGTATTATTTTTCAACAAATATTATGTACAGGGTAAGTCTCTTAAGATTGACACCCCTCTTATCTCACTTATCCTTTGCCGATTTAACTCATTCAAAAAAGGAGTGGACGCGGTTTTTGATGAACTTTTATAATCTGAGCACGGATATTAAAAATCTCGTAAAATATACAGGGTGGAAAATAAAACATGATTTTTTAAATGGAACACCCCGTATATTTTTATACCAAAATAATGTCCTTAATTTTCTGAATAAAAAAATATCTAATTGTTATATAATCACTCCACCTGTTCGTGAGATATTACTAAAAACTTATCACATTACGGGTGTCAATTATAAAATATGAACATCAAGATACCTCTGGAAACAATGCATATTTGCATTGTTTATTTGTTGACAGATGTCATCCAGTTTTTTGTGAGATAGTAGTTCACTCTCTTAGATATTAGCGTAAAAAATACGTAGTGTTCGTAAAGAAGTAAGTTATTTTGAAAATGGTATATTCATTGGAAGAGCGAAAAGAGTTACTTGAAATTTATATTCAGTGCAACAAGAATAAGTAAGTCTCTTGCTCAAAGGGAGTATGTTAGGTTAGGGAGAATGAATAGAACAATTTAATATATGTATGTATGTATATGGGTCGGAGTGTAGTGGTTTCACTTCCACTACAGCACTTAGGTCTCATTAGGCCATTTGTGCATTCCTCGTTTTTACTTGAGTAGTTTTCTTCAAACCATCCTATTTATTACGGGTAGCTTGGTGGCAAAGTCTCTTTACAATTTTTATGTATGACATGGTTCTGAGTTACCGAGATTTATTACTCTGTCTTCATTACCATTTATCTTGGACCCCCGAAGCAGATGTTGAGTGTTCCCAGGTCTCAGTTGGACTGCCACAGCCCATCCCCAAGCCTGCCTAGCTCACCCATCCAAGTGCCACCAACACCCGTCTTGCTTCGTACCGGTCAAGTCTGGCGGCTAGGCGATCCCTGAATTTAATATATACAAAGCATTTAATTTGCTTATTTCTTGAATACAATTGAGGAACTAATGATGAATTATTTTAGGAAGGTTTGTTAAAAAGCAAATTGCAATGTATCATCTCGGTAAGAAGATATATTGCAACTTAATTAAAATAATTAACAATAACGACAATAATGAACCATCAGAATGAAAGCATTTGTTCGGTCACAAAAGCAATTACGGAAGTATATTGATTTGCTAAACGAAATGAAAAATTAAGGACTTAATGTTGTAAACAATCACTTAACCTCAAATTTTTGTATTCCCATTTATCGAATAAAATCTACCACACTCATCTTACACAGCAGGCTAATTTATCAAATCAATTAACTAATGAATAATCATGCAAATGTAGATGATAAATGCAAATTGTACTAAAAAAGCGATTTTAAACT
Source organism: Tetropium fuscum (assembly GCA_964058915.1). Lineage (NCBI taxonomy): Eukaryota > Metazoa > Arthropoda > Insecta > Coleoptera > Cerambycidae > Tetropium > Tetropium fuscum. The sequence goes on along the minus strand of CAXKVY010018451.1, from coordinate 200,059 downwards.
TTAAGCGTAAATGTCCGTCCCGTCACTTGACTCCCGACTTGAGAGATTTGACCGAAATATTACTAGAATTCTAGTAATATTCTAGTAATATTTTCTAGTCTAAGTAATATTATAGTCTAAGTAATAGTAATCTAAGATTCTAGTAATATTTTATTCTAGATTTCTACAAGATGGTGGTTCAAGTCACACAGTATGCATCACAAAGGTATTGTTCGGAAACAACAACTGATAATAAATTGATATTTATTGTCCTGGCCCTTGAATAGCCCTGATGTGAACGTCATAGAAAACATATGGCAAGAAGTGAAAAAACATTTAAGAAATCGTCAGCAACGGACCATTTCGGATATAAGAAACGCAATTCAACACATGTGGGATACATGGGATAATTAGTTGAAAGTATGTCCTCCAGAATTCTTGCAGTGATAAAGGTCAACAGAGATATGACCAGTTATTAGTTTTTATAAAAACCTTTTTGTTTTGTGAAACAGTACACAAGCTTAGGTTGACCACGTGAGTGAAAGTACGGGGTTGGGAGGGTTGGTAGGGGCAAGGAAAGACGACAGCGTAAAAATGTAAATGTACTTATTGTCAATAATGTAATTTTAGAACAATAAAATGAAACTGAAACTGAACTGAAATTCAGTTTGCCATAATTTCAAAGCATTTTCGGATATTCGACTATAATTTGCTATTAATGATAATAAATTCGTAAAATATTAGACATTATATTATCGACGTATTTATTACTAAAAATCACATTATTGCGTTACTGCTTATAAATACGTTAAACACGTGCAAAAAGAGTAATGCTTTCCCTAATACCACTTAATAAAATCGATTTCAGATTATATAGCTAGAGCAATTTATAGTGGAGCTGTAGCACAAATGCACAACGCATATGCAGGTGATGCTGCAACAATGATGTGGGAAACAATACCCGATGTTCATGTTAGATAAACTAAATTATCGGCATGTCTCTTTAATACAGTGGCATTGGACACATAGAGGCTGAAATTAATCTAGATGTGGAGGGTGCAGACTCAGATGTATTCGATCAGTTTTAAGTCTGAATATTTGTTGCATAATGCACCATTATAATCTATTTACTGAACAGATATAGTTAAGCCATCCTACTAAAACCCGCTCCTGGTATTTTTGTAGATATTTTAAGGGCTTATTCTCGTCCGCTGGGCGCAATGGTCTGAATCGGGAGACTGGCTCGGGTTCGTATTCTTGACGAGCTGTATTAAATTTGTATCTAGATATCTTATTACACAATAAAATTGACCGTTTTGTATTCTTAAACTCATATTTTTCCAATACCCAGAATGGAAAGTGGACAACCAAATCAGGTCGCCGTTGCAGGGAAGGGTGTTACTTCAACTGCTCTGGAGGCAGAATAAATATGGTCCATAATTATTATAGAATTATGAGTATGCAGTGTATTTAAGAATGACGTGTTAATAAGGATAGGTTTAGAACATCCTGTACATATTTTACATTTAAATATATATAAATCATATGAACTTTGTAGATTGTTTTTTTTTGTGAATAATTTGTTTTTTGATTCATCAATGTAGTACATTTATTAAAAAAGGTACAACAGATTGCGTAAAACATTGTATTTTAATAATTTTATCACTTAATCTAAAAACATATTTATTTAACTTAATTATAATAAAATAAACAGAAAAATAAAATGATAAAAAACTTAATAATGATTTTGGTTTAATTTGGCCCTCTGGACTTGAATACATCGTCGCTGCATAATGTTAATTAGATTTATGATAACGTCCTGGGGATTCTGATCCCATTCATCTTGTAGTAGCTCAATCAAGTGAGCTACATTATTTATAGGTATGGTATCCGTATATATAGTATATATTATATTTATAAAAATATAAAAATAATTCATATTCGTATAAAAACTTTTCGTCTAAACGATTCATATAAAAAGATACCGCCAGCATTAATTCCAAATAGCAGCCAGAGTCGGATTCCCTTTCTTTTCGAACCTCACAAAATTATTTTATTATTTGTTTTATTAGTAATTTAAGAAATAATAACAATTAATTATAATCGAGCTTTATTTTAAAGTAATAAACATTATACGTACATTCAAAATTTAATAATTTATATATACTCTATCCAACGAGAGAATGGACATGCTTTGCGCATCGGCGACTAAAGAGGAGGGGCTCTGTAACGAGCTACGCAGGACCGTCATTCGATGAAACATTGATCACGGTTACTGGTGGTGAATAGTATGCAATTTAAATAAAACATATTTATTATTATATTTCTTAACCTGGCCTCTTTTATTCTTCTTAATTGGCGATAATGGTGGATTTATCTCGTCTCTGGCTGCTGCCATTCTTATAATAGATTTAAAACTTATTTCACAACCGTAAACAACACAACTAAAATAACCGTACTTGCGAGACTACAAATACAAACTGTGAATAGGTAGGCAGTAGTAGGTACTTTATATAATTAGGTACCAGGTAGGTATCGGACCCAGGCGCCGGCCCTGGCTACCTGCTGAGCCAATTAAGACGTTGAGGGCGTTGAACTAATGTTCTAAGGGGCGGAGATCTGACCAAAACAGACGAATTTTCGCTCGAGTGCAAGTCCATTCTCTCGTTGGATACAGTAGGTATAGGTAGTTGAAACATATCCCTCAGTTGAAACTTTCATCTGAGAAAACATCTGTATGATCATCCAATTCCTCTGCCAGATTGATAACAAATCTTTCACCACCATTGAAAAGAATTTGTCCTAGTTTTCTATATTGTTCTTCATATTTACTTACTTTTACAATTGCCTTCGACCAGTTCGACCAATTCTTCTTTAATAAGCTCCATGACTTTTTTATCAAATTTTGGGGAAAACAAAAATTCCATGAACTCATATTTAGTTGTTACCACAGATGTTCAATTGGATTAAAAATACAGTAATACGGTAATAACTTTAAAACAGTATGGTTACTTTGCTATAGTGTCAATCACATACTATTTTTCCCATTGTTTGGTATTAAGTCCCTCCAACAATAATTGCTTTTTGGTATATGACTTCGAAATATAGGTAATTTTTAAGAATAAATTCTTGAATTACCTGTTTTTTAGAGGACATAGGTATTGGGTATTATGGAATCTTGCCTTGAATGGCAGGCTGGCTGCATTATCTACAATGACACTTTCAGTATTTATATTTGGAATTAAACTTTTTTCAAACCACTGCACGGCTAAAAAATATTTGAGTTCATATTTTTGTGGTAATGCACATCACATTCTTCCAGCTTTGTACCACAGTTTAAGGCCATTTTGAACCCAACCATTCGTAGATCCACAATGCAAAATGACCATACGGGATCCTCTGCTTGAAGGTACATCTTTTAGCTGACATCTGCTCAACCTTTTTTCGCAGTGTCGTGGGTGTCATACCAGGTTTCGTCCAAATAATAAATCTGTTTTCCTTTATCTCTAAATTCTTTTATTTTCTCTAAATATTATATTCGCCAATTTACGATCCTTTGACTTTCCATTACGCGACAGCACGCTTTTTAACAATTTTAAATTTTAAATCCAATTTGCCGCCGTCGTAAAGTGCTTTCGGAACAAGGTGTTTGAAGCTCTGTAAGTTTCATTAAAATTATTTCTATGGTGGTAACTTCATTAGACTAATAGACTAAACGAATTTAGTTTGCTTGGTAGTCCAAAAATAAATGTTTCTTCTAAATCGTCGCCTAAATCTGAATCGTCGGATTCAACCTAGTGTTCTACCAAATTCATAGCGCAGGTTGGTTTTCAATATCAGGATCCACATTTTCACAATAATTCTTCTCCAATGGCCTCGAAACAGTAGAATTATTCTCTTACGGTCAAAACATTGTTACTATAAACTATTGCAAGGGTCTGGTAAACAGTGAAACTCGGCGAGCAAAACGAAGCATGAAATAGTTAATTTAGCGTGGTTGCGAATATACTTACACTCCTTCTCAGCCAAGCCCGACCCTAGCTTGGTTTTTACTTAGGGCGAGGCAATAATCCGATGCTTTTTATACTAACATTTACGACTTTTACGTTGTACGACTTTTTATAAGAATATGAATTATTTCTGACGGGTACTATAACCGCTGATGTAAACGCCTTCCAATTATATTCCATAAATGCTCAATTGGATTGACGTCTGGGCTATTGGCTGGCCATATTAATCTTTCAATACCCTCTACTTCATGTAATATTGAGTAACAATTCGCGCCTTATGAACTGGAGCATTATCCTGCAGTCTATAAGTTTAAAATCGGCACCTTGGTTTGCGAAGAAATGAAGAACATCGGGTCCAAGGACATTTTGTATGTATCTTTCTTCTATAGACATTCACGGCTTTATTTGATTTTCATACTACTTGGCTTTACGTGAACTCGTCAAGCATGAGAAGTTGACAAGTCAAGTCAAGTCAAGTAGTTACTAGGTAAAGTACTTGAAAAACTACTTTGTTATGATATTCATAGTAAAAAATCTAAAACCATAGATAGCGCGAATTTATATCGAAGATATCTTACAGCAGTAGGTATGTTCGACCTTTTGCTGAGTTACGTTTTATCACATAGATGTAGGTAACCAAAAATTATGAGAAGAAGACGTCTGGCGTACTTGCCAATTATTTTTCTATCTTTCCTTTTCCAGAAGTTGAGAAAAATTAGGAGAAGAGACGGAGACGTTCTCAGAAATCTGAATTAATGACGCATTTCTCTCAATCTGCATTTAAAAATGAACTTTTAGAAAAATCAGGACTTAAAAATAATGTTTTCGTAAAAATGAAAGCGAATCCAGTACAGCAAGAACGCGAAACTATATCTGTATCTGCAATTTGTTCGAAATGCGAATCAAAGATCCGCTGCGCAGAGATTATTCTAGAAACTGCTAGTATCAACACACTAAGAGTGTGTTGATACCTACCTGCTCAAAGCCCAGATAGGAGTCCCATCGCGCATCTAAGGGATGAATTAGGATGCAAAGGAAAATTATTTTGTACCTTTTTACATGCTAGACAATGAGTTACTCTACACTAAGAATATTACCATTTTTAGTCGGATTACCAGTTAAAAGTAAGAGGACCTTGAACTTAACAAAAAAAACGGGCGCGCAATTTTTTGGAACTGAGTGTATTTTCCGGCTACCTGAACTGTAAGAAAAATCATTTGAATAAAAAATAATCCTCTATACGCAGTTGAAAAATATCCCAATATGTTCAAGTCAACACTATCTCCACTCGCCTCATCCGAATCATATTGGCAATATGTAAATCAGTAAGTAATGTTGTGTAAATACGGTATCTGTTGCTGGCATGACAAGAAATTGTGCAAAAGTGGTGCAGCAACGGCGGTTATCAGGCGAAGGCACGCGGGCCCAACTGTCTCCTGATCGAAATGATTAATGGCGGAGCACGGATATATTAGTCGAAGGATTGCACATTTCACGCGTCTATTTTACACTTTGTATTCCGCACTGTTTCCATCTGATTATATTCACCTCACACCCTTTCTATTTGCTATTCACCCGTCCAATTTGCTCCAAGTTTCGGTATTAACGTTCAGGGATAAATTTCGATGGATTTGACATTGGAAATCAACACGGCTATGCACATAAAGGAATCTCGCCCCTATACTAAAACTCCTTCACATAGGATCAACACTTAAAATATAAAAAATATGTCAGTTCGGCGAAATCGCCGCAGAAAATTTCAATTTCATAATACTGCGGAAAATCAAAAACGGTACAGTCTAAAAAATATTGTTGAATTGTGGTCTGGTCGTTGTTGAGTTGTGGTACGTGAGTGTAAGTGAACGCAGATGAATAATATATGTAGGTGTTTCTAACATAGAAATATGAGACATAAAAACCAGAGCATAAAAAACCTCATTATATCGATAAAAGGAGCCGCCTTTACACAGCAAATTATACATTCTGGCGAATGCGCCAATGTGAGACATTTTTTTTATATTCTGGGTTTTTTTATTCTGATGAGGACAAAGTTAGAATAAAAGTTAGGACACAAATTATTGTATATTATTATATACAATAGAGAGATAATATTAAATAAAATAAAAATGGAAACTATGTCATTTTAATGATACAGACAAAAAACCAGAACAAAATCTGCCAGAGTCATTTGTTGAACTCATTGATGATTACATACATACAATTTGCAGTTAAATTAAGAGTTAAGATACAGTTAAATTAAGAAAATATAATACTATATCGGGAAGCAATTTATAAAGGCAGCATTTATAGAGGCTAGATCTCTACAAATTATACATTACAAAATTTAACAACGAAAATTTACAGCAGCATGGAGTTGCTGCACCGTCGTTGTACGTATTTGTAGACCTGGCCAAAGCATTAAAGGAAAATCTACCATTTATGGAATACCTATAAAAAAAATTTATTTCGAGGAGGTTTTAATCTGTTAAAGAGCTACTTAACATATAGAAAGTAGTATATAAGTATATACAACTATATGAACTCTACCAGAATAGTTACTTTTGGTGTTCCACAAGGTACAGTACTGGGGCTAATTTTATTTTCTTTATGTCACCTTTTTAATATGCCTATTTATGCTGAAAATATACTTCGCTGGTGATGCAGCAATATTCTTCGAATGTAGGACACGGGAACCTCGAAAAAGCGGGGTAGAGTAGAATTTTAAAAGTGTTATTAACATCTTCAATACTAAGAGTACAAGATATGATCACTTGGGAAACGCGTTTGGAACAAACTTGCGCATGACGTCACCCCGTGACAAAAATGTATGACGATATATGGAACGGAAGCTTTTTACATGGTTTTATTATAAAGTTTTGTTATGATTCTACTTTTGTTATGTTACTCGATATAACTATTTTGGACATTGTTTAAGTATACAGGGTGTTTACGAACTTGAGAAACATTTTATATTTTAATTTTTCTCGGTTATTAAAGCACTTTCATTAGGTTTATTTTTTGTAATGCATTTACTTTTAGCATAATATATTATCATGAATTAAAAATAATCTCCCAAGTTATTAAATGCCCTGTATAAGTAGGTACAAAAAAGAACAAGCCAACCCAACCAACATGATATTCCCGCTCATTAAAGGGCCTGTACCCCGAACACTGGCAAATAGCTGGTGTCGGAGAGCTGGGAGCTGGTACTTTGCCGTTAAAGGTCTACTACGGCACGAACTGGAATCAATGATTATCCACGTCTATAATCCTTGAACTAGAATGGCACTTAGTAGAAGGATTGTTTGTAAAGAACCTGTACATTAATTAGTAATTACGGCATTACACCTTTACTTTTCTATAACTGCACAGGGTCTTTACAGTTAAAGCAAGTGAACGGGTAAATACCTTATATATAAAAATTACTAAAAATAGATATAAATATACATTAGTTTATTTTATATAATTAATTATCAAAACCGTCACAAAATAACTAATAATATTTTCACATTTCCTTTAAATATACGCGCCAATTTAGCTTCGGTTATTTTTTATTTGCTTCCCGTGTCGTGTTGCTGTTCTGATTTTGCAGATGACGGATGTTGTTTGTTTGGTTTTTGGATTTTTTAGTGTTAAATTTATATTGCTGCTTAAATTCGTATAATAATTATTATTCGTTTTACAGTGCAGTTTTTTTACTATTTAGAGCAGGCATCAATTTAGCATGTACACACAAATGCACGAAAGATAAGTTTTGACATAACCATAACCTAAGTATTATTTGGCATCTTTAGCCTTTAGCTAAGATTTTCGTTTATAACGTATATATTTCATATTCTTAATTATTTATTAATGTAATTATGTCATCCATAATTAAAGAAAACAGTAGAAGGCAAGGACGTGATGGTACAGCATTATCTTTCAACTTCCACTTATTTTTGGGCAATTGCAATAATTTTTCTTTAACATGAAAATCATAATCAGAAAAATGCAACATATCCAAGCATTTTTAATATTAAAATCATGCGTTTGGTAGCACTTTTGCACCCATAATTTGCAAATCTCTGCTGCAGTTGGAAACTAAAGTATCGATATGTACTGGAAGAATTTTTACTTTTTTTTATTATTGTTACTGGTACTGTTACTTCATTGCACAGTAAACCATTGTTTATCACAATCACAAATGAACAAAATAATTAAAATAACGTATTTAAACTTATAAAATAATGTATTTTAACTTTAAAATAATGTATTTTAAAGATGTGTCAAATTTGAATCTTTGAAATTTGTCACGGAATGACGTCAGCAGAGGGAGAGAGATAGGGGATCGCATGCGCGTTAGCATATCTTGTAGTCTTAGTATCATGGTTACAGACCTAACAATACACATCAGCAAAACATGATACTTACCGTTCTCCAATTATGTCGGTTGTCTGCTAAAATCCAATTGTATTACAATAAAGCAAAATAGTATCAATCACGATAAAGGACTTAGGCGTTATAGTCCAAGCATTCTAGACAAGTGGTCGCATAAATTCCTATTTGGATAAAAAAATATAGTCGTATAGGAAATTAAATTTAAATAGGAGTTTCTATTTCTTTCAACTCGTACCGAACCTAACCTAAAAAATTCGCAAGATTGAAAAAATGTTTTTTTGTAAATAACTGAAAAACTATAGATCATATCCAAAAAAGTTAAATGATGAAGTTGTAGATATTAAAAAAATATATCAAAATGCTTCTATAATAATGTTCGAGTTAAGTATATCGAAAATACCGCTAAAAATCGGATTCTCTAGAACTTGCAACAAGTACTTAACTATAACGTTCCCATACTTGTTACTTGGAGTAGATATAGCTTATGGCAAGATAAGAAAAAACTTTTTTGAAAAATTGATCAACATTAATTATTTATCGAGATATATCGATTTTTCGAGAAAAAGATGCTCTCGAAGTTCACTATATCATCTCGAGGGCTCGTGCTAGAGCATCGAGTATTGTTCTCTCCGCTCATTTTGTTCTTGAAGAGCTGCGCTTTCATTCTATGAAACAGTTGTATTGAATTATTTTATTTCAACGATCAGAAAATTAATTTGAAAAAATTGCACTTGAAATCATTGCATTGCACATTGTTTTGTTTTAATACCGCACTCAATTATTATTCGGCAGAAATGGCAGTTACCGGAATCAATTACTGGCATTTTTTACAAATTTAAAAAAAGATAACTTTCTATGACCATGGGGAGCCGAAATATTTTTTTGCAAAAAAATCTGGAGGGCGCGCTAAACGTTGTAGAGCCCTGAGATTCACAAATATAATAATGCTAATTATCTATATTTTCTATAAAAAAATACTACGATAAAATTCATTGATTTTTAGTATGCTTTCTATTGAATTACAAAATTGTAAATTTACAACCAAAGAAGATAATTTTTATTGAAACAGCGGCAAATATCACTGCAGTTAATAACATTATTATAGTTGGGGAGGATCTAGATTTACAATTAAATCTAGATTAACGCAACTGATTCCCACGACGAAAAATATTTTACTTTTGAAAAAGGAAAAGGACGAGAAATAGATCGATGACTTCAAATATCTTCAAATAGTACAGTTCAAATAGCAATAGCTTCAAATATCCACAGTTAATAAAATATGTAGCTTTTCTTCATGCCGTCACATCACAGCCCGATGTGATATAGTCTCTTCATTTTACAAACAAGGGAAGAAAGATTTAACTTTTTATTGTCAATTAACAAAATTGCAGTAAAAACAGTACTAGGAACAAAATACATCAACTTGTAAACATAAAAAGTAAATAAAACACTATATTATTTACTCATACTAGCTTACCTATCATATTTAACTACTTACCTTTTCATGAATCATGATGCACATGCGCTGAGACAAAAAAAATCTCATATATCATATATTATCTCATATATCTCATACTTACCCATATACCCTTATTTATTTTATTAAACTGTTTCATACTGTTTTATACTGTTTATTCATTTAAGTAAGATAATTTAGTTTTAGCTATTAATTCAGTTAAGTTCTGTCCACGCAAAAGGTTTATCCTTCTCTGGACCTCAATGATCTGTGTATGGACGTCAATATTTATTATTTTTTTATTGTCTATGAAATGTAAGAAAATAATAAAAAACATTATTATTTTTATATTATTATCACCAAATCTGCTTGATACAAATTAGAATTTTAACTAAGTATATAAATATGTAACATACTATAATAATAGTGCCTATTTCAAAGACAGTAAGGTATGTCCGGAATACGAATGATGCATTTCTTCTCGATTCATTAGGACGATAACGGCGGCAAATGAGTTTTTCGGAAATTACTGTTGAGTCTCTTCTTTCGAGCGGCTCACGTAGACGTGCCATAATAAGGTATATCCTGCATTTTGCATATTGACTTAGATGTTGAAAACGAATCGTACCCGCAGCTGCTGGACGCCGATAAGAGAAGCCACTCGCGGAGAGGTAATCGATTAGCCGCGTATATCCTTCATCCGATCAGCCACTTTATAGTCCAGGCGATGCGTGCTTTTTTATAGATATATAGATAAATATATTTATTTAACCACATTATGTAAATATTTTATGTAGCAAGTCAAAAAGTAAAAAGTTACAACATTGTAAGCATATATGAATTTAAAATTTACTATAACTGTCTTAAAATAAATGAATAGTACCTATCTACTATTTTCAATATTGAACGTGGTTATAAATCCTAATGAATACACTATAATATATAATATAAAAGTAAACATTAAATATTTTTTAAACAGCAGATACTTTAAAATTTAAATTAAAATATACTATGGCTATAGATGAAAATCACCAACATACACAGCCCTTAGATTGATACTGATTTATTTTTATGCTCAAAAAATCATCAACAGAATAAAAACAATGTAGTAATAATATATTTTTTTCTAATTTTGACACGTAAAGTGGCATTTTTCAAACCCCTTTGGCGTTAGGAAACGTCTTACTTTTCACAACCAGTTACGAAAAGTAAAATATTACGCAACTGGTTTTGTAAAGTTCATTTCTTAGTAGGTTATTTAAACCTGACAAGCTATGAAAGTGATGAGCTGTCACACCGTTCCAACCTACTGGATTGTTTTTAAATGTATAACATTCAGAGTTTTCTTCTCATAAAATAGAAAATTGGTGAAAATTAGAGAAAAAAAATATGAAACACGTTGGGAAACACTATTTGTGTAACTCGCAACCTTTTGCGGAACGAGCCCTAGCGAGAAATCTGCTCGTTACACAAAATAGTACTTTTCCCAACTGGTTACGTAAATAGCTATTGGATAGCCATTTTAAACTTATTAAAATTATTATTATTAAGGAATTATTTTCTGATTTTTTTAAAATTTGAATTAGGTACCGGTCTTAGAAAATCAGCTGATCTTGTTCTATGGTTATATTATCAGGGTTGGCTGGAAGATACCACACTGGAAAAAAACTGGGTGGTTTTATCCGGTTTTTTGTGGCCTGGTCAAAATCAAGAAAAGTGTTTTTCCACGTAAATTGGCTTTTTCCAATTTTTTAATGTAATTTGCAGTAAAAACAGTATTGCATAATTTTTTATTTTATGAAATAACGAAAATAACAAAACAAATGAATATAAACAAACTAATAAATATTAATCATAAACAAAGCAAACATTTTAACACAATAAAATAAACTCTCTCATTCTTATTCTACCTCTAACAGCAATACAGAACACACTAAGTATTATATTAATATGAATATTAATATTCAAAAAAATAAAAATTTAGATTCTTTGGTTCACTAGTCACCCGAGGAGGTTTGAATTAATAAAACTAACTCCTTGCAGAATTTTCCGTATTGATCAATTTGATCTAGCGACTCTGACTCTCCAGGAGGTTTCACATTCAGAACTTTATAGACAGATACTAGTTTAAGAAGTAATAGTACTAGTAGAAGAAGTACCTCCGACAAATAGAAGGTGGAATTATACTGTGCGTTTCATCAGTGTCTATAAATAAACATATACACACTGGTTTCATAGGTACTATTCTATTTTGCTATTCTACTTCGTTTAAGGTTGGAATATTCGAGAAAGAAAAAGATATGGTGAAGTCGATATCTTCCCATACTTTTAAGAGAGCTATAAGTAGATATGAATTTACTACAACATAGTGTGATTCGCATGCATTTTCCAGCCAGTCAACAAATTAATATCTGCTTTCGGCTCGAATAATCTATAATATTTAACTCGAATAAGCTCAACGGTTGCATAGACTTACATAGACATGAATGACTAGAATTTAAAAATTTGAATGCCTCCGGAATTAATTAATTGATTGAGCTAATCAGAAGAAGAGAGAGAACTCTTTTCTCTCAATCCTTAGCTGATGCCAATCTTCATCTGATTAGATGTGAGTAGACCGTATTTAAAATAAGAAATACATATCCCAATCTGATGAGCGCAAGCGTTATAGGGGAATGGCGGGTATTGACGTCCTAGGTACTCTCTATTGCGGGTATTATCGTACATGTATAAATAATGAAATAAAAACAATATGTTTCATATTTAATCTAAAATAATGGCCACTGTAACATAAAGCAGAATGCCGAATTAAACAAATATACTGTAACTCGAAGATAATACAAAAAAGAAAAATATAAATTCTATTAAATATTAATTTGCCATAGGCTCGTGTCGTGTACTAGAGGATAATACCGTACACTGGAGGATAATGGGAGTGCCGGAATACCCGCATTCTACTACGTGGGTTAAACGTGGGGGTATTTTATAGTATGATGGAAAAGAACCCCCACTCTTACCTCTTAGAATTTATCAGGATACAACTGTTACAGTGGGCAGCGCATGTGATGAGAATGGAAGATAAGAAGTTGCCAAAAAAATTCTTAGACAGCCGAATGCAAGAGGAAAGGTGAGTGGGGAGTTCCCGGAAGATAAAATACAAGAGGATGCACGCGATGCACGATCTTCTGGGAATTGGAGTGTGGACGACATTGGTAAACTGTTGGTATGTTGGTACTGTTGAACAATTAGTACTTGAACCGCTGCGTAAAACTTATACGACATCATGCGCAAAAGTATGATTCACAGTGATACATTTGTATTGATAGGTAGATTCCAAATTCTTAGAGGCATCAATTAGGTATCCAACTAGACATTGTTTTGTACTTCGATTATTCTCAAAGAGATGGCATAATCGAAAAGTTGGCGCGTATGGGTTTACACGCATATGCGGCAAAACCCGCTGTTAAAATATAGTGAAGCCTCTTTTTTATGACCTCGCTATGAGAGGATAAAGCGGGATTATGGCTCTTTACCTAAATGTGTTTATTATGTCTTCACGGTCATATATACATACTCTTTACATATCTAAAGATGGCGGTTACGTTTAGATATAAACTCTTGACATATCTAAAGATGGCGGTTACGTATAGATATAAACGTATAGATATAGATATATATAAACCATACAAATCATATCAGTATCATCCTGATGTATACAAACTTTACTCGTTCCCCGATGAAAAACGTAAACATAATACAATAATACGAGTAGGTACTAAGTATACGAGTATGTATGCGCTTGGACTATTACCATACCTTCAATCGTTTGCATAGGGGGTTTGTAAAAGCATCTTATATACAATGGGGTCCATATGTGTATACACACACGTTCATTCTAAACTAGTGTTTCTTTTCTCTGTCGTTATCAATTTGCCAATTTGCCACACGGGATATATATATATATATATATATATATATATATATATATATATATATATATATATATATATATATATATATATATATATATATATATGTATATATATATATATATATATATATATATATATATATATATATATATATATATATATATATATATATATATATATATATATATATATATACACTGAGAGAATTTGGTTTGTTGAAGTGTGTTGCAGAGAAAATTTTGATAACTGTAATATATTTTTTTAATTATAGTACAGCAACAAAAACCTGCCACAGCCAAAGCCATCTTGCTGATGTGCCCTTTATTGCTGTAGCATTTTATTTGATAACCACTGCTCATATGACATGCAACAGTTTTAAAATGTAGACATACACCTATAGTGTCTTAATGCTGTCAATAAGGTTGTAGTTACTCTTATTAAAGTACATACTTACAGTTATACACCCCATTATGCTGAAAACTAGTAATAATCCCTATTCAACAATTTTATGATCGCATTATAAGTAACATCTGCCCTTATTAAACTATTTTTTATTAGTTTTGTGCGCATGCGTTGCGTCTCTCATTGGTGTTGAAGAATGAAGGGAGCATCCCGCCATTAAATTTTCCGGTAGTCTGTGTGGCGTCTGTCTGTCTGACTCTGATATCTGTGCCATTTGTGTTCATCTGTGGTGTGTTCTGTTGGCGTTGCCCGTTGCATTTTTGCAGGTAGGTTCTGGTGTCTTTGATAAAAAATCTATTGTGTTGAATTTTATATTTAGGTATATACTGTGTAATGATGTACATAAGTAAGTAATTATATTAGCTAATTAAATGTTTCATATCTATTGGTCATCCTACAAAACATGCAAATTATTATTACTTACTAATGTGTTCTATATGTGTACTAATGTATTACTATGTGTTCTATTTTAATTGCAAGTGGTTTTTCAGTAAATGAGCCACAATTGGAATTATTTGAAAGAAACGTTTTTAAGGTACAATGGTTAAAAGTAAATAACAAAATAATTAGAAAAAAAGAAATTGTTTTGGTAGAAGACATCATTCCTCCAGTTTTTGGGTGCATAGAAGAAATAATTCTTAATGAAGAAAAAGGCGCCCGTTTTATTTACGTTGAAATAAAATGATTGATTGATTGATTACTGATTTTAATACTCATATATTTGCTTATGTAGTATATTATACATTAGTCAGAAAATGTGTTTTTTGGTCGTCAAAGTCTCTATCAAGAAACCCTTTTGTGGACATTTTAATAATTGTTTTAAGAAACAACAAAAAATATATACCTGTAGGTATATTAACAATAATATTAAAGAAGTTGGTATAATGTGTATATAACTTACATTATTTCACAGAAATATTGTAATTTTTATTTTAGATTTTTTTATTTTGTTACAAATATTTTATAATAGAAAATAAAACATGTTATTTTTTCAGAATGAAGTGTTTTATTGTCATCTTGGAAAAAAATAGAAGCTGCAGTAAATAATGCAGAAAAAATAATAACAGCAGTAATATTATTTAATAGTGATATATTTTCGATTTCTATGAAAACAAAAATAAAATCTAACCACTATTAACATTCTTTAATAATCATATGAAGATACATAAGTAACCTTTACTAAGTATTGTATGTATCATTATGAACATTTGTTAATTATGACAGCTATTTTTCATAATAGTGGTAGTAATTTAGTTTACAACTTTTCTTACTGAACTACGTAACCTTTATTAAGATATTATTACAGTGGTAGGAAGTGTTGTGAATAGTATCTGCCACTATATTTGTTATGCATACAGCTTATCGATGGTTATTAAAGCATCATCAGCAAGATGACTTTAATAGTAGTAGCTGCAGAACGTACCTGTCCCCTATGTTACTGAGATATTTTCCTATGATTATTAAAATTTTAATCATGGTCTATAAAGTATTTTCTCAGTGTATATATATATACATAGTAGATGAATTCAAGTTGAATTCATAGTAGTTGAATACAAGTTCTTTCACCTTCATTGAGAATCTTCAGAGTGCTGTACGATTTATTTTATTGATCACTTATACTAGAAGTTGTGATATTAATATCTACTAAATCATTTTCAGTGACACTTTGTGTGACTATATACGATTGAATAAATAAATTATGCTATTCGCCAATCCAGCTAAAAGCGATACGCCATCTGACGAGAAATAAAGTACTTAAGCCTTCGATGATATCTATTCTCATTCTACTGCTTCTAAAACTGCCGCGAGTTGCGCTGTAGTCTTAACATTAGCAGAGCAGTATACCGCATTGCCATATTTACTCCATAATACTCCAATACTCCATAATTAACGCCATAATAAGTTATGGAAATAGGCTCAGATAAATAGTATTTTGAAAAAATGGCTCAAAGAGAAAGATATTTTCAAATGGTAAATACTGTACAGTAATACGTTTAAACAGTTTAAGCTTTGCCCCGAGTACCTATGCGATGAAGTGAAAATGGCAGACGGCCGCAACTATGCGGTACTCTATCCACTGATCTGCTAATGTTCAAAGCAGTGGATAGACAGAGTTGACTGAAAATGTCTAAATGTTGCATTTTGTCAAAACAGGGAAGATGGCTAGCATTCGTTATTTCAGGTTGATTTTCAGCATTAATAAGACAGATTCATTTGTTTTATAAAGATTTTTTAGAGATTTTTTAGGATTTTAAAGATTTTAACATCAGTAGGATTTGCCGTTTAAAATAATGTGTACAATGTAATTACAATAATTATAGATACACAGAAAGAATTGCAGGGACGTCTTCCCCGTTTCCTCAAGTACAACCAGTTGATCAAGATTTAGGAATTATTTCAGATATAAACATGTAAGTTTACATTTTTAACATAAAAGTATTATTAAATATGTTGTAGGTAGGTATATAATTAATAAACTGCACACCATACACTAAAAACTGTGACAAATATAAACTTGACACTTGTTTTTTGACCAGTACTTTGGCGTCTGCAACGATAGGCTAAAAATCCAAGCATCGCCACCAGCAAGATATAATTATGCTTATGGTGCCGTTTTGTTTTCTGAGTGAGTTATTATCAGCAGCACATTCACATATAATCATTAAAGTTTTGCCACCATTACTCAGTCCAGCTCTATTTGACACGTGTTCACCGATTAAGTATTTTCATAAGGACAAATGGACTTTTCAGTCCACCAAAAAAAAAGCTTTAGATATCCACCAGTATGCGTCGATGCCTCTCTGGCACACCGTTTTAACAAATCTAAATCATGTGATACCAAGGATACCCTGGTATGGGAAGAATTATCTATTACATGGGATTCCTGTATTTTATGTGTATTGTTTTCAGTCCATCAACATCAGGTCTAGTTTCATCGGATGATATTGATAGATATGACCCAGGCATCGACAGTTTAATTGGATGAAAATGAATTTCAACTTAAACTCATAAAAGAAAAGTAAATCGCCAGTAAGAGCCTTTAGCCAGTAAGAAGGCTTTAATCTTTATATGTTTTGTCATATTTATTTTTTAGTTTTTACCTAGGATAAAAAGATCCTGAGTACGATACAATGTATCTTTGTCACTTGCACAAATAAATTTTTATTTATATTTATATGTGGTAATCATAAAAAAATATGCCCTTTTCTTATAAATAAAGTTGTATAGTTAAAGAAATGTCATTTTTTGGTATGATTGGTATGATTTTGGTATGTAATATGATTTTATGGTACCTGTTTAATAATAATTAATGCTGATTGTTTGTTAAGTGATTTTTTAAATTGATGTAAAATAATATGGTTTTTAGTTATAGGAAATTCCCTGGCTACTGTGTACATGTCTATCTCTGTGGTTCAAACGAATGGGCTACTCTCATAAAATACAGGCATTGATGTAGCATGGTGTATGGTGTATGGTCCGTGTCTTATCTATTATGGTGTATGGTATTAATATACCTTTGGTCTTTGCTGGTCATCTCTAGAATAATTTCGTATTTAATGTAAGTACGGCCATCTATTATTCAGTAGCTTAACTATAAAAATAGGGTATGCATATAAATATCGGTAAATTTGTAAAGAAATCTATAACCGGTCAAGAATAAAAACAGTGATCTGTCAATAGTATCTGTAGTCTTTGAGTCATACTTTTAGTAGATGGCCAGAAGGAATTTGTTTGCAGGTTACATTATGGAGGGTTCAGGGTAGTTTACATATCCTCCATAGTTTACATATTACAGTGCCATTCTCTTGTCAAAAGTGTTCCGGCTATTGTCAATTGTCAATGTCAAATAAACTTCAAACGTAATAAACAAATTAAATGACATTACCTATCAGTTGGAGACGCGTTAATGAGTTATGTATATTTTCTTTATCTTGTGTTAATAATCTTCATGAGTTCGAGTTATTTGAGGAATGTGCCCAGTTCAATAGCTTGTGCAACAGCAAGAATTTTAATGGTGTAGTTGTGAGGGTTTGTTTTCACGCAAAAGTAACGTGATTATGACTAGCACTGACGTGGATATTTTTGTGTGCAAATTTAACTAAACAGGGAAAATGGGTGACGCTTCTGAGGATTGTAACGAAATTTTTTCCCAGGATGGTGTTCTCCTGAAACAAGCTCCGGCTTCTTATATACCGTATATAAATACCATTGGTACTTTGTATGTTACGGAATCTCCAAACTCAAACCGACAGAGGTTCATCGAATGGAAACCCAATGACGTTACTATAGATTCTGATATGCAAGATCAAGAATGGGCCGTAGTTAACACCATACAAAAACGTACTAGAACTTTAAGTGGCAACCTACCCCCAGATTATCAGAATCGTAATAAATGTATAAAGTTAAACTTTGACGAAATCAAAAGCTTTCGTGTGTCAAGTAAAAACAGACAACTTACTTTTAACGATGGTCAATCTGAATGTATTTGTAGTTTCTTGTTCCAACATGGAAACTGTGAAATGCTGGTAGCTATTATAAAATCCCTTTTGAAAACTGGTCCGTCAAGGCGAGACAAGCATCTCTTTATTGTTTACGATGCTAATAATTTAGAGTGGCAACAACTAGATAGGTCGTTTGCAGAATTGCACCTACCAAGTGATGGGCGTACTTTTTGGAGTATGGTAAAAAATCTTAAAGATCATCCCTATGAGGCTACCTTTGAGGCTTTTGCAAAGGTCACAGACTATGGTAATTATTGTTGGAATTTTTTCAATGTGCCCTACTTTCTTGCTGTATTTTACTTAGGTATTTATAATAATTGTGAGTGCAGTAGTTTTAAATTAAACCGTAGGTAGGTATATTTATAGTCATGTATATTTTCCGGCAAATTAACTCGAAAATTTTTCAAAGAATATTTCAAGGTCTTCTTTGTTTTTATAGTAGGTACCTAGTAGGTAAATGAAAAATTTTACCATAATAAGGCTGCACTATAAGAAATTTTAAAAAGCAGTACACATATATGCTTATATCTCTGCACTTTTACTTCTGCAGCAGCCGAGGCAGCAGCATAAAACTTTTTTTATTAAATCAATGGTGTTTGTTCCTATGACTCATTACTAGTGCTGTTTTGCAGTTTATAGAAGTCCAGATCATCGAGATATAGATGACAATCAGAAAGAAGATTTAAACAAGAGTATAACAGAATATGAAAACACTACGACACATTCACAAGGGGATTATGAAGTGATAGCCAAAGTACCAGAGTTGCCAAAAAGAAAAGACTTTCCTAGATTACGTCCACTCACAGTTGAACAGTGGAAGGGACACCTCAATTTTGAAGGGAAAATCGAGGATGTTGAGTCTATCAAGATACTCATTTTTAGAGGGGTAAGTAAGGTGTTAAAATACCTACTTACTTTAGAAACATTTGGGACTAACACTAACAAAGAGGTCACAGCTTGACACTCAGAACCAGCTGTTTTAATATAAATGTACGTATTCATCTATTTTTTCATAAAGGACCTATTAAGGACCTGTTAAACCTGTCTCAATCAGCGGTTACAATTGTATTTTCTATATTTTTGTATCTAGTACTATAGGAGTAGTGTTGGCAAGAATGAAATAGGCCTGTAATTAGTAAACCTCCTATTTTCACCTTCCTTAAATAAATGTTTAATAACAGCAGTTTTAAGAAGATTTGGAAAAAAGCTCCAGTTGATAAAGAAATATTACTTATACTTATATAAATTACTTATAAGCACCTGCACTTCATTTCTTGAGGATTTGAATTTTTAATGAGCATTTATTACTCTCTTTCATTTCTAAATAGACTATAATATGAAATATATTTATGCCCTTAAGGATATACAACTGAATCAAATATTCGAGGAATGGGGCCGCCTAGTTGCAAGCCGGTAAGATTTCGATCTTACAAGTTAGGAAAGGTGGACGCCGGCGGGCACTTGGATGGGTGACCTAGGCAGGCTTGGGTGGACTGTGGCAGTCTACCTGAGACCTGGAATCGCTCAACACGCTGCAGATGCTGCAGGCGTGCGGTCCCCGGAAAATGGCAGAATGAAAACAAAACAGTAAATCTTATATATAAATAAAGTTGTAAGAGACTTTGCCACCAAGCCACCCGTAATAAATAGGATGGTTTGAAGAAAAGTACTCAAGTAAAAAGGAGGAATGTACATAATACCTACCTAAGTGCTGTAGTGGAAGTGAAACCACTACAGTCCGACCCATATACATACACGTCCGAGGAAATATCTGACCTATTTTTATTTTTATTTTTAGGGTGTGACTCCTCTATTGAGGCAAGAGGTGTGGAAATTTCTCCTTGATTACTATCCTTGGTCCAGTACCGAAGCTGAAAGACAAAAACTAGTGTCTGTTAAAAGTGATGAGTATTACAATATGAAGCTACAATGGAAGAGAATGACGAAGATTCAAGAATATAATTTTTCTGACTACAGAGACAGGAAAAGCTTGATAGAGAAGGACGTGAATAGAACAGATAGAACTCTAGATTTTTTTGCTGGTGATAATAACTCCAACATTCAAATGTTGAATGATATCCTTATGAGCTATATTATGTACAATTTTGATTTGGGATATGTGCAAGGAATGAGCGATTTATTATCTCCGATTTTACAGCTGCTTAAGAATGAAGTTGACTCCTTTTGGTGCTTTGTTGGATTTATGAACAAAGTTGTAAGTTATGTCAAGTCTTGTATTACTTTCAGATAATGTTTCGTTTTCTTTGTTTTAGTGTTCTAACTTTGACATAGACCAAGCTGGCATGAAGGAACAGCTGAATAATCTACACACACTCCTAACTTTCGTCGATCCCAAAATTGCCAATTATTTGGATACACATGACTCAGGAAATATGTTTTTCTGTTTCCGGTGGCTATTGGTGTGGTTCAAACGGGAACTGAGCCAAGAGGATGTGATGCGATTCTGGGAAGTGTTGTGGACGGAATATCCTTGTCCGAATTTCCACTTACTCGTTTGTGTGGCCATTTTGGAGGCGGAAGCATGTACTATTATTGAGAATAATTATGGATTCACTGAGATCTTAAAGGTAGGTTTAACCAAATGTGAATAAATATAAGCTAAATGCAGATCATTTAGGCCCATAGCTTTATCCCCTTGCATATTTTCTATCCTTAGCATTTTTCTTTCCAGCTCTGAACTTGTTTCTCTGCCAAATCTTTTTGAACCTCTTCTTTCCATTCTTTCCTTGGCCTCCCTCTATTCCCCTCACCTTAGGAGCTCGATTCTTGATTTTGCGAGAATAGAACGATCCTCAGGGAATAGTCCCTCATTCGTTTATTGTTAATCTATCAATTTCATTATGTATTCTCGACAGAGAAGGAGGGAACTACACGAGGGAGAACAGGCAACAAGTTGTCAAATGTACTGGCCAAACAGTTGCAGCGGCATGAACCCACCACAGATAAAGATACTTGTCATGTCTAATCATTACCAAACTTTGATTGTGGTTGACATATAAATATAAAACTCTAAAATATATAAAATTCAAATTCCAACGAAGGGGTATAGTTAGCCGAAATAACTTCACAAATTTATCAACAGGGACCGCACATGGATCTTCCTGTTTATGTACTTCTCGTAGGTATATAATTCAATAGTTCTTGGGCATCATCCACATTCCTTATTATTTCGTCCCATAATCGGATCATGTCCTTGCAGATGAAGACTGTGGCACACAGGCTCAGTGTGATACTTTGCTGTACCCCTTGTCCTCCATGAAAATTCCTGCCCCTGAAAACCTGTCAGCCAGGTGAGAGCCATCTGTGGCAGACTAGAGAATCAGGGGGGAATCTGAACTGGTCCAGCTTCCATTCCTCCCTATAGAAATATGAAAGCATATTCTCTTTGCTTCAGTTGCTCTGATGGCTGATATAGGTATTTCCCTCTCCGTCAGCTGTGCCACTGCCACGTGACGGTTCTACTTACCTTCTTGCTAGCAAGTTTTAATTACAATACAACTTCGATAATCCGGAAGTTTTTAAATATTTCGGACACCTGTGTCCGAATGAAGGGGGATTTTTCAATTTACAGATCTCTCGACAGATCTACAGTCTTTCTAATAGGTCTGTGTAGTTCAACGACCGGCAACCCTGAGCTAAACAATGTTTCTCATGGGCGTAGCTTTTTTTTTCTGAGGGGGTTGAAAGTAGAAGATTTTTATAAAATATGCATATTTTCAGCACCACAGCTGATATTGAAATAAATCACTTATATCCAAAAATAAAGCAAAAAATTCTCAACAAAAAATAAAAATAACTAATGGCCACGTGCACCGTACCTGTTAATCCTGGATTATGTTTAAGCCTGACTTATTTTGACATATTTGCATGTAAATGTGTCAAAATAAGTCAGGCTTAAACATAATCCAGGATTAACACATATATATATATTTTTTTTTATATATGTAGCTGTAATAAAATACACGGTGTACAGGTTATTATTTTATGTGGTCTTTTATCAGGAACCATGGCGGAAATACAAAAAAATTCCACGCCCCATTCCTTGCTCTTTCGTTATGTTATACCATGTGTTTTACACTAGTGGTTTTTTGGATCCAAGGTTTGTCAGTCTGTTGAGACTGTTGTTATAACGACGGTTCAGTTTGTCCGTTTTGTGACAAAATGGGCTTGCCAGGTAAAGAAAGCCTTCGCAAACAATTAGTTATCGATAGATTGACAAATTTCGGAACAAAAGAGCTGCTGTTACCTAATATATCTCTGATTCAAAATTATACACGCATATCGCCATAAGCGTTGCGCCTTTATAATTTCTCACTCAACAATTCAACACATGAGTGTGTTAATTTGAAATCACTGCAATTGCTCAGAGTACCTGTCCGAATTACAAAGGTAAAATGTGTCCACGCATAGTACATGAACAGATAGCTGGAGTGTCCCAATTAGTGAGTGTCCGAATTACTGAAGTTGTACTGTATATTGTGATATTGCTATGGTTTTTGTAATTAACCTGTTATTGTTTCAGCACATTAATGACCTAAGCGGAAAGCTTGATATGGCCATGATGCTGAATAGAGCAGAAGGAATATTTTATCAGATAAAAGAGGCCGAACACTTGACTGATAACATTAGGTTAATATTAGGATTGCCTCTCCTGGGAAACAACAATTCCTTTGAGAGTCATGAACAATCCCCGTTCGAGGACAGTACAGAGCTGAACAGCAATGGCACTCAACCTTGTTGTTCCGTAGAACATGTTAGGATAAGTCCGGATGAGGTTGCCTACGAGAAATCCATTAGTTCGAGTTTTTTATAGTGTTTATAGATACTAATTATGACAGCTCTTGAAGCTATTTTTTAACTAGTAAGATTCATCCCACAATTTAGAGAAATAGTGGCAATAAAGTATGTGAGTAAATTTTTTTATGCTAAATAGCATATTGTAAGGATATTATATTATGTGGAGTGCATGTACAGAAATTTAATTAGCATATTATAATAACTAATGTATTCGTGTTTGTACTAGCTTTTTTAGATTGGGATATTTGATCAAATCTACCTATTCATTATTTAATATAATCAGTTTTAAATTGTTTAACTACGTTACCTTTTTTCGAAATTGGCACTAATGAACTTTAATATACTTTTTATGATGATTGCTTCACCGAATATCTTTGATTACATTGTACTTTGGTTTACATGAAAAAAAACAGGCAATCTTCTGGGGATTCTTGACGGTTTTTATCAATAACTTTTTCTCTTATAGAAATTTCTTCAAATCAATAGGGGATTGAAGATCTACATAAAACAGTAGATAAATAATGTATCCTTAGTTAGAGTCGATAAGATGCGTCCTTTCCGAGAGAAATTGATTTAAAGCAGATTGGGCTCATGTTAATGTGAAAATAAAAATAACTACATGAAAAAATTATTTTCAGCAATAATAACCTAATAGAAAACAGCAAAATGGTAATGTAATCTTTAAAAATAGTGGTTGAAAATAAAAAAGGGAAACAGTAATAAATCTGCAAAAGGTGCTGAGTGAGCCATTCTGTTCAGTATACAGTTCACATCTCCGAATTAATAACCGTCGAACCAAGCCAGTATTTATGTGGTCGATTAATTAATCTCTTGTATTGACTGGCCTAGAGTACTTATCCTTCAAAAAAATCTAAGGGTGTAATGTCAGGTGAACCTACTGGCCATGCTACAAGCCCACCATGTGCAATCTACCGTCTTTGATAATTAGCGCATTCAACCAGTTCCTTATTATGTGCTGCAGCACCATCCAATTGGATTCAACTATTATGTCTCACGTCTAAAGGCAAAATATCTGGAATATTTTCATCAATAACTTCAAAAAATTATACGGTTATTGATCGGAGTGGTAATATGTGAGGACCGCAAATGTTATCTCCAATAATTCCGCCTCATACATTTATGCTAAATTCTTATTGAAAATGCGTTGGTCTTATTGCACAAGGATTTTTGTGTGTCCATAGATGAAAATTTACAACACCTCGGCGGATAAACATTGAACTATATGTCCATAAAATTTTCAACAAAAAAATTGCCATCTATTCTAAATGCATTTAGAACCACTCACAGAAATTGATAATAACTACCATAATCACCTGGCATTCCCTAAACTGGTTGTAAATGGATTGCATGTTGGTAATCTTGGCGTAAAGTCCTCCATGTGGTAGTAGGGTTCATGTTAATGTATCGGAAGGGAGGCCATTCTAACACTTGTACAGTCGACTCTCGTTAATTCGAAACTCGAGGGACTCTTAAAATATTACGAATTATCGAGTGTTTGAAATATCAAATGGTCGAAATTTTTGAGAGAAAATAAATCAAACTTCGGATTACTAAGTGTTGATCAATTATTATTTATTAACTGCTATTCTTTAACAATGACAACAGTTTACAGGTATATTCGTGTACATAATCATAATGTGAATTAATTAATCTTTCGGAAGAACTCTGCTCAAAAACTTTTTTTAAGAGAAAAAGTGCCTTTAATGCTTTTTGATCACTTTCGTTTTGTAGACAGAAGCTCTGTAAGGTATCGAATGAGGCTCTTGCTTCTTTAACTGACACCTCTGCCAAAGGTCCAGATATATCGTCCTCATCTTCATCGTTGTTTTTTTCATTTGTGTCTGTCACAGATAAAATTTCACCATCGGTTAGTGAACCTGAGACAGCAACATCTTCATCCACTTGTACAAAGTCAGAAAAACTAACACCGCTGATGTCAACTAGTGGTTCTATTTTTAGCCCACTTAAAATTATTGAGAAAAAAATAAGTCACAATTAGCAATACGTGAGCCCAATCTACTTAAATAAAATTTTCTCGAAAACGATGCATCATCAACTCTGACTAAGAGTACATTATTTATGTATTAATTTATGTAGATTCTCTATCCCCTATTGATTTGATGAAATTTCTATCAGAGGGAATGTTATTGATAAAAATCTTCAAGAACCCCTCAAACAGAGCTTCTGCCTCTGTTTATTTTACATACACCAAAGTACAATGTAATCAAAGGTGAAATAATCATCATATTAAAGTATAGAATACATTTAACAGTTTTTAACATATTTATAAAAAAAATGGTCTACACAAAATGAGGCGAGAAACTTTGTTCAATTAATTTGTGAATTGTAGTATTTAACATTAATATTTCCTCAATATTAATTAACCTAAAAGAAGCATACCCCTGAGCACTGAGTGGAACACTATCTGGTATATATTTAAAAACCAATTAAGGCCATTTTTCAAAGTTAGCCATAGAGGCATTATATGTATAGTATGACTAAAGGTGCAGGAAATACTTTTAAAAACGTTGCAGGTCTTTCAAACCATTTTTTTTTGTTGTGGGCTCACACCACAGGAGCATTAATGTTTCCTTTTCTGAAATCTAATTGAAAGAATTTAATAAACACGTTACCTATATTTATTTAGCAACTAATGTTCCCTAGAACAGTATTATGTTTATATTGTACATTAAATCAACATTATTGAAATGTTATCTAATTAGTATGTGTCATGAAAATAAATTTTACAAGTTAGTCTACGAGCCCCTTCCCATTTCAGTTGGCCCACCTAGGGATTAGTCAGAAATTTCATCTTATGGACCAAAGTAGAAGAAGAAATATTACATACGAAATATTAAATACGACACGAACTTCCAAATTTATTTATTCTTTTGACAACTTCTTTTAACCACAAAAATACATCTTAGGTGACTGAGACTGATAACTAACACAAAATGAGAATAAAAAGAAATAAATGTGAACAAATACGTTAAATTAACAAAACAACAATTTTATAATTTACATCACCTTTATTTTTTATAACAGCCGAAATTCGTTGGGCATAGTATTAACCAAGCCTTGGCATAATTCTGGTGTAAAAGAATCCCATATTTCCTGAAGCCTTTGCTTCAGTTCAGGGATTGTTCGAGCAGGGTATTTCCGTAGCACCTTTTTCATCTCGTGCCACAAAGTTTCAATGGGTGATAGATCCGGACTACTAGAAACCCATTCCAAAAGTGGTATACCATAGTCCTCCATCCATTTTAAACTTCGTTTTGAGGTGTGGCATGCTGCGTCGTCCTGCTGAAACATAAATTCTTGGCCTGATGACAAACACTCTTCCATGACCGGTAAAAGTGATTTTTCTAAAATGGCCAAATATTTGTTTGTATCCACGTTTCCGACAATAAAATGGAGTTTTCCTACTCCTTTTGATGACATGCTTCCCCTCACCATGACGGATGCAGGATATTTTACTATTCTTTTAAGACAGTCAGCATGGAATGCCTCATTTTTTTTGAGAATAACTACTTCGACTATCTCCAACACAAACTTCGAATCGGGCTTCATCGCTCCATTGTATTGCACGCCATTGCTGAGATGTCCAATCCTTATATTCTTTTGCCCATCTTACCCTATTTTTCTTCTGCTGTGATGTTAAAAGTGGCTTTTCTTTGGCCTAATGCAAAATTGTCACTTTTAATTTTTCTAGTCCATTTTTTTTATTAAAAAACTTACCTTGTAAGTCCCAAATCCTAATTTGTGAGCCTCTCTGTGAGTTGTTGATCTTGAAATACGTCTTCCAACGGCATCAGTCCACAGAACACTTAACTCGAGGTAATTGGCACGTTTGTTTTTCTGGATAATTCTTCTTAACGCTCTTCTATCACAATCTGTAATGTTGCTTTTTTTTACATATCGGGGCTTTGCAGCGACTGAACTCGTCATTTTATATCTTCTAACTCTATTTCTTACACTATACCGCGATAATTCTAATAAATTTGCAATTTCCGAGTTTGACTTCCCACAATTGAAAAATTTAATAATAAGTGAACGAATTTTGTCATCCATAACCTTTCCTCTGCCCATTTTTAAAGAAAACAACTACTTTGAAACTGTATCAAATGAATTCTGACAGCTATGAGTATTAGCAATAATTGTTTAATTGTTGTGGCGTGTGTTTTCCACGGCCACCTTCGAATTGTAGGCTTACTTTGTAATGAATAAAAAAACGGGTTGATCGTCGTACTTGCAACATTTTGCTTCTTTGTTACACATTTGAGTGAAGACCAATAAAGATGGGTGTTTTCTACTGCATAAGATTAAATATGCCCTATTAATTACTTTGAGACCTAAACACAGCTTGTAGTATTTATTATGTTTTGATGCTGACCAAAAAACTAATTTCAATGGGTGGGCCAACTGATATGGGAAGGGGCTCGTACATTTCTAAATAACATTTGCTTGCATTCTGGGGGCCTTGTTTATTGATTCTTTTACTTAATTAAAAAATATCTTAATTTTTTCCAATTGTTATTTTTAATTTATTTTGTATATAAACAGGTTTCCCAGAAATTTCGAGTGATTTAATCAAAAATTGAGATATCCCCCTCAACACTTCCTCCCAACACTTGAATAATAAAAGCCTATGTCCGGCAGAACATGCCAGCGTGATCTATATATAGACTAGTTAAATATATTTTCAAAATTAAATTATGGTATAACTCTGATTTTTTTTATGTTGTTTATTCAACTTCTACCTAATGCAAAATTGTTAAGATTTTTGTATTGTGTCAAAAGGCCCTTTTAATACTACTATTATTGTTTTTATAGACTAGATCCTATATTTTATTCTTGTCAATTATTATTAATATCAATTATTATAATTATGTTGTATTTTATTATGAAAAAAGTGTGGATTTGCAAAATAAATAGCTTACTATTTCTAACTTCATTGTTTTTCTACTTTGGATGTGACAGGTTGATGTAATGGTAAGCAAATATATTATTATATTTTATATGGGAATGGGATAGTCCAGTCACCATGGGATTTTTTTAAACTCTTCCAAATATTCATATTAACATTGAACAGGTAATAATACGTTGACAAAAGTCTTTATGCAGTTTATAGACCGATACAGCAATTCAGTTGATTGATTTAGTGAATTCACCAATCTGAAGGTGCATATACAATGTGCGAGCTGGCGTACGAGTTTAGAGTCAGTTACTGAGCTCATATAAACATGTCATGAGAGTTACCCATCGTGTGAGTTGGTGAGTAACCGGCATACCGAGCAACTTCAAAATATTTACTACTGTCCATTGGCTCTCCCTCACCATGCAAACAGGCCAGCCACTGGATGTAAACACACATGATCAGTGGCTCGCTAGGACAGTAGACATTAAATCACAGGACGGTTGCACGCTGCGCTATTTAAAGATACAGTACTTGTTTACAAAAATAAAATTATTATTTTTCTACAAAGGTCAAAAGTATATTTTTTTTGTGCAACCGGACGCGAAGTAGGCATTTCGCGTCCTCCGTAGCGGCCGCGAAGTTCAATTTCGCATCCATTACCCTTAGTGACATTTTCACGATTTGTCAATGAGTGTTTTAGTCATCAGTGTTTTATATCATTTCCATAGTAACGCTGATATCTGACGCCACTATAAGTATATTATAAACCGTGGTGTCATTATATACCTAAATTCCATGATACTAAGACTACAAGATATGCTAACGCGCATGCGATCCCCCATCTCTCTCCCTCTGATGACGTCATTCCGTGACAAATTTCAAATATTTAAATTTGACACATCTTTAAAATACATTATTTTAAAGTTTAAATACATTACTTTATAAGTTTAAATACGTTATTTTAATTATTTTGGTCATTTGTGATTGTGATAAACAACGGTTTACTCTGCATTGAAAGGTTGTACCAGTAACAATAATAAAAAAAGTAAAAATTCTTCCAGTACATATCGATACTTTAGTTTCCAACTGCAGCAGAGATTTGTAAATTATGGGTGCAAAAGTGCTACCAAACGCATGATTTTAATATTAAAAATGCTAGAATATGCTACATTTTTCTGATTATGATTTTCATGTTAAAGAAAAATTATTGCAATTGCCCAAGGATAAGTGGAAGTTGAAAGATAATGCTGTACCTTCATGTCCTTGCCTTTTACTTTTTTCTTTAATTATGGATGACATAATTATATTAATAAATAATATTAAGAGTGTGAAATATATACGTTATAAACGAAAATCTTAGTTAAAGGCTAAAGATGCCAAATAAAACTTAGGTTATGGTTATGTCAAAACTTATATTTCGTGCGGTTGTGTCTACATGCTAAATTGATGCCTGCTCTAAATAGTAAAAAAAACTGCACTATAAAACGAATAATAATTATTGTACGAATTTAATCAGCAATATAAATTTAACACTAAAAAATCCAAAAACCAAACAAACAACATCCGACATCTGCGAAATCAGAACAGCAACACATAATGTATATCTATAACAGCAACATAATGTATATTTATATCTATATTTTAGTAATTTTTATATATAAGGTATTTACCCGTTCACTTGCTTTAACTGTAAAGACCCCGCGCAGTTATAGCAAAGTAAAGGTCTAATGCCGTAATTACTAATTAATGTACAGGTTCTTTACAAACAATCCTTCTACTAAGTGCCATTCCAGTTCAAGGATTATAGACGTGGATAGTCATTGATTCCAGCTCGTGCCGTAGTAGACCTTTAACGGCAAAGTACCAGCTCTCCGACACTAGCTATTTGCCAGTGTTCGGGGTATAGGCCCTTTAATAAGCGGGAATATCATGTTGGTTGGGTTGTCTTGTTCTTTTTTGTACCTACCTATACAGGGCATTTAATAACTTGGGAGATTATTTTTAATTCATGATAATATATTATGCTAAAAGTAAATGCTTTACAAAAAATAAATCTAACGAAATGTGCTTTAAATAACCGAGAAAAATTAAAATATAAAATGTTTCTCAAGTTCGTAAACACCCTGTATACTTAAACAATGTCCAAAATACTTATATCGAGTCGAATCATAACGAAACTTTATAATAAAACCATGTTAAAAGCTTTCGTCTCCATATATCGCCATACATTTTTGTCACGGGGTGACGTCATGCGCAAGTTTGTTCAAAACGCGTTTCCCAAGTGATCATATCTTGTACTCTTAGTATCATGCCTAAATTCTAAGTATAGTTTTATCAGATTCAAAAAATTTCAGCCATACATAGGGCTGCACAAAAAATAGTGTACACCACAGCCGCCAAATTTTTTAGCGACCTCGAGATTATTTCGCGTCGGCCGCAGGGGCGGTTGGCATAATCTCTTGGTACGAGAAAAGCAATTTCGCAGCCTAGGTATACCAATAACTATTAACGCATGCTGTCACTGTCCAAAATGTCTTTTTAAGGCACTATTGTTAAAAGTAATTTACATATTTGCACGATCAAATTTTTTCTGTTCACTTACCGCGTTTGTTTCTACGACAGTACGACTCGCGCCTATAAGATAACCCGACGTCCACGGTTTGCGCATATGTTACGATAGCGAAATAAACAAGGCCTTATATATTTTTTTCGAATTCAATTTATATGAAAATTTTATCAATCGCGACTCTGTGACAAAATTCTTGTGTTCTAACAACAGTAAAAATATTCTTGGAAAACTCTCACCAGATAGTCTGCCTCCTTGGCAGACCTCATGCTATGTATCTACACATATTTTCATTATTTGGTCAATAGCCGACCCGATAATTTATTATGACAAAAGTAACTGTGACAAAACTGGTCCGCCTTGGCAGACCTTACACGTGTTTAAAAAAAACGAGTGGGCTTTACTCGACTGAGCGTTACATAGACGAACGTGACGCGTGACGGTCCAGTCTCATTCAATACCACAAACTCTCTCTACTGTCTCGCTCTGCCGACTGAGCCAGCTTTACCCGAAGAAGCGTTACATAGCCGAGAGTGACGCGTGACGGCCCAGTCTCATTCAACAACCACAAAAATAAAAGTGCTGAGAGCGCCTAAAGAAGTTTTCACTTCAAAAATAGCAGAAGCCGTGAGATTCGAACTCGAGACACCTGAGGTCGCTTTACCCACTAGGCTACCAGTGCTCTTGCAAAACTTTGATCACAGATGAATAAAATATTTAGCCTGTGATCTGATGAACTAAATATTTGAATAATTCAGTCGACTGCTTTTGCGCGCATCGGGAGCAAAACTGCAGGTTCGTATATAATATATTAATCTATTATTACAGGTCATGGGAGTCAGGTTGTATTTTAGACGCTATTCTACTGTAGGATGCGCTTACTGGCGGCAAAGGCTTACAAAACGGTAAGTAACATTAGTAACAGTCTGTTGTAGAACGGTAAGTATATATAATTGTCAAAATAGACATTTTTAACATCGCACTGATTCAGAATGGTTTTCTACAATTCATTTTATAATTTTGAATAATGGTAATTCACTGGCATCTGGGCACTTTTTAGAAGATGGATTTTAAAACATTTATGTTTTTAATAAAAAAATACCCTCCAATTAATCTATCTTCTCTATCGACTTGACAGCTTGAATACAACTAAGTATATTATTAATCTATTAGCGAATTCGACTTATTGCACGAGCGCGACCTTACTGCGTTATTTTGTATTCATCTAGACTAAACAGAGCGAGTGCAAATTAAATCCGTATTCGACTTGTCAGAGCACACTGGGAGAATCCAATAAAATCGTATTCGACTTGCTAGTCCAGGCTGTGAACCGGGATTTATGCTATAATAAAAAAAAACATGTAGCTTCGAATCGAAATTTTTTTGAGGATTTCGCTTCAGGGGGTCCTCAGGATCATTCATACACTTTAGAACCTCTTGGGAACCCAAATCCCACCCTTTGGAGGGCAAATGGCTGAAAATCCCCCTCAAATTATTAAAAATACAAGTATTTTGGCATTTCGAGTGCACCTATGGAGTTTTTTGGGTCGCTGAACCCGAATACGACATCAGATTTACTTGGACTCCATCATCGGGGTAGTAAAATTCATAAAGTTGGCCAATTTTGCACCCCCGGAATGTTTTTTCGCAATTTACTTTTTTTTGGCATCTCGAATGCACCAAGGGGGTTTTTTGGGTCGCTGAATACGATTCCAAAGTCAGATTCATTTGATTATCATCGTAGGGGTGGTAAAATTGCTGAAATTGGCCGTTTCAGCGACCCAAAAAACCCCCATGGTGCATTCGAGATGCCAAAAACAAGTAAATTGCGAAAAAACATTCTGGGGGTGCAAAATTGGCCAACTTTATGGATTTTACCACCCCTATGATGGAGTCCAAGTAAATCTGATGTCGTATTCGGGTTCAGCGACCCAAAAAACCTCCTAGGTGAACTCGAAATGCCAAAATACTTTTATATTCTAATAATTTGCGGGGGATTTTCAGCCATTTGCCCCCCAAAGGGTGGGATTTGGGTTCCCAAGAGGTTTTAAGGTGTATGAATGATCCTGAGGACCCCCTGAAGCGAAAAATTTTTCGATTCGAAGCTACATGTTTTTTTTTATTATCCGGTTCACAGCCTGGACTATGCGCGTTGATTGAAGAAAAGCCATTCAATCAACGACTTGTGTGAATGCACAGTCAGGGTGCAATATTTTCGCACCGTCTCTGGTAGAGAGTAGACACTGTAGACAGTGCAGGCAGTGCAATTCACAAGTGTGACGTTAAATGCGAAAAATATGGATGCAGGATAACAAATAGTTGCTGTAGAAATTGTTTCTGATTTTTAGTCATTAATACTTCTTTATCTTTGTGTAAATTGTAAATTAATTTTAGGTCAATAAGAGAACAATATCATAGAACTTGGAATTTATTTATGAACAGAATAAAAGAAAGAAGTATTAACTGCACTGAAATATATATACGTTATGACCTGAAGGTTATGACCTCGTCTCTTACATCTACCCCGAGCCGCCTCACCTGTGCCAGCAAAGTTCGAGGTGTTATTTTTTGTCACAAACCAAATGTCGCGCGGCGCTTATTATACCTTTCAAATTATTACAACTAGATTTAAATTGCGGAATTATGTTACAGATATATTCATCAATTAGAAATGTGTGCGAGTACATACAATATGTACTGTGCTAATAGGTAACTGTTGTATCACGTATACTTTATAATACAGAGGCGAAATCGAATTGTTCCCGGCGTTCCCGCCATTTTTTAAATGACTGACCAACTTATTTTTTGATCTTTTCGTTATTGAGCTGAATATATTGATAGTATAAACTGCCACCAGTAGGTATGTCAGTGTTGTCAAACTTGTATTAAACTTGTATTTTGTATTTATTTGCTTGAAATAAATATAAAATACATGCAGCCGTATTAATATCTTCTTTTATAACCACATTTACATTTACACTTTTCTAACCACATTTTTATACCACATGTACATGTAGTTACATGCGTTTTCATAGATCTTAAGAGTGTGAGTATTTGACAAGTTAATAAATAAAACACTCACAGTTTGGATCTATAAAAGCGGCTTTAACTAAATGTAACTATAACATAAGATATAAATACGGTTAATGTTTTAGGTGGAGATTAATATAATTTAATAATACTTTACACCAGCTTAAGCGTTAGAAAAATAATCTTAGAAAAATATCAGTGGCGTACCACTTTTTGGTAAAGATATTAGTACATTTTATCACATATTTTTATATATCTATTATTATATTATTATATTATTATATTATTATATTATTATATTATTATATTATTATATTATTATATTATTATATTATTATATTATTATATTATTATATTATTATATTATTATATTATTATATTATTATATTATTATATTATTATATTATTATATTATTATATTATTATATTATTATATTATTATATTATTATATTATTATATTATTATATTATTATATTATTATATTATTATATTATTATATTATTATATTATTATATTATTATATTATTATATTATTATATTATTATATTATTATATTATTATATTATTATATTATTATATTATTATATTATTATATTATTATATTATTATATTATTATATTATTATATTATTATATTATTATATTATGACATATTACATATTTTATTTATTTCTATATTCGGTTAATTTATTAAATGCCAGCCGCATAGACATGTGCCGCGGGACGAAATAAATATTGGATCGGCAGTCGGCTGCTAATCAGCTAGTTCAGGACCGAAAGGGTTAAAAAATGTATTGAGGTAAGTAATTTTTTGTGAACAACAAAGTTTAATTGGAGTATTTTTCTCAGTGTATGTGTTATAATATAAGTTGCTATTAATTATTTACTATAATAATGTTACGAATATTTTTAAAATGCTAGATACATTGGAGATTAATAATTGTTGTCAGTGATTCTTGCCATGGGTCATAGTTTATCGAGCACTGGTGTAACTGGAGTAACATAAATATTTTATCTAATTTCTCTTTGAACTGCTATTACTAGGTATTCTGGGCTGAGTCGTCGGATATAATACCGTATCCAATCAGTGAATAATAATACCACGGAAAAGGGTAACACGAAATTACCCGTATATAAACATTCCAATGAGTAATTATTAACAAAGTCGGTGTGCGAAATAATTATCATAAATTTGTATTATGCAAAGTTCTCATCGGTAGATGGGGAAAGGAAGGTCATCGTGTATGCACATGGATTTCAATTTAAATCAGTTACAGTAGCCTGCGTACTCTGTTCTGCAACACTCGGCTTTAAGTTCTGTGATCGCATAGATTAGTTTGGATTAACTCTGAAGCTGGGAGTCGTAATTATTTAAAGTAAGGTCTTTGTATGTTTGTTTATTAATAAGTAATTATTATTGCTGAATGGTGTCATGTCGATGAAATTAGTTATTTAAATAGTTAAAACAAGGATACTGGTTCTTGCTATGTAACAAAATAGTAATAGAAGTGATAACATTTTTAGAGAGCCTTTGAGATGGAAAATTTGTCCCGATCAATATAGAATTAAAAGTTGTTTCAAATATTTATCTTGCAGTATTCCGTTCCTGCGGAAGGTGTGTTTTATATCTTGACTGAATCTGATTCATATCACACAGATTTGAAACTTAGTTGTACCCACAGAGGTTGTATCCTTAATATCAATAAGTTTTTTGGAATTCATATCCATAATACCTATTTATTTTTATATATCTTTTTCCCCATATATGTTAGGTATATTATATTAGGTATTTTCTTAAAGTAGATTTGTAAGTAGAAATAGATTTGTTGAAATAGACATGGTGAATATATTTAATAAAATAATATAAAATAAAAATAATGAACTCTTGACATAGTTTGGATCCAGTGTCTCTTGAATGTAAATCGGGAACGTTGGCAGTGAACTATTGAGATATTTTTTAAATTTGTGAATGATATAAAGGTACCCATTAAAAATAGTGAAAAATAATAACGCCTTATATTTCATAATACAGAAACAAAAAGAAAATTTAAATGTGATGAGAAATAGGTATGGTCTTATTTATTTGTCTCTAAATATTATACACACATCGCATTAAATTTTGATGCGATGTGATTAAAATTAACGCACCGGTAAAAATTGTCACAATATCAAAGTTGACTTCCTCGCGAACCGCAAAACTAATTTTGATGCAATTTTCTTAATTTTAGGTTTGTTCCTCCTTATCGGCGCATTTGTAGAAATTTTAATTCAATAAATTTGAATTTGTTAGAACTTCGTTTATAATATACGTTTATAACTCTTTTTCCTTTGGTGCAATAATAACAACTATTTTTTATTAGATAGGTGATATCATTTGAAAGTTTAGGTCTCTTATAGAATTTTTATTAACTTATGGGTTTAGGTACAAAAAAATATTTTTTAAATGTCCAACACCATCTTGCCACCCATAAGACGTCTCTCAATGTTCCAGAATGTTTGGTAGTTGGGCACCTACCTATTCGGGAAACGCTCACTATACAATACACCCTCACACTTTGTCGACAGATTCCTTGACAGAAACCCAACACCGTTATCATGTCAGTTTGTTCTGAATTTGTATATGCCATGATTAATGAATGACAATAAATAAAGAATATTCCCCCGACGACATAAAATCCAAATTTTAACTTGACAGCAGTGACATTTTTATGCATCGCCAACCTACAAAATCAGTGCCTACAAGCACTTCGTTAAAGATTGTCGTACTAAACCGCTAATTTAATAATAATTCTATAAGGGACCTAAAAACTTTCAAATGATATCACCTATCAAATAAAAAATAGTTGTCATTATTGCACCAAAGGAAAAAAGGTTATGAACGGATATTATCGCCGTGCATCAATTTTCTACGAGTTACAAGTTTTAAAAAACACTCGGTGTATCACCAAAATGTGTCGAGAGCAAAAGTCCACACCCCAAAAATAATCAAAATCGATTAATACCTATTTTCAAAAATTATTTTTTTTACAAATTTGAGGCCATCTAACCCGGTGAATTTGTCTTATTCTATCTATTTTGAGTCCAGGAATCTGTAGTCTTCCGTTGTACACGGTGTTACGGGACACCCTATATTATATATATATATATATATATATATATATATATATATATATATATATATATATATATATATATATATATATATATATATATATATATATATATATATATATATATATATATATATATATATATATATATATATATATATATATATATATATATATATATATATATATATATATATATATATATATATATATATATATATATATATATATATATATATATATATATATATATATATATATATATATATATATATATATATATATATATATATATATATATATATATATATATATATATATATATATATATATATATATATATATATATATATATATATATATATATATATATATATATATATATATATATATATATATATATATATATATATATATATATATATATATATATATATATATATATATATATATATATATATATATATATATATATATATATATATATATATATATATATATATATATATATATATATATATATATATATATATATATATATATATATATATATATATATATATATATATATATATATATATATATATATATATATATATAAATTGAAAGTAATTGAAAAAAGCCACCGCAAAGTCAACGACAAACAGAACTGTCTTTATGCTAAATTTAAAAACAAAGAAATACAATGTAATGCTTCACCAGACATATAAAAGAAGTATAATAGCAACTTGCGTCAATAGAAAACAATACTAGTTCAAATACTGCAAAGTTATCAACAAATTAGTTTCAGACTCAAACAAGGAATATTATAATATAAGGAATATAATAATTTTTTAATGTGTAAAGATATTTCGTACGGATTTATACATAATATTAGATTTATATCGATACATAATATTATGAATACGAATTTGAATATTTTAATAATTTAGATTGGGAAAATCCACTAATAAAATATTTAAATTATTGTAGTTCTATATGCGGGCTGGACTCATGGTCTGTTAAATTTACGAATATTGGATACTATTAGTAGCATTTACTCAAATAAAAGATCACCAATGTTTGCATAATAAAAAGTAAGAATGAATAATGCAAAATTGTACGTAAAAACATGTTCGCATTCAATTGTTTCAAATTATTAATTGTTAATTTGAAACAATTGAATGCGTAAAGAAAGAAAACCCAGCGGATCAGAAATCAGCATAGGGCCTCAAATTCTGTGGTTAACCAAGTTCTTAAAACAGGAATTAGCATACAATTAATTGTACGTAACTACAAGCAACGAAATTAGTATAACAATAGGATATGGGGTCGTAGGCAATTCGGAGCTGGAAAGAATAAAAACTCTTTCCAGCGCCTAATTGCTTATCTCGTATCTCGAATAGTATACCTAGTTTCAAGTCATATATTCCAACGAAAAAACAAATTCCCGGCAGAAAACATTTTTGATTCAAAATTATAGTGAGGTATATTTAGTTTACTCGTTACACTTATGTGGTCACAATTCAAAATGAGAGTTCGTAGAAAAACTGAGTTTCCAAAATTCAATAAAAAAGTCAAGAATAAGAACTTTTAATTTAAATGTACCAATAAAGGAAATATGGACATATATGTTAAAAATAATATATCTTACTCAAAAAAAAGACAATTTTGACGGTCCATAACTGAGAAACCTGTCATAATATGATTGTGTTGTGCTCATGACAACTTTTAATCAGGACGTCGAGAACTGTATCATCAAATCTTCACAAAATTTAGGACAGCCTTTTTCCACGAGATATGTTAAATGTTAAATATTATTTAAATGCATATTCCTAATATTTTCGTATAAATTTAAGGATCATACTACATATATTTATATAGGTCGCTAGTATTCACCTTGAAAACTAAGAAAAAATATTACTGGCATAATTATCAGTAATATTTCATAAATACAACGTGACAGACCTGACATTTGACAAGGGTTGAATGGAAAAATATTAGCAAAGAAGTACCTAAGGAGCTCTCTTATATATTTCGTTTGCATAAGAATTTTACATTCTATATGCAAAAGAATTTTTATCTTCTACATTCCCATATTTAAGATTGAGGAACTTGTTTATTGAGGATGATACTTGGACCAGTCTGAAGAGTGAAAGTAATTGTTTAATAATTATAGATAATAATGTTGACATTTAGTTTCATTGACCTCATTTTTTTAAGCCAATTTTCTTGTGTCATTGAGGGCATCTGAAAGTTTGGCGTACGCAAATCTCGGCATAACCGCACTTATAGGACATATAAGTAGGTACCTAACTACCTAGTTATTATGACAAGTAAATGTCAGTGTGCCAAGAAAATCATCCGAAATTGTACCAGTTATTTGGCACATTGTCCCAGTTATCAACCACATCTACGTGATAAAAACGTGTGAAATTTCGATTTTTTTTACCGATAAAATAGGTAGTTAATAGCATAGCATCAACTGTCATTCTGACTTTGTCAAATAATATGTATTTAATAACCCCTATATAGTTTTGGGCGTTTTGGCATTCCCTTCTGTTTATGTACATCTTGTTCATAATATTCGTCTCCGTTTAACAATTTGTTAAAATATTATTTTCATCTTTTTAGTAGGTACTGCTGCTCCCGTAACAATTTATCATTTTTATATTTATAGAATACATATCTTGGTTGGTATTTTCTTCTCTCTTTCTTCACTCGTTGGTATAGGTTTCTAATGTTATTATTTCTGTAATTCTCTTCTAGTTGTTCTAATACAGCTTCATAACGTTTTCTTTTCTTCTCTTAACACCACTTTAGTTTCTCTTCTTTGTTCTTTATATTTCTTCTGTGCTTCATATGTTTCTTCCTGTAGCATTTTTCTCTCTCTTAATTTTCTTCTAATTTCAAGCTCAGTCTTGCATTCTTTATCAAACCATACTTTTTTCTCCTTCTTAATTTCTTTATTGCGTTTCTTAGCCGTTATCTTTATTATTACAGTCCATGTTTCCTCCACAGTTTTATATATTTGTATTTTATATTTGTATATTTTTTGTATATTTTTATATATTTGTATATATAATATAGGTATAGTACCCGTCAGAAAGAATTCATATTCGTATAAAGTCGTATAAGGAAAAAGTCTTAAAAGTTCGTATAAAAAGCATCGGATTATTGCCTTGTCCTAGGTAAAAACCAAGGCAGGGTCCGGCTTTTACTCCGGATCGGTTTTTTTGATGAGTGTAAGTATAGTAGCTATCATATGCTCCATTTCGTGCTTCTTTCTGCCCACAGAGTTTTCACTGTTAACCAGACTCTTGTAATAGTTTATAGTAAACAATGTTTCGACCGTGGGAGAATAATTCTACTGTTTCGAGGCCATTGGAGAAGAATTATTGTGAAAATGTGGATCCTGATATTGAAAACGAATATGCTATGAATTTGGTAGAACCCCAGGTTGACGATTCAGATTTAGGCGAGGATTTAGAGGAAGGAACTTTACAAAAAAAGAAACATTTATTTTTGTACTACTAAGCAAAACAAATTTGTCTAAATGAGTATAACATTTAAAACAAGATCCTGTGCATATAGGAGACAGCAAATCTACAGTCTGAAAAAAGTGTTAAAGTTAGCAAAGGATGAAGTACGGTAACTTCATGTCAGCTTGTAAAGAAAGGAAACAAAACAAGAAAAAATAGATCTGATGTAGGACTATTCAGATATTTGGACTTGGCCACAAGCAAACTTAAGAAATTCAGGTTACGAAAAATATAAAAGCAATGAGTTCCCACCAGAAGTGATTTTAAAGAAAGTTACAGAGCTTCAAACACTTTGTTCGGAAAGCATTTCCCGACGGAGACTTAAAAGACTAAAAAATTGGGTTTCAAATTTAAAATTGTTAATAAGCGTGCTGTGTGGTAATGGTAATGAAAAAAAAAAGAATTTAGAGACAAAGGAAAAGAGACTTAATATTTAGACGAAGCCTGGTATGACGCTGCATCCCCACGACACTGCAGGAAAAGGTTGGACTGATGAGTCTAGCAGATGCCAGCTAAAAGATGTACCAAGGAGAGGATCCCATATGGTCATTTTGTATTGTGGATCTATGGATGGTTGGGTTCAAAATGGCCTTAAATTGTGTGGTAAAATGCTGGAAGAATGTAATGTGGATAACCACAAAAATATGGAATCAAATATTTTTGAGGAGTGATATTTTTGAAAAAAGTTTCATTCCAAATATAAATCCTAAAAGTGTCATTGTATTAGATAATGCAGCCTGCCATTCAAGGTCAGAACCCATAATACCCATTATGTCCTCTAAAAACAGGCAATTCAAAATTTCTTCTTAAAAATAACCTATATTTCGAAGTCATATACCAAAAAGCAATTGTTGGAGGTATTTAATATTAAACAATGGGAAAAGAGTATGTGATTGAAAATACGGCAAAAAAAAGACTGGCCGAAGGCAATTGTACAAATAAGTAAATATGAAGAAGAATATAGAGAGCTAGGACAAATTCTCATCAATGGTGGTGAAATATTTATTATCAATCTGGCAGAGGAATCGGATGATGATACAGATTTTCAGATGAAAGCCTCAATTGAGGATAATACGTATATAAATTATTAAATTTTGTATATACGTATAATGTTTATTAGTTTCAAATAAAGCTCCTTATATTAATCATTGTTATTATTTCTCAAATAACAAGTATTTTTAAAATATTGTCCAAAAATAATTTTGTAAAACGCGATAACAAAGGGAATCCTACCCTGGCTGCTATTTGGAATTAGTACTGGCGATATATTTCTTTCTATACGTATCTTTTATACGAATAGTTTTTATATGGATATGGATTATTTCTGACGGATACTATACATAATATACATTTTTCTAATTTTGACATGTAAAGTGACACTTTTCTAACCCTTTGACGTTAGGAAACGTCATACTTTTCACAACGACTGACGAAAAGTAAAATATTACGCAACTGGTTTTGTAAAGTTCTATTCGTAGTAGGTTGTTTAGACCTGACAAGCTATGAAAGTGACAAGCTGTCACACCATTACAACCTACTGGATTGTTTCTAAACATATAAAATTCAGAGTTTTCTTCTCATAAAATATTAAATTGGTGAAAGTTAGAAAAAATCTTGTATGAAACATGTTGGCAAACACTATTTTGTGTAACGAGCTGATTTCTGCGGAACGAGCGCTGGCGAGTTTCGAATAAATCCTACTAAAGTACTTTTTCCAACTGATTACATAAATAGCTATTACATAATATGTCAAATAAGTAATTATGGGATGTATCTTTTATATATTAGTTTGAAGTAGAAAAGGTGTATTTTCACAATAATCGAACTCGAAGCGTAATTGATAAAGTAGGGCAAATTTAATTTATGAATAAACTTTGTTATTGTCCATGATATTGTTGCAACATAATTCCCATAATATGCAAGTACCATAAAGGACGTAGGTACTTTATTTCCTACACGTTGAAATGCCCGCATAGGTAGATAATATACTGTATACTGGCATGTATCTATTTGTTTAAATATTTATAATATGTTTGGATTTTCAATGCTATACCTAACGTAATTTACTTCAGGTGGACATTTAAAATACCCATATGCAGGTATAATATAAAATACAACATTCTTAGTCACAGCAAATTAGGTTTTACAGTTTGTGCTGTTCCTTTGCCTAAAAATGCTGATGACAGTTATGAAGAACTTCCGAATTCTGTAAATCGAGATATATACTATATCTATATTATAACTATAATATGCCCTTTCCTTGATGTTTCCTTGAATATCTCTTAAAAATCGCATGTCTTTATCAAGAGGACAAAGAGCAATTATGAACAAATGAGTAGGTCAACATCCTGTCCCACGATAACTACTATGCGAGTATTATAGCCTTCATTAATAGCAGTTTCGACAATTAGAACATCAGCATATGTTGCAGAAAGAGCAGTTGGTTAATCAAACGTTCTTTGCTCAGCAAATTTATCTCAGGAACAAATTTTGACTCGGCAACTCTGAACTTTTAAAATTTTGACTCAGGAACAGGCGTCTTTTCCTTAAAAATTATTTCAGCAGATAGTCATATTAATAGTCTTTGTTGTCATTCAATGTCTTCTGTACTATCCTTATTTTCAGAATAACCGTCAAATACTACGATTACTCTCTGGCCGTACCGTTTTTAATTAAATAAATGTAAGCGGTGTAAGTATATGTCTGCAAATGTACGTTGTTTTGGCCAAATCACTGGATGAATTAAAAAACCACTTTTAAAAAAATGCACTGGGACCTCTACCTCAGCAGTGGTGTGGAAACGGGCCAAATATAATATACATAATAGAAATAACAAAATTTTCTGTAGTCATAGTTTTTGTCGTTTTAGCCATACAGGTTTATGTAGGTTGCATGCAACATTTTTCTATGACCAATGTGTTTACAGATATGTGTCACTTGCCAGATATGTGTCACTCGTTTTTGCCTAAATATCAATATACCCTAATTTTTCAAACCATAATTATGAGAGTTGAGTTAAAGATAAAAAAGTTTAAAGAACTTAAATGACGTAGAATTTTACACCGAATATTTTAGGCACTATTCATTTTCGTCAGAGTAGCAGTTTTTGGGTAAAATTAAAAAAACTAGCGCAAGGTCACATTAGAGGATTGTTTCTGAAGCAAAAGGGGATGAAGCACCCTCCTCAGAGGTGGGAATTCTTTTGATCTGTATTTGGATGTCTATTATGAGCCTGTACCCAAATTTTCTCCTATTTGTCAGTTAATAGCTAATTTGCTGTGACTATCTGTTCGCGAAAATTAGTTGAATTTGTCTCAATTTTGCTACATATTTATTTTCCCATGAATGCGAATTATTATTATTAGATTATTATTATTAGATACACCATCTCACATACACAAAAGAAGGAAACAACTTTTTCGCTAACATTGCGTAAATTGTACATTTATCAGACAACGATAAAAAAGTATAATTTGATAAATAATGTTATTATATGAACATATTTTTTTATGTGATGCATCAAGTTACTAACCTTCAACCACTATGGCGGCCTACTACTACTGATTTATTTATATGATACTATCGATCAAGGTTTACAGACAGATTATTGCAGATTTCTACAAGGCAAACTCTAGACATACCTACTATATCCGATATTTTATATAGAAAAATACAAAACAGGCCTCTTAGCAGATTGAATCCGATACACTTCCCCCCCCCCCTTATATCATTAAAAGCATAATATAACAACTACTGGAGATCAATGACAAAACAGGTCATATTAACAATAATAATTTTGTATGTCCGGCGCCGCGCCGGCGGCCACTTTATTAAGGTAATAGGTATATTTTGTTTGTTTGTTTGTCTACATGTCACATCACCATCACAACAGTCGCAAGTATATAAAACATCTAGTATACGTCGGTAGTCAGGGCCGCCGCGTCCTATTGTGCAATGTGTGCATTACACACTGTCAGTGCAGTCACTCGTTCCAAGGGATTGGTCAACATTTTATGGCTATTTTTATTAAAAATATTTATGGCATTTATGGTTTAAGGATTCAATTTCAATTTTAATGTTATTTCCTTAACTTCAAATAATGTTTGTGACGAAATATGTGTCTGTATACGAGTGAGGGCGAGTCACAAATAAAATAGGATGATACAAACTACAAAATATTAAAAAAGCTATTCAGAATGAAATATACTTCTTTGATGTTACCGTGAAGTCCTAATTTGTAACAATTTGATGAAGTACCAATTTGTA
Organism: Tetropium fuscum; assembly: GCA_964058915.1. Lineage (NCBI taxonomy): Eukaryota > Metazoa > Arthropoda > Insecta > Coleoptera > Cerambycidae > Tetropium > Tetropium fuscum. Next base: position 155,091 of record CAXKVY010018451.1, on the reverse strand, counting down.
ATTTTAGGCGGGGCGAGTCAAAAATATGGCAACGCGAGTGAATCATTCTAATGTGGCCATTCTAATGACCCATTCTAAAATAATATTTTCATGTATGTTTATTGTCTCGAACAAATTACGCCATAGTTGTATGCAAAATGACCTGAATCCGATGGTAAATTGGATGTCAAACTCTACCGATCTACATACACCTAAAAATATAAAATTAACCCAACTTGTAGAATTTGAAAAGAATAATTTAAAGGTGCTTGGTCTAAATTTAGCTTCAAACTCGATTTGTGCGTATCGCCTTCCTCTAAACGAAAAATGTTATCATTGGTAGCCCGTACCTTGGATCCCTTAGGATTTTTAGCCCCTGTAACCCTCTATATAAAATTGTTGATAAAAAATTCTTTGGTGCTCCATTTAGAATGGGATCAGCCTGCCCCTAAAGACATGGAAAATTCATGAATAAAATTTCAACGGGAGTTTGAGGCCTTGAATCAAGGCCTCAGTACAAAGTCCAAAAAGTGCTCCTATGTCAAAGGTTACCCTCCCACGGTTTGAACTTTGTGCTGCCACGTTATTAGCTAAACTTGTGGAAAGTATCTCTAAAGTGGGATTTTGAGATACTTTCCATAAACACCGAATTGAGAGCATTTTTGCCTTTTCGGAATCCACGATTCCTTGAATTCGTTCCACTCTTGGAAAAAATTGAACCAGTTTGCTTCCAACAGAGTTTCGAAAATCCAGAGCTGGTTACCCCCATCACATTGGCATTTCGTACCCGGCAAACAAAACGTCTCTGACTGTGGCTCTAGAGGCCTAACGCCTCTTGCTCTTGTAAATCACCCCGCATGGTTTGTTGGCCCTTCGTCGATAATATCACATCCATCAAAATGAATCAAAACATTTTAAAAGAAAGTGCAAAAATTGTAGATGAAGAATGTCTAGTGCACGTCCTCACTAAAAAAGTAGTTTCACCGTTGTATAATTTAATTAATTATTTCTCTCACTCGACGAAATTACTTAATGCCACCATTTATGTATTGAAATTTGCCAGAGTATTATACCAAATAGTAGTCGAATAACGAAATCCGCTTTAGAATATTAGATAATGTACCTAGGCAAATTGTATGAACTGTATGGTTAGAAGTTAGAATAATGGTTGTATAGTTGTGTTAGAATAATGGCTGACTGTCGCTTCTTTCTGCTCGCAGGCCTATCATTCCTTTCATGCAGCTCTTTTTGCGGCATATATGCTTTTTACATTAAAAAGGCAGTGGCGGCGTGAACAGTCGAATTAATCCATATTTAGGATATCATGTGAACAAAGATTGAACGAAGTGTGCGAAGAGATTCATATCTTGATGGTCACCCGGTATATTTGCTATTAATATACGATACCTTTTCAGATGTATACCAAAATCTTCCTATGCATATCAGCCATTTTGCCATGTTTGCATTGCCAAAACACAGGAAGCCTTTATTTTCCTGACGATAGTGGTGGAATACTACACAATGGAAAAGTAATGCAGATTGTACCATCAAATTTGAGCGAAATTAGAGGAACCAAGAATTATGAAAATTACGTAGATAAAATAATATCTGGGGGAATTGCAAAGATGACAATAGCTATAAATAAGGCTCTGCTGCAGAGGAATGCTGATGATATCAGGGATAATGTCGTGTTTGCCCCTGTGAGCATAACAGGTAAGTTTCAGCTGTTATTTTGATAGATACTACAGGTTTCTGCAGTATTTTCTGTGCTATTTATGCAGAAGCTATTAGGTAATCGTACGACAAAATTAATGACAACTGAATAAGTAGAGCGAAAATCGGGCTATCGATATTTGCAATTTTTACTCATTTCCACACCGCCCTGGAGGTAGAATAATTGGCAGTTTTTTTGAATGTGGTTTCCTCAGTAGGCCTAATCCACTAATAGGCGTATTAGGAAAAGGAAAGGCAAAGAGGGGAAGGTTTTGCCATGGTCGTAATTTTCTCACCCTATGTTTTTTGTGTGGCTGAACATGAATCTGAACTTTGCTGAGAGAAACTTTGCCCGGAATCCCTTTTTTTGAAAAAAAATTTGAAATGTTGGCACAGTTTTCGGTTTCTCGCCTATATATCAAAAAATATCGTATAAAGCGTTTTATCGAAAAGACCATTCTATACAAAATTAAATAATACAAAATTTCCTACATTTAATGGATTTTATTTTTTCTATGGCCGATCGTTCCGCCACTAGAGCGCGCTAGAAAATAATCAAAATCCAAAAAGTAACGAAAATGCGATTTATGTAGCTGCTACTGATTCTAGTTTTTTTTATTTACTGTACACACTTTTTTTTAATAAATTTCCATACTCTTTAGACTACGTACTTCTTAATTGACTTCAAAAGAAGGAGGAGGTTCTCAATTAGGTTGTATTTTTTTTATGTTTGTTACCTGAGAACCTCCATCATTTATGAATCAATTTTAGAAATTCTCTTTTTGTTGGAAATGGGGTATTATTAAGTAGGTCCCATTTTAGTTTTATTGGCATTGGACCATGGATTCCGAAAATATATCGGGGAAGTCACCAGACGTACCAGAACAAATGGCGAGTGCGCCAGTCACAATCATAATTTATAGATATTTAAATTAATTAAAAAAATATTTTCTATCGGATCAAATTGTGAAGCTGAAAACCATTCTCGAATCAACTTCATCATAAAAATCAGTCCAGCCGTTAGATGCAGTTCATTGAAAACACACGGACAGAAGAAATATGTGAGATATTGCTACAAGGGGGTAAAAAAACCAAACCCTATAATATTTTTCCTCAGAACTTTTTAACGCGGCGATATTTAAAATCTCTATTTTATGTGCAAATATAGCTTCAATCTGCCTTTTTTGTCTCTTGAGTTTCCTTCGAGAAATTGATTGTTTGCCCACAAAAAAATAAAATTATTCTCACAAAAAATAAAATTATTCTCTGAGGGGTTTTTATTCGGTGAGAGAGTCAAGTAGTCTGTTGTCAAATAAAGTCATTATGACAAGTATTTAAGTCATTATGACATTTAAGTATAATTTTGTTAATTTATCGCAATTTAAAGTTAAAATAAATAGGTACAGCTTGTTAAAATGGTAAACTATTTTTTTCTCAACGGTTTTACCCTCTGTTATATCAAGAACGAACGTTACCTTATCATGGCACATTCACACGTATTCATCAACGTATACGAGAAAATGGTATTTTTTTTTCGAAGAACTGTCGTTTGCGGACGTGCTCGAGAAGTAAGAACTGTACCGCTAGAGGAGGTTGTACTGACTTTAATAGAATAATTTCCTGAAACAAGTACAAGAAAAATTTCCGATATATTAAATGTAACCTATTCCACGGTATTTAGAATTTTAAAAGAACAGCAGTATCCGTTGTATCCGTACCATATCAAACGAGTACAAGCGATCTTACCTCGAGACTTTCTACCTCGTCTAATTTTTTGATAACGGATAATTCAAATGATCAGCCAAGTTCCACAGTTTTTAACTCGCATTTTGTTTACTGATGAGGCTAATTTTTCAAGGGAATCTTTTAGAAATTTCTATAATAATCACATTTCCACATTAAATTTTTGAGGCTACGTTTCAACAACTGTTTTCCTTACGTATGTGGCTTGGTGTCATTGGTGTTTATTTAATTGGAATATTAATTTTAATTCGACATTGTTTAATTGAGTATTTAGCAGCGTCTAATGCTTGATTCTTTGAAGTTTTCCGCCTACAGCCACGGAAATTTGTACTCCGGCGACCCGTAGGATCTGTACCTTTTGCATATCGTAACTACACTTGAAAAAAGTTTCAGAAATTGCCGAAATTTCGCTACGACTATCTATAAGGATTTCTGTAAAATTTTCAGCAACTTTTGCTTGTAGTGTAGGAACCGCTATACGATTGTGTTCTACTTCCTCGTTATTGTGACCAGGTTCTAGTAATAAGTTTTTTCTAATTTTGACATGTAAAATGACACTTAAAAATCTTTTCACGTTAGGAAACGTCTTACTTTTCACAACCAGTTACGAAAAGTGAAATATTACGCAACTGGTTTTGTTCAGTTCATAGTAGGTTTTTTAGTCCTGACAAGTTATGAAAGTGACGAGCTGTCACACCGGTACAAACTACTGGATTATTTTGAAACGTATAAAATTCATAAAATCATCTTCTCATAAAATATAAAATTGGTAAAAAATAGAAAAAAACCTTGTATGAAACACGTTGGGAAACACTATTTTGTGTAACTCGCATCCTTTTGCTCGCATCCTGTCTTCTATTATCTTGCATATTATTGCGGTTTACATGGTGCATTCGCGCACCTAAATCGGCTATATAGGTTTCGTCTATGTTTAATAAATATTCTTCTACGTCCTCGATCGTGCAAAGACCCTGAGTTTTTATACCCCTTTTATTCTCCTTTTTCTGTCGCAAAATCATTGGACAGCATATTTATAGCCACGGCTTCGCTAATTGGTTCTAATAGGAAACAAGCCTGATTAGCAAAGTTAAAAAATAATCCGATCTATTACCCGATTCGAATTTCCCGTATTTTAGTTCCAGAAATAACTCCCGTTGCTTATCTTGTCCCCAAAATTGATGTTGAACGCGTCAACGAAATCTTCATACTTTTTAAAAGAAGATTCTTTGAGCGATACCCAGTCCGCTGCAGTACCTCTCATGCAAGTCGTCGCAAGGTTAATTTTGTTTTCCTTCTGCACCCCGGCCTTAATCAAGATCATTTTTAAATTTCTTAACAAATCTCATCGGGTGTAAGTCAAATCACTACCCCCCCAATTCTCTCCAATTTAAAATATACACCCGATTTACCACCGGTTACCATTCTTCATTTTTTTGTTTTGTCCCTGATTCATTATCATGTAACTTTACTGTTGAGAAAGTTTGAGTTAAAGCTTCTACGGTTTCCTGCAAATTTACCATGCCTTTGACAAGTTGTTCTAATATCTAATATACCTTCTATACTACCAGAAATTTCCTTGTATTTTGTGTTGATCATTCATCGTAACAATATTTTTCTGCTTAGTGCCATATATACTTTTTTACAATATCTACAGATAATTATACATTAAGAAGAAAATATTTCCTAGTAACCTATTTTTATAATAGATCACAATAACTAATAATAATTATTATATCTATTCAAAACAATCAAAGTTAAATTGTAATAATATCAGTGTCTGATTTTATCAATAAAGAAATGTTTTTTTTCATCATTAAGAACCTTGCTGAGTTCTGTTGTATATAAACACTCACGTGTGTTGTGGCCGGCGATTTTCTACTTGTTCCGACCTTTTTCTCTGCTACATGTTCCTCTGTTGTTCCTCGCCACTCGTACTTGCCGAAGGTACTGGGAGTTTTTCCTTGTTGATGTTGTATTTCACCTTATAAATTTTTCGACCCTCCAATTCCAACCACTACGTCGCGTCGTTACCTTGCTGCTTGCCCCCTTCGGGTACCTCTTGCCTCTAGTTGTGGCGCCAAATGCAATGGATCCCTTCTATATCTCAGATTGACGGGGTGGATTCGATTCGATAGGTATCAATAAAAGGCCGCAATTGATAGACATATATTACCAATGGGTACAACAATGACCTAAATTCTACAATTGTGGAGAAAATCTGTCCGCAAACACTCGAAGCAATTATCTAATGACACCCTTGTCATTAGCCCCGATATTATTTTATTTATTTTATGAGCGGTAAACCGAACCATTACAAATTAATACATGTCAATTAAGGCCTCCTACAATATTAGTTTGTATGGAAAAATAATATTTGTCTACGTCTTTCACAGAGATTTAAATGGGTTTCACGCTTAGAAAATACATCGTATGATTTACAAACAATTCCTTGGAATTAATAGCAGGCCGCGCCGCGCCATCCTTCATGTTGAAAATAATTGAAACAATCTTAAATGTGCTGAGAAAACCCGAGAAAAAATAAAAAGTAAAACCCAAACAAATAGTTACGTAGTAGTTTAGATTAACCAGAACTTATATTTTTTTATCTTTTTATCAAAACGATGTTGTCAGTATGCTGAGTATATAGTGATAAATAATTAATAACAATAAAAGCAATCGTGGCTGGTGTGGGAAAACCAAAGATAAATGCCTAGCTTGACCCAAGATATCTACCTAATTACGTAAAGAATTAAATTAACCCTCGTCATTCACCAAATGATGCTGCCACAGTACCACTTATTTAGGAGCAGGTAATAATTGCCTGACTTTTAATTGGAAACTGTGTTAGAGCTTTGACTCAAGTTCCTTCAATTAACGTTGGTATAGCGTTCTTGAATCAACGGTTTTAGTTATATAGATGTACCTAATGTGTACAATTATCTGACGCAAAATGTATTATACGACGCATAAGCTCATCTTCTTTAATCTTGGATGTATTTAAGGGTTCCGGCTGAGACAAGCAGCCCTTAACCCTTTTTGTCCGAATATTTTTTTTAGGAGGAACAAAATTTAGTTTCGAGTAATTTAGGTTCTAATGTGTTTACATTTGGGTAGTGTTATTTTTGGTCGAGTCTGACAACAATAATAGGCCGACAAACAACGCCTCTTCACGACCGTAGCTTCTGGAGTTCCTTCTGTAGAGTAAAGTATTGCAGTAATGTATCTCAAATTTGGCTGCGAATGACCACTAACCTCTTGAATATCGTAATACCATTGATCTTAAAATCATGACGATATAATAACCAAGCATTGACTATGCATATATCTTATAACGTGAAAAACGATTCGTAAATAATATCGTTTAGCTCTGATGCTAATACGGTACAATGCCACAAGCATTATAGTGTTCTTTTGCGGTCTATCAACAGCATTTTTTTCTGACTGACCACCTGTTTACTATTTTATGTTCAACTGGGTTTTTTAGACGATTGATCCTCACAGTTCCTGCGGATAAAATACTTTTTTATTTGAGTTTTCAAATACCTACATAGTTATTAAATTATTCAAATAATTATGTATGTATATTTTGTTTGTACGTTTGATTTTCGTGGATGTTTTGAGACAGTCTCATGACTCATGACAATGTCACATCTCACGCATTGCATCATTTTCGACGTATAGGTAGATCTCAAAATCATACACTATACCTATTCCACTAATACCAGCCCTCGCAATTTCTTAAGTCCCCATTTGTGTGGTTTATTTTTATTTATTGTTTTAGAGAACTACATCCATTGAATTGTGTTCTTCTGGTAGGGAAATAAATATTTCATCTATAGTACCAGATAATGCCTTTGACTCAAGCTTTACAGACCGCTGGGTCCCGCTGGGTCCCGTGACCGTTTACTTTTACCAGATCTTGATGCTCTAGTAATTTTTTTTTCATACTGACATAGTAAGGTAACTTCATCAATCGTCTACAACTATATTATATGGTTTATGAACTTCTAAAATATTCTTCAAGGAATTAATATTCGCCTTGTTCTAGGATATTTGCCACATTTTGGGGTATAATATCATCCAATTCATGAGATAAATTTTCGTCTATATCCCCAAAATCAGAGCAATCACTTTTAAGAAGTAGAAAAGTAGAGGGAGTCTTTTTTACAAGCTTTTATTTAACTTGCTATGTATGTATGTAACTATGTAGGTATGTTTGCTCGGGTCAAATCTTGCAACTGAATTTTAAAGCAGTTATCCTGAACCGATTGTGGGTTGTATGATTTAAGCGCTGATGCATACGTAGAACGGGGAATATTTTCATACGACCATACGACTCCGACTCTAGGATTGCTCATATGCCACCGACATAGAAAGGGTTAACAACCTTGTCGTAGAAAAATTCAAAATCAAAGTACTTGTAATGTACACAACTCGTAATGTAAATATATAATACCATCTTGTAATGTGAACAACATTAAACTAAACAATATTCTTCTAGGAGCGCTGGCTCTAATCCTACTTGGTTCCAATGGAAAAACATTCAAGGAAATTATCTCCGTTACGGGACTGGCCACCGGGATGGACGTGGAAACAAAATCCCTACAGGTCCACGAACAGTTGGGGCGGATGATTATCAAGTTACAAGCGACTTCAGGCTTCACAGGGCAGGAAGTACACTTCGCCCATGCTGTTTTTATCCAAAACGGCTACCCTATTCGAAGCATATACAAGAAATCAGCGGAGGATTTGTATCAAAGCGAAATCTTAACGGTGGATTTTAAATCCAATCCTGGGACTGCGCAGCAAACTATAAATGCCTGGGTGTCGGAGAGGACGAAGGGGAAGATACGGGATATTGTAGAAGCAGCACCTTTGCCGGCAACTAAGGTTATCGTGGCCAGTGCAATGTATTTTAAAGCTATGTGGGAGTACCCATTTTTCGAGGGAACAACTACTAGGTATGTACGTTACAAAAGAGAACGCAGACTGAGTATTTAGCAACTTATTTACCTGTGAGTAATGTATGGTCTTTGTTCCTTGAAGTGCTAGGGACTTAAAGCAGATCCTAAAAATATGGTAATCTATCTACTTATCCGTATCGTATCGGCTTACGTTACTGAGGAAAAATAAGTTAAAGCTATTCTCTACTTAGCTGTATCTTGTTCTCTCATAGTTTCTAATCTCGAATTTTGTTTAATTTTTGTTGTATGCGCCGTTCGATGCGCATATGATTGAAATTTGTAGCGCGCTTTAAGTCCCTATTCTTTTGAGTTTTACTTAGTCCTATCGCTACCCTTATGTCTTACGGGCCGATTTCGGATATTGAAAAAATTATACCCACATAGATAATTGGTATAACCACAGTAGCCATATACCGGTATGGCGACGCGCATACAGCCACTGGAACAGTGACGTCACTGTGAGACACGGAGATACAAAACCCATATAAAATGCATTGTTCCCAAGATGAAGTGTACATTGCGCATGATTAATAATCTTTGTTCAATAAAATATTAGATATATCCCATTGCAGGGAACCCAGAGGATAAGTTATGCAAATTTTAATTACTGTTCCTCCCATCTCAAGTGAAAAAAGTATTATAATTGTCAAAAAATGCGAATGGTCCAAGAAGTAAAACAAAATTTCGTATACATGTTTATCCATTAATACATAGATATGACACCAAACGATATTTTTTTTGTTGTGGATTATATAGGGTGATATAATTACAACTGTAATATTTCATTACTTGAGTTCAAGAAATTGGATAATTCATATTTTTGTCTAAACCACTTTATCAATCGATATGAAACTTTATACTCTAATAACCTACATCCCAAGGACTAATCAATAAAACTATAAGAACTAAAAGGACTAATCAAAATTGGTATTGATCAATTGGTATTGATTAAATTTCTCTTACTGGTTTATAAAACTTATTGCACTTTCTAGATCTTTAGGTTTTGATACTCTAATCATTTGTTGATAATTATTAAGTACATTTCTAGTATATGTATCTAATTTTGAATTGAATGCGGTTAATGACGTTTTTGAATGCGGTTAATGACAGCCTAAAAGGTATATGACCGAGTAAACTGGTATTTAATAGAGGTGGTTCAAGGATTATCAGAACAAATTAATATTTGTGAAATTATTTGTATTTCAATCACTTGTTTCAACAACAACTAGTTGTCTTGCTCACTTGTTAAAAGGTATATGACCGAGTAAACTGGAATTTTATAGAGGTGCTTCAAGGATTAATAGAATAATTTTCGTTGCACTTTGATGTCTTGAAACTAAAACTTAGGAAATTGGTTACTCAAAACTAGGTTTGACTTATACCTCTCTCGTATAAAGAAAGGATGTACTGCGATAGTACGGAGGTCCTTGGGGTTGAGATTGTGAACAATACTTGGTACTTACTTGCTTTGGCGCGTACGGGCTTCTTCTGGAACACTGGGTTGTTGAATTCTTGAGCACGTATAATTGAAATTCACCTGGTACATTATGACGACATATGGTCATTATGACGACAGTAAGGTTAAAACCGACGTCATCTTACGTCTTCATGGTGTGACATGTTGACGTCTTTTATGCCAAGACGTTAGTATGACGGCCCTATGTTACCTGGGTAATAGGTCACAATAATTATACCGTATTTCAAAGACAAATGTGGATATTCCCAATTTAGAAACATTATGCCTCTAACTGCGGATCTCAAATTAAGCGATATCTTTATAGTATCCAGTAATTTATTCTTGATATTCACATTTAAATCTTATTATTCTGGTGAATGCTAAATCAGAAATTTAGTCAGAACTAAGTTAGTTTTATTAAATTTCTTGTAATATATCTTGTAATTTTATTGTACAATAAAATACAGCAACATGGCCAATAATATTAATAATTCTGTTTGCAGACGACCGTTTTACATCAATGGCAGAAAAACACCATCAAATATATTAGTAGAAATGATGGCAAACGGAGGAGATTTCCCCTATTTCAACGATCAAACTCTGAACTGCGAAGTAATGGGATTCCCATACAAGGGCAACGGTTCCACTATGTACGTGGTAATGCCACACAACTCCAGTGCCCAAAGCCTGAAAAAATTAGAAGAATCTATAAAATCCACGGATCTGGATCGTCTTGCTGACAGTACGGTGTACACCAGGGCAATCATGCTTTTCCCTAAAATGACAATAGAGAGCACAATCGACTTAAAATCCACCCTGGAAAGCCTAGGAGTTAAGAGTCTTTTTAGCCCTACAGAGGCCAACTTAGCACTGATGTCACCTGGGGAAACAACTGCCCGTCAGTCTGGGCCTATGAAAATCGCTGCAGTAGAAACCAATCCATTATCAGATAGAAGCCAGGATAATGATATCCTAATATTCAGCCGGTTTAGAGACATAGCTAACTGTACGGGTATATTGCGCGAAACCAAGAATGTTCCAACTTGCGATGATGACAACAAGATTGTGCGAATTAGCGGTAGAATCAGCGCAGCCAGTACTGAAGAAACTATTGACAATCTTAGGCATATAATTAACCAACAGTCCAGCGACAACAGTTATCAAAATCCCGGCCTGTATGCTGATAAAGTCGTGCATAAAGTATTCATGGACATTACAGAGACAGGTACAGAAGCTGCAGCAGCAACATCGGTTAGTTTGTCCAGAGATGGTAGCAGGGTGACCTTTAGGGTCGATGTACCTTTTTTTTTCTTTATACGGAACGAGGAAACGAAGACCATTCTGTTTTGGGGGTCGGTTACTACTCCTACGCCACACTTTGCTGCTACGTAGGAGCAATGTTGCCAGAAAAACATTATATTAACGTCACCTGTGTCCTCACTGGTTGTAATCATAATATCTACCTCTAGGCTATGATCTCCAAGTAAATAATAAGAGCAAAATATGAGACGATTTAAGCTAGGTTTGGAAAAATCAAAACATAAGGAACACATAATCTCTCCATAGGTACCTGCATTAAACAGCCTATGTAAAAAATGAGTTATTTGGGATATACAGATGAATTAAGTTGTAGTGTTCTTATTCACATTTACGGAACTATTACAAAGTTATGACTTACATATTTGAATCAGTCATTGAATTACCGTATGAAATATGTAAAATTGAAAATAATAAATAGTTTCAAAAATTTGTATTTATTATTACATAATAATTGTTCCCAGTGCTATTGTCTACGACATAACGAAATAAGTAGACTAAGCAACTCTCATATGATGTATCATTATGGAAATATGGTGACAATATTTTATTTAAAATTAACATAAATTCGGTTAGCGAAAAATGTAATTTTAGCCATAAAAAGACTTACATGGCTTCCATGTAATTTTAGCAATAAAAGAGCATGGCTTCCATATCAACATTTAGAGTTCTGTCGACATTAACATTAGGACATTATTTGACATGCTTTCTCTACATTTTGCAAGTTGCTCATTCCTTTTTAGGTAAGGTTAAAAATAGCAAATAATGTAGCAACCCTTTCAATACAGACACTCAAATTTTCAGTAGACAGTGTCAAAAGAGTAGGTATGTCTAGAGTGGCTTTAAAATACGCTCGATAAAATAAATGCTACAAGTTAAGCGAGTTCATTAAAAGTTCCAGATTACTTTTTATTGTAATTTGTGATTATCATGTCGAGATTATAATGAAGGGGTGTGACACCCCTTCAACCCCCACCCCCCTTAGGCTGGGCCCGGTGTAACTACCTGTGCTGTTATCTGTACCAGGTTTTCAGTTACAGCGACTTTTATTCTTGTGGCGACATCTAAAAATCTCCGGATGTACTATTGTTACTTAACATATTGCTGCTAAAGATTTCATTAAACCGAACGGTTCGTTTCTTAATATTTGGTAAGATGTCGCCTTATGTACATGATTTAGTTTCTGCGATACTAGAAAATTAAATAAATGGACTAATTGACTGATGTGTATAGTCAAAGGATAGGTCAATGTGTCATTCAATCAACGGTCAAAGCCAACATTTACATCTACAAATCTACAGGGCTCATAAACCTAAATAGTAAGAGGTACATATGTTTCCCACATTCATTTATGTGTGGTATATTAACTTCTCAAAGGTAGCTGGCTGTATAATAGGTATCTATAGAGCAGGCAACTAATAATAATAAAAATATCTCTACCTCTGATTCTAACCGCAATGGTTAGTCCCGAGGTCGGAGACTTGTGGGGGAGTGGAGCGGCATACTATTTGTCGGGCCGCTTGTGCGCCCAGGATTGACTTAGATTGGTAATATCTAACGACCAGTCAGTGCAGAAATAAAGGAAACCTAGAAATCTTGATTAGTTAGATCTTGGGGATAAATTAATTATTATTGAAAATTTATTTCGCACCAGGGAATTGAACCACTGCTGCTATAGAGGGTAGCTGAGTCGTGTTTTATCACAGGGTATATGTACTTACCCTGACATCGAGATCTGACTCAGCGTTCGCTGTTAAAATACCATTTATTCGATCTAGCAATAGCGAGCGTCTTGCAATAGTGAAATCACTAGAGAAATTCAATCATTATGTATTTGACTTAGACTTCACTATTATAGGTAACATGCTGTACGTACAGCACTACAAAATGCAATATCAGAACAAAAAATAATTCCGAGAATAGCAAGATGGATGCTCAACCTGTAAGAATATAGCTTTCAGATCTAACATAGGGCTGGTACTCAGATGCAGCATGTCGACCCATTAAGCCGAAATGCCTACATTCTTACGCATGATGCGATAATGATACCTGAAGGAGATTTGTTAAAAGAAGCAAAAACCAAGACCACCAGATATGCGAAATAAGAGATATCCTTCTTTCTGGGGAATATGACGAAAATCGTTCAAGGTTTAAAGAGTATGACTTTCGTTCAAAGTGCAAGTGGAACATTGTGAAGCTAAACCATGACGACGTAGGTCACTTTGCACTAGAAAAACACTTGAGAGGTTACGAGAACGATACTGGTTCCCCAAAATTAAGCGATTTGTCAAAACGTACGTATCATCTTGCCTAAATTGCCTGTACCACAAAATATTGGTAGGCAGATGCCAGGATTATTGCAATTTATTCCAAAACATGCCAATACATTTCACACTCTCGATAATATGGATCACGTAGGACCATTTGAGAAAACAAGGAACGGAAACACGCACTTATATTAAAAAAATTATTACGTTAATCGTTCTTACTTAGAATACAATCAATTAATTAGGCCAATAATATACAATTATTGTTAATTTTTGGAGTCGGTGCCAGCCAAGGTTAACTAACGTGTTCACTTACAATTGAATACAACTGCCCAAAGTGACACCACAATTAAAAATAATCCTAAATTTAAACTTCTAGTGGAATACAATTAGAGATGCGCTACTTCGTTACCAACGTTAACAGAATATGTATTCTGTAATCTTTGGTTATACGTTTGTAAACCTTGGCTGGTACCAACTCCAAAAATAACAATAATTGTATATTAATAATATACAATTATAATAATAAATTGATAGCCTAATAAATTGATTATATTTTAAGTAAGAATGAATAACGTAATTATTTTTTACTTTTTAGTGCAGTTTTTTAGAATAATTTTTTTGAAGTCGGTTTTGTTTTTTGTTAAGTTTCATTACAAACAATTCCAATCCACTTCTTAAACTTTTAAAATTATTTGTTTCTTATAGGTACTACGTTATAAACTATCTTCATTCTTGTCACTTACCTTTTGATAGTCTCCCATTATGACTTATTCGGCTCTTTTCAGGCTGATTATGATTGTCCCAACACGTGCGTAAAGTGGGTGCTCACATTTATTTTTTACTTACATAATAAAGTAACCTTTAGGTACGGCTCTAAAGGTTATCAGATCTTAACTTTATGTAAGACCAGACTATTTAACTTGGTGACGCAGAACGAAATTGTAGATCCAATTCCTTCCACCATCTATATGCGTTATATAACATATTATATCAAATGCGTTGTAGGATGTAAGTATGGTAAACTAAATCCATTGAAAGAATCGTGGAAACTAAACGCTTTCTTGGAGTAATAAAAAATGTGGCAACACTTTTTGTTCCAAGTACCAAGCGATCTGATTTTTACAATCAGTTTTGTTAAAAATACCTTGTGTATAAACTCGATGGTTTTATAATTCACTGGCAGTTGATATGATTTTCAATTAACTTAAAAAAAATAGTATATAGGCTGGTATACTGACATAGTTGCAAATTAAAAAAATTGACACGCAGCCGCAATTTCTATTCTACAGTAAGGATGTATTTATTTGCAAGAATTCTAATTTAACTCATTTCTTTCAAACATTGAACGAAAATATATTGACTGAATATTTAATATAATGCAATCGATCAATCATAATATTACTGAAGTTGGTTATTTATTAAAATAATCGAAAATTTTAAAAATCTTATAGAGAAAATATACAGTGAAGCTGATAGAATTTATGAAAAATTTGCAACTTTCTGCGGAAAACCTAAAAGAAAATGCAAATTCCATCAGCATTTCTTGAGGAAATATTTTCTGAATTAAACTAGAGGAGAGATACCCGAGATGGAAAGTATCCTAAAAAGACACCTCTATTTCTTGAAAATTTGAGACGTCTTGTGCCATCTCTCAGCGATGCTTATAAGTTGTTCGTATAACCATGATTTGAGCAGACAACCGCGCACGCAATCTGTCACGACGCGCAGAGCACGTTGACGATTTATGGCAGGTTTTTTAAAATAATAGCTAGCTGCGAAACAGTGAATAATTTATTCGGTAAGTGAATGTGAAAATCTGCACCACTAGTTTATAAGAGTAGTTAGTCTAGAAGTACTACGATACATTGTATTTAAAATTACCATTTACTGCAAATAGAGGTTATGTTTTGAACAAACTATGTAAAGGTTTTTCAAGATGGGACTTAGAAATGATTCCTAAGTTGGGACGAGTTGAATACATTCTCGAAATGGAAAAACGATTTTTTGTCATCGCTTATAAAGACCTTCGTCAGTTGGCATTTGATTTTGCTCAGGCCAACAATATTCCTCCAACAACTTTAATAAAGATACTAAAATATCTTTTGAGAAATGGATTTATGGGTTTTTGCATAGACATAAAAATATTTCCTTTAGAAAGCCCGAAGCAACATCTTATACTAGAGCCAAGGGCTTCAATGGTAATGCAGTTCAAAGTTTCTTTAACAATCTTGGAAGCATTTATGAGAAATAAAACTGTCGCCAAATCAAATACGGAATGTTGATGAACATTCCATATCTGGCGTAACCACCGTTCAAAAATTGCAACAAATTTTTGCTCAGAGGTAAAAAACAAGTTGGAAGGCTGACGAGCGCTGAGAGAGGAGTCAATGCTACTATTGTGGCGCAGAAATTTTCTGGCACCTGCTTTCATTTCCCCAGAAAGATGATAAAACCTGAATTAATGGATAATGCCTCTAATGGTAGTCTAATGGTAGCCTCTAATGGTAGTCTAATATTAGTCTAAACGTACAGACTGCTGTAAATGGATTTCGTAAAACCGGAATCTGGCCGTTCAACAACAAGTATTCCAAGAGTGGGAATTTGCTCCCTCAAAGACAACGGAAAGGGGGAAACTTCTGCAAATGTGGATCTGGAAGGAGAGAGCGAAGTACCTGCAACACCTACATTAAATATAACACCTACAACTCTTGCACTATAATGCACTACTGCATTACATAAAACTTCCACGCCATCGACATCTAGGGAACAGAATAGTTCGGCTTCCCAAGAGATCCTTGAAATTAATCCGAAGAAGAACGACTCTGACTCCGAAGAAGATCGACCGCTATCAACCTTTGTTGCCGGAAGAAAAATAGTGCTAAACGTGTCTAATTGTCATTCCTCGTCAAAAGTAAGAATTGTTGATATCAGTCCCCTTCCAATGGCAAAGGAAAAACAAAAGAAGACATCTTCTATAGAAGGTCATTAAAATCTACAATTTTAACGGAATCGCCCTATAAAAATTAATTGGAGGTTTTGGAGGGCTCGAAGTCCCCGAAAAATATCAACGTTTAGATCAATCAAAGTCGAGATACAGGGTGTTAAAGTTTAACACCCTGTATCTCGATATCGCGCTTCCCAGGGGAAAAGTTTATAGAGTAAATTATATTTACTTTTTGGATATTGTGTGTAAATTAATTTGGCCCTTTATATTATTTTAGGTGTAGGATGGATATTCAATATATAATTATTATCATCTTATCCTACGCTGCACTTGCCCATATTGCCTGCTGATATGTGTACAAATGAATAATACGTGGCAACATTGAAATGTCAAAATAACGCAAATAACGCTGAAGGGATTGAGTTATTGAGCTATTGAGTTAAAATTTAGTGGCGTTCTATTTATTTATAAAATCGCATTTCCTCGGTCAAATAAAAATGATACAACGCTTTCAGCTTATATGGAATTGTTGAAAAGTTTCCAAGGAAATACGTTATACATGTTTTGTCAATTTAATTAAATATGGCGTCGTGGACGAACGCAACCGTAAGTATTCAGTTTTGATTTCGTGATTTTTACATTTTCGCCTACCATGCATCTTTTGACATTGCACGCCACTGCTATATAATAGGGCGCATATCGTCAACCAAACTGATAAACCATTTTTCAAATACAATGCTCCATGTATATAAGTAGATACCTGCTTTTACTAGAGAACAAAAGAGGCATGTTATTTTAAAATCTACATTGCATAAATGTGTCAGAATTCTTCCATTTTTAAAATGATTTTACTACAAGATCGAATAAGTATGCAGGTCATATCATAACGGTTCACTAGCTCCTCCTGAATATAAACTACCTACTTTCATGCCCAGAAGTGATGGATATTCCCGATAATGTAACAATTTCAGGAAAAAGTTCTTCTCTTACTTTTACTATACATATTCTACATAAATCGTACCGTGCCTTATTTCAAATTTAAATCTGGAACAGATTTTCAAACAAGCGTAAATTTGCTATTTGGAGGAACTAATGCATAAATCGGCCAAGTCCATATTTGGCTTAAAGTGAGCAGATATAAATAGACACCTGCATAGGATGAAATACTTTCAAAAAAACAATAGCAAATAAAACTTAATATAATGGTAATATATTACGCGTGTAAAATGTTTTTATCTTCCGTCAACATTTTATCTAAATCGACGTGACCTGTTTATGCATTGGATCCCTCATATGTGAACTTAAAGATTATTTTGCGTAAAGGGTATGATTATGAACACTTCGATTTCACAATTAAAATGCAATCAGAACCAGTTAAAACTACAAGTACTACTTACTTCCTACCCAATATCATCCAGGATGCAGGAAAGGAGAAAGAAGAAGGCACGTATAATTTGTCCTCGATTCTGCTCTTTATCAGCAATCCATTAAATCTGATGTAAATCTATTTATAAAATGCGAATGATAAATAATTTACAGAAGTATCTATCTGAACTTCCGTTTCACTTAATTATTATTTAGGAAGTCGTATATGTCAGCTTAATTTATATTCATAAATATTATAAGATAAGACAGATAACAAGTCATAAATAACCGACACTATTGACTTTATTCCTCTCAACACCTTTTCAAATGCCTCATAAACATTATTGTGTACTTAATCGTAATTTTAATTACGTTTCTGATAAATTACTCATCGCATGTTATTGAAGTTAATACGTTTGAAGTTCTTTAGCCGCATGAGAGTGATTTTTCAAGGTCGCGTCACGACAGATTTTATAACATTCTCGCAAATGAGATAAAGTATATGACAAATATGAGGGAGAAAGAGAAACAGATATAATGAATCCGGCGATATTTATATTGCACATCTGCGGAGGATATTTATATTGCACATCTGCGGAGCAAGAAGCCTTTGTACGTCATAAATTCCATAAAATGTCACTATTGACACTGCAGGACTGCCGTATGAAACTGCGTTTGTCGAAGGTGTGTTTTATATGATAACAACAAATATTGATGGTTTAGCAAACGGTGCAGTGGGAAAACTAGTCACGATCGCATGGTTAGATTTGCCGGATTCACCAAAAGTTGGTGACAAAAATAGGAAAAAAGTTGCAGGGTATGTAAACGCTAATCAAATTAGTAAAACAGCTGTAGCAATCCGTAGAAGAGTAGCTGCAATACCGGCCCTCAATAATAACAATCCATGAACAATCCATGCGAAAAGATCACGTACGAGTGTTCTAAAGCGGAAAGCAATTTTGAAATAATTTATAAACGATCATGACAGAATCGGAATCAACCAGAATACAATATTACTTATGCATATCCTGCTGGATATATATCTGGATTGGGCTTTCGAATCTGATCCAAATGTATCATGATCTTTTTGCGGAGGAATATTGCCACGATTAACAACGATTGATGTTATATTCTCGAGAAATCTACACCATTTAGAATCAC
Source organism: Tetropium fuscum (assembly GCA_964058915.1). Taxonomy (NCBI): domain Eukaryota; kingdom Metazoa; phylum Arthropoda; class Insecta; order Coleoptera; family Cerambycidae; genus Tetropium; species Tetropium fuscum. The sequence goes on along the minus strand of CAXKVY010018451.1, from coordinate 136,179 downwards.
GAACATAATATATGTGTCACACTTCAGCTATGCACTTCAGTTACCATAAAGCCGATATGTATAATACCTCTCTCTCTCTCAACGAATCGGTAAAGAAGTCACTTCTATACTTCTATCACGTGTACTGTGCTGCACGCGGATTTTTTTGTTTATATATTCATTAAAATAATTACATGCAAAAAGCGAGTAGGTAAAGCCGGTGCATAGGGTAACTAAATCGTCTTTTTAGAGATTTTAGATGCTTCTTTGTTTAAATTAGACATATTAAGTCCCTTTGTTAGCATCATTTTGTACGTGGCTTGTCTTTAAAAAAATCTTAGCCCGCGCTTCTTTGGTAACCATAACCTCCATCATATCTGGCCACTTAACGTTATTTGCAGCGAGCTAATTGAATTACTGAATGCAATTGTGCGGCAACAAAGACATCTCCAGCTGCAGACATTGCAGAGGATGACTATGAGCGGAATCGCCTTTACTTTGTCCATGGTTCGTTTAAAAATAACACAATGAAATTTCTTGTATACATTGATACTTCTCAAGTGAATAAGGCATCATAGCCATAACTATAGAGTTTTTATTCTGTCCATAACATCCGTCCGCAAAGAAGCAAGCTTTTCGTTCAGTTCTTTCGTATCAGTTCTTATTTCACTTAAACACACTACGTTTCTTGTACCATCTTCCCATATCACGATTTAACATCTTCTGAAATTACTTATCGTTTACGTGTCAGATACGCCAAAGGTTATTCACCACTAATGGTAATAATTTCTTTCACACGTCTGGCGCAAGTGCCCTTACGCCAGTGTGCGAGTAAACTTTTACGCATTAACACACAACGCCATCGGCAAGCATGTTCATTGTAGGAAAAGTACCGAGAAAAGTTACGCCACTTTGTGAGGTGAGAGATATGCGGCGTATCTCAATTTTACATATTTTGTTGGTTACGCCCTTACGACAAGAACGGGACGATATGCATGTCACGTCGTGGCATGCACAAATGAAGGGTGGGCACGTGCCCTTTAGGACCCGTCGCCACGTATAATTTAAGTATACTTTATACTTCGAAATATTTGATGAAAAAGTCACTTGCAGAGTTTACTTAAAGGAAATCGTATCTCCTAGATTTGAAAGAGGAAACATTCTTTCGCATCTGAAAATTATGAAGATATTGTTGACATTTTTCTAAAGAAACATAGAAAACAACCTTTTACTAAACCAGTGCAGTATAGTCTGTCGACGTGTTAGTTTAGAAAGAAAGAATACTAATCGCCAAGTTACGATCTCATGTTCACCAAACCATATGTTATTTTGGGAGGAGTAGCCAGTAGGCTCAACGGATGATTTACTTGGTGATGAAGATTGAGCTATGTCATGTTTTGCAATACATTTTGTCAATGAAATTATAAAAAAGAAAGAATCTGTACTTTTACTTAGAACTCATCAATAAATTTGGCTTTTAAACTTTAAAAGTATGTCTTTTACCACAACATTTTGTCCTAAATGCAGAAAATATCAAATATCTTGCCCAAACTATATTGTCATTGAAACAAATTTTGTACTGATTAATCTTCACTCCTTAATATATAAATAGGTTTCACTTAGGCATAGAAATGTATTATATATATTATAAATTTGAGAGTATGAATATATCAAATCTCATATCTCAAAATAACAATTTTGCAGATGGGACCTCTTGTGTTAGTAGGGCAGAATAGATGGTTAACCAAGTATGCTTCTCATAATGGGAAAATATGGGAGTGTTAGTAGGGAGTTAAATAAGCAAAATTTGAAGCAAATGAAATGCTTTATTAGATATACACCACTGCAATAAATACACGCTTTATAACAAACTGATATGACTTAATCATCAAAAGTGTACTTAAGAGATACTTAAATAAATAAATAAATAAAATTTATTCTCAACGATGAGGAGGACGTTGAGCGGGAACGTGGGTCTGAGTAAACTTTGGCAAAACATCCAAAACGACCATGACGTTCCCCACACTCATGTCTCCACTAGACTAAATAGAAAATGAAATAAAAATGCATTAGTAATTCTGGATGCACAACATTTCATAATAATTCTTAAAATTGACCCGAAATCTATTGACTAGGCACACTTATTTTATAACAAGAAACTGTCCTATGAAAAATAGAAACTTTTTTGGTAATAAAAGAAACAGTTAAATCAATCAAATTATTTCCTCGACTAACGGTCGACGGTTTCAAACGGTTCCTTTTTTTTTCGATTTTTAAAAATTCTTTATATTATTACATCAACATATAAATTATTCTTGTAACATGACCAACAGTGTATACATGGAATGCTTAGAGTTTAGCCAGATAATGTGCTCCATAATAATCGAGTGACACATACTATTAACGATCATATACAAAATAAATCTTTCGGAATTCGATCTCCAAAGAAAACTACTACCGAGGGCCTATTCGATACAAGTGAGCCGTGGCATATCAAATATTAAACCATACCCATTCCACAAAGCTCTTTGGCTCAGTGGCTACTTGACACATAAAGGCCCTGGGGAAAGAGTTACACTAATTATATAACATTTTGATTAACAACTTTGAAAATACTTTGGATAGTTTAGTTGCCAACTAGTGGAATTCAGCATTATTGTCCACTGCCGCAAAAAAACAAGTGTCGTGCACTTTTGGTGTGGGGTGCGAGACATGCGTAGACACTACTAATAGGCCAAGCAGCGAGGCCAGTAGGCCACTAATGCTAACACTCTTGCTAAAACACTCTGCCGAGTTGATTATGTATTTCAACAAATATAGCTCAAAAATATATTACATTACAATATATTGCCTCAATTTTGCAAATATAAGTACACACTAACGCATCAGTCTTTGAGAGAAGAAGTAAGTGGAATAGAAGAGCAGAGGGCGGTACAAAAATCCAGAACAACCAAGGTACGGAGTACGTACCACGAATTTACGTTGGCACTATGCGTTTCGAATCACTTTAAGACCTCCTTATGTAAATGCTTCATTCGTTTCTATGGGTACAGTCTTCCATTTGGTTTAGGCCCAGATGTATATAATTAACAGTTAACAATGTTAACATCAAATAGGAATTACTGCCAATGCAAAAATTCGGACGTCACAAAATGGAACTTAAATGAACTTTGAGCTGGTACTTGTACAAATCACCTAACTGTAAAAGGCATGGTACCTATGGGTCTACTTTCTCCCAATCTATTTTTGTTGCATTATTCAGGTACATTAATCTAACGTTGTTTCCTCACAAACTAGATTATTCTGTTCTGCATCTGGGCCAAACATTCCGTTAATTTCGCTACAACTAATTTCGACATTAAATCGAAATGTGCCAGAATTTATTCTAGATAAAAAGTAACCGTCGTTATAAAATATACGATGCGGGTGGCAGCTGAGCCATTCTTGAGCTGTATTGAAGACGTATTATAAGACTTAGAATGTGACATGGCACATTACCGCACTACCGTGGAGCGGATGTGAGCGCCGACCTGATAAAATGCTATCTAACTAAACACTTTTCACCTACATCCATCTATCGCTCCCCCTTCTAGCCGCGGAGAACGCATTTTTTCGGAAAAATCAATGAACTGAATACTGACACCGAATTCAATACATTTGCGCAGAGTATAGAAAATTTAAAACCTTCAATCAACTGCCGCTTTGGGGCTTTCAACATTTCCGTGTCTCCTAATAATGAAAACTCGTTTTATCACAATTTTGGTCGGGTTTGGCGGTTGTTCCGATTTTTGCAGCGCGCCCTTGATTTCCATATCAGACTTAAGCTTAGGCTAGCACGCATCTAACAACTATGCAAAACCGTAGCGTAATAAAAACAGACAGACGCACACGCTTAAAGATCGTGAAAAATATCCGTCGATTTAGGATAGCGGAAGCAAGAACAGAAGCACATTATCAGGAACGACAAAAGGCCATCTATAAGATGGCACCGATATGTGTCAAATGACCTAACACATACTAAAAACTTATCCACTTTAAGACGCTTGAGGAAGTTGGCTAACAGATGGCGACAACTGCTTTGTTTTTGCGACAACAGTTCATTAATAAACATGTAGCTGAACTGTTGTAATGGCTGGGAGCTTCTCAAAAATTTAATTTTATAACGATCTGTGATTCCAATTATTCACTGATAACACTCGAGTACCGCCAAATAAACAATTTAAATTTATAATTAGTCCAAACCTTATTTTTACTATAAGCAATGTTATGATTATACATGATTTTGGCAATTCGGCCGTATTATCTTGAGGAGCAATAAAAGTAATTTTTGTTTATAAGTACGTAAAGTGCAGTTTATAGGTACGTAAATTACATCATTTTAAATCACAGTCCCTAAAACAATCCACAACGGCACAAACTTTTAGTATTTTATACTATTCCCACATCCAAAATCTAAAAAGCCACTTCAAAATTGAGATATGCCCCTCAGACCTACGTCATCCCGAAATGATCAATTTGGCAATATTTTGCAGTAATAGCCTTGGTAGGTTACTCAAGTGTCATCGGAATGTTTATGAAAATTTATGAAATGTCTAAACCAATCTGAATCGTGGTTCGCATTCGTATTCCTGCATGTCGATGTCGTAGGGAACAAATTATTGCATTATGGAATTAAACTAAACACCTACCAACTACGATATTCATTACTATGCTGATAATTTTAACTAACATTACCTAAAATGTTCTAGTACTAATACCTAACATTATCGAAAATATTTTTTCATTTACGAAAAATATATCTATAATGAATTATTAATTATTGTTTATAGAATAATTCCCTGGGCCTCATATTGAAAATCCTTCATTATTCTCTATGATAAATGCTAATGATAGGCAGTGTTCATATAAACACTATGAACTAATTTATCTTTAGATGATTTGGAAAAGGACATTACTAAACTGTTAAAACTGTACTGAGAATTTGCCTCGCGACACCTTAAAATTGTTAAAAATGTATGGATTTGTACCGCATTTTAAGAGAAATTTTACTATATTTCATCTTATATCTTACCTATTGAACAAGTTGAATAAATGCCTATTTATTCAGTCAAATTTTATCTTGTGTACTGCGTAAAACTGCGTACTGCGTTTTATAAAATGCGTTTGTCTTGCGTCGGCTTTCAAACGCTTTTTGAATTCACTCTAATCTTTCTTACAAGAAAAAGTTACAAAGGTTTTATTAAAACGTAGCATTTTCGCAATAAAATAACTGATTGTTTTGATTACTAAAATTTTCGTATATCGTGATTGGCCATGGAATACAAAACTGAAAAAGAAAAGAATTGTAAAACTGACATTTTGAATAATATTTTAACATGGTGCGCATAAGTGAAACTCTTTTAAGGCGGGTTTACATTGGTAGTGATTTACGAACGTGGCCCACGCTTCCGTCGTACACGGTTTCTCAAATAATATAAACAAACTGTCGTGGAGCACGACTGCTTCAAGAAAAGCAACGCCACCTCACGATTGACATTGGACAATGGAAATGTTTAGTATTTCACAAGTCGTGGAGACGTTTAGACGCGTTTTTTATGCGATTTCTTGCATTGAATCAGTTTTTATTAGTTTCTATTGGAATTCTTTGTGTGGTGTCAATTGAGTGTATTTAGACTTTGAGTATTTAAAAACAGCTAATTTTATTGTTTAAAGATCTTGACAACGGCAATTGAAGTAATACTGAAGCTTCTGTAACATGCCTATTTAAAATCCAGTCTTTCTGCCACCGTTTTCCCTATTTCATCGTTTTTATTATTTAAATTGTGATTTTTAATGATTTCTGCGGATATTACTTAACATGCCATAATAGTAGCTTCAAGTACATTTTCACTACTAAAAAAATCTCCCTGGCCAGTGTAAATACATAACATAACTTCACGAAACGATTGCACGGTAGCGTGTACCTATTTACGAAGAATTTGAAGAGTATCTCACGTTCGTGAATCATAACTAATGTAAACCCGCACCTCAACGTAAAACTGGCACCAAACTAACGCATCCCAACATAGAACTGTAGAATTAGTAGCCGTAGTTAAGTAAATAGGGTAGAGCCAGTCAACGTGCAACAGCTCGACTGTTAGTCAGGATTTAGTCTTCGTGATAGTTAACTCGACGATATTGTAAAAATAAAATATAAACATACGTATGTCCTCTAAAATTATACGTAACAGATTCCGTGAGGCAAATTTAGCCAGTTAGGCACCCCAGATGGACAGGGCTCATAGACTGGACAGATTACGATTTGCCCTAAAAATTGGGGTTTCAATGAACTTTCTTTTTACTAATGGATCACATATTTGCCCGTTTCTTGATGACTGACGCGACGTGAAAAAGTTTGGAAGGCGAGGTGAACGGTTCGTCGATTGGTTGTGAATGCTGGAATATGTACCGGATGGTGGTGCATCTCTTATGGTTTGGGCTGGTATATCTGCCGATTTTGGGACGGAATTGGTTCTGCTTGACGAAAACATGAACGGAATTGTTTATTTACAGGGAATCTTAAGACAAATGTTGGTTCCTAAAGGCCAGAATGTGAGAAACAATTTCATTCACAGGGGCGATAATGCCAGGTGACACAATTTATTAATTTATATTTGAAACGAGTTTTTTTAGCAAAATGATATATACCGCATGTAGTGGCCTGCACTATCATCATATTTAAAACCCATAGAGCAAATCTCGGATGTTCTACAGACACGATTATCTACTCGAAACCATCAACCTGATACATTATGGGAACTTAGAGAAGCTCTTGTAGAAGAATGAAACCAAATAGGTACAAACTAAATAATAAATAATTTGGTCCAGAGCATGCCACAATGTTGCAGAGAAGCAACATCAGAGTAATAACATCCAGTTGTGGCCCCGTTACTAATAACGGTTATTTTGTATTAATGTTTAAGAATGTTAAATAAATGGTATTAAATGTTAATGTGAGTCCTTAGCTAATAAAATTGTTTTTTTTAAATCTTATTGTAAAATTCTAACATTTTACTAAAAGCGTTGTATCTTTTTCTGCAAAAAAGATAGGAGCAACAATCAAAAACGGTTTTAAAGCAGACGCATAAGACGAACAAATTTTATAACCCTAAAATATTGGTTATTAAGTGTGCATAAGATAAAATTTGATTGAAAAAATAGGTATTAGTTTAACACCATGTAAAAGCATTTTACTAACTCTATCTTAAGTTAAATGGTGAGATGAAACGTGGAAGATGAAAATTTATAAATGTTGGACAATTTTAAGGTTACCGAAGCAAACTTTGACGTGTATATTTTGAAAAATTGCATCCACAATATAAAAGAACTTATTCCAATTTTCTATTACTGACACAGTCATTTGATATTGAGAAACGACTAAACACAGTTATTAAATTAAATTTTTGATAGCCTTTCTGGGTTGCTGGTGAAAATATGGATCCAAAACAATGGTATTGTTTTATCTTTGGCACATGTTCTCGAGTTCGCTTTCCAATTGATTCTGGGACATTGTGAAATAAGTGTATTGTGTCTTGTGTGGGGGCTATATTTAGCGTCTGTCAGCGAAACCTCCACTAGGACGATTAAAATGGATACTAAACACAGATAACACGCAAAAATCTATTGCTATCGCGACCATTGGCAGGAACAATTACGGACAAAGCAGCTATGCTATTTTGGCGTGTCCGGGGGATACCCGTGAGACTGTGCGGGCCGGGACCTGTCGTCGAACGCGGCCCCCACAGCCGGAACAACACGGGTCAATGAGTTAATGTGCGGCTCACAACAAGAAAACACTTAAATATATCATATATGTTGATAAACTCGAAATTTGCCAGTCCTAACAAATATACCTAACACTACTACTTTACAACCGATTACCCGGGGGGCGAAGTATTTTTTTTTGCACATCTGAGGGGCGACGAAAACCGATTTGAGAGCGCGCCGATACCTAAAATTAGCAATTTTAAGTATCTCCCCATGGTTACCAATGCAAAAGTAAGATTTTAAAATCCGTGTTGTAACTTTTGTGTTATTTTGGCGTAAAATTCCGAGATATAGGTACCTCAAAATTTTTATGTAAAATTCCGAGTTAAAACGACTCAAAATTTTAAATTCCAAGTTATAAGTCGAAATTTTGATATAAAATTCCGACATAAATAACTATGATTTTTAAAGTCCGTGCTACAACTCGAAATTTTACGTCAAAATTCTTAGTCATGACACGGAATTTTAGAAATCCGAATTATAAATAAAATTTCATTTCATTAAAAATTTTGAGTTAGGTACTCGACATTTTCCATCAAAAATTTTAGGTATATATAACTCGGAATTTCACGGCAAAATTTCGAGTTACCACGAAATTCTAAAATTTGAGTTATAACAGGGAATTTTAGAAAGACAAATAATTTTATTTTAGGTGTCCCTTCTAGTACGAAGCTCTGGAAAGGGCCCTGGGAAGTTCTAGAAGAGGATCCGAGCTATAAGTTGGAATTTTCTATCAAAATTCCGAAAATTCTCGGAATTTTTACGTCCAAATTCCTAGTTCTAACACGGAATTTTGTATCAAACTTCTGCTGATAACTAGAAATTTTAAAATTCCGATTTATAAGGTAGAATTTTATTTCAAAATTCCGACTTATAACTCGGAATTTTGATACGAAATTTCGAGTTATCACATAATCTTAGAGAGAAATAATATTATTTTAGTTGTCACTTCCAGAGTTACATACTGTCGTTATTGTATGGTTTAATCGAAGAAAAACTATCGCTGCGTTTGGGTTGGTGGTATTATTAATTTATCGTAAGGATCTGGCTGCTCAAAAATCGGTTTTCCAGGGGAGTGTTGTGTGAGGAGTACATGAAGGCGCCTCGTCTTAGAATCTAAGTCCCCGGGCAATATTACAACCATTAGGGACGTACAAAGCACATAAAAATACAATATATTATTTTATATAAAACGACTAGAATACGACGTAAGCAGCTATTTGGTCGGTGGCGCGGACCAGGCATTATAATATTTCATTCTCAAACTTTGGTCCGCATTATCCAGCCAACAAAGCAAGGAAATTTGGTGTAATTAGTACAGTCAGTACAGATTTATATATATTCATATATAGTACAACACATATTCTAATTATTCTTTGGTGTTTCTTTCGCGAAGAGGGGTGCTGAAGAGTTGCATTGATATGCCAACTGGCAATTTTTACGATCATCCAATCCGTGCACCACAAATGAAGCATCGGTTAACGATATGTCGAGTTGTGTCGTTTACAAAAACAGCCTAATTTTACTCTCTACTAAGGCGTTGGAGCAAGTTACTTGGTCTGACTGCCGTTGTCGTTATAAAAAATAAGTTCATTTATTTGTGCAAGTTTCATTTTGATTTGAGTTTTGATTCTTATTTAGATGTTTGACAACAGTTTGAATGCACGCGAAATCGTAGAAATTGCCATTTTATACACACCAATTACTACATATTTGAAGTTCAAACTCAATCCACATATACCACAACAGAATATATCAACAGTATTCGTTGTATAACATAATTTTCATATCAACATAAAAACTGATTCCTGTAAGTGTATAACATGAACTTCAAAACATTGTTCAAGGCATTGTCAAAAGTGAGACACAATTCTCCGAAAATAACAGAATAAATTTACGTGCGTGAAGTTAGGCCAAACACTTTTAACAATAGACTAATGAACTGGCTCATAATTTGTTGCTGTTTAATTTTTTTTAACGATCTGTTTCGTTAAGTTCATATATGAAGCTAGAGATTTTTGTTATTGGTAATTAGTTGTAGAAACTGCAAAATTGATTTTTTTTAAATATGCGATGTTTCGTATCAATAATGGTAGACAACGAAATATTTTTTGTTGATAAATTTATTGTTTGTATTATATGAGCTGGTTCATTATTCGATTAGTTAAAAGTGTTTCGCTAAGTTCACGTAAGTACATTATTTCCGATGCAAGGAGCTGAATTTAATTTAGGAACCAGTTTGATTTTTAACAATCATTACAATAACTCTTAGTAATCACCATAAGCTATATTGAGACGAGCTTCAAATGGATTCGAGATTAATAGAAAAATAGTATTTCCACCACCCTTTTGAGAAGTTTACCGAAGTAAGAGTGGTTTATCCAGCAGATATTTTCTATATAAAACCCAATCAAAGATCGCTGGAGCTACTCGTATACCTAACAACGTTACCAACGGAGACGACCGTTCGGCATGTCTCAGGCCGACGAGAAGCGGGTATGCGGATTGAGTCGAAACCGTTCGAGAACTATTCACCATCGGGCAAAGTGATAACATCGGGGTTTGGGAAGGCATTTCCGATAATCACAGTCTGTTAAAGAGGTTATGTCGAGCGCAAACGGGAATATAAGAGTGGACATTGCGGTATGACGCATATTAACAGTGCACAACAACGATCATCTACAACATGAGCAAATATGTATAAAAATTATTTCTCACACAACTCATGCAGCGCATAACAACAGATATTGTGCAGAGAGTGAGTGTATTGACCCCTTTTGGAGGGGGAGAACAACAAACAGGACTAGACGAAACTTGCGCCTGCCGCCTAAAACGGGGCTCTTTGGATAGGCCAGGACAATCGAAACGAAACAGACGCATCCTTGCTGTAACTAAAGCCCAAGTCATCCATCCAGAAGCCTTCAATCACAAGTTCATTCTATATGGACAGTTTTGGAAAAGGCTCAACTTACACCATTCATAACGCTAGAAAAATAGTATTAGTCTTACTTCTATATCTTGTACAAGTCCAAGAATTCTACGTAATAATAATATACACGGAGTACTCATTTCTTTCATATAAAAGTCAATTTATTACCAATAATGGCAATAATAAAACTGAACGTACTATTTTAGGTGAGCATATCATTATGTAAAATTTACGATTTCAACTAAAACATATGTTCATTTATTATTTTCAAAGCCTCGCCCTTCTATTTTCCAACATATCGTTTTCCATGTTCACTAAATTCATCTTCAGGACATTCGTCGTGTTCTTGATATTTCTTTAAATAAATGGGTTCTTAAAATCGTATACGATCAGATATAAAATTAATTCCGTGTATTGTAAAATGTTATTACGGCGAACAAAGTTATTTCTGATATAGCTTCGCCGATAATTTCTGGGAAAGTCTAAGTACAGGAGGTACATCTCTTAAATATAAGAAACATAAAAAATATCACAGGACGCCGACAGTCTTTGCATATTAGATAAACACTCCAAGCACTTCGCACGTCAGATGAAGATATCCCATAAAAGTACCTAATACTTAGATTAGGAAACAGGGCAGTATTATATAAGTTGTGTTTGAGAATTCGTTCGTTCATGTGCATATTTCACGTTCACCCGATCTGCAAATCGGGACATTATAATTAAGTTATTTTATTATAAGTAATTTTCTATTATCGTTAAGTGACGTGTTATGAATAGGAAATGTGGTTTTTAAGTGTATTTTCCGTAATTGAACACCAAATTAGTGTATAAATATATAATACAGTCCTGTGCTCGACTTTGAAGTTATCAAACGGAGTAGCGGTTTTTAAGTCGGCGCGTGTGACGGAAACTTACAAGGATTTTTTATTTTTTATATATACGAGATGTACTGTGCACGAAGTCAATCGTCAATAGCATAAAATATGTAACATTTGAATGTAGGAGATGTGCATATTTCAGTGAAGCAGGCCTCACGATTAATATTTTACGAAGAAGTTCACAATTTAATGCATATTATGAACATAGAACACGCCTTGATCTTGATGGAGCCAGCTGATGAAGATACAACAGCAGTTTAGTTCCTAGTTTGTTAATATCTTAATTAAGATGCTCGTGATAGATCCAGTAACTCGTTTTGTCGATTATAATTCAGACAATCCCCAGGCTGAAATGCTGCAAAATAACAGACTGAATATAGTTTCTGTTCAATTATGTTACCCTGGATACAAAAAGTTTAGTGTATGGATTCTAAGTTCCATTTAAGATTACGTAAATCAAAGAAATGAGTACCTTGAGTTTTTTTAAATTGTAATGCTACCCATGTCACCGAGAATGGTTACAAATGACGGTTATTTCTGTTGGGAATATTTAGGCGCCTTTATCCTGGCCTAATGAAATAAAGCTAGGGAGGTGTGCAGAAGTGAAAGGAGAGAAAACTACATATATACACGCTCCACCTGAATCAAATAGAGTTATGTTCCCTAGATTAATTGACATGAAGGTAAACGTAATATTTCAAGTGATAGACCCCAAGATTGAGACCAAGAATCAAGTATTGTGCGTTTATCGAAATGGACACTGTTTCTTTACCAACCGGGCACTAGTCCCACAATCTGTGGATATAAAATGGTGAGGATATCGTTTTGAAAGGGAGAATCATTCTTGGCCGCAACTCGGTGTACCTCTGCATTTGCTTTATCACTAAGACAATCGTTACCAGAAAAGATGTGTTGTTTAATTCAGTCTTACCGAAAATGTTTTTTGCTTTAACTCAGACCTACTGAGAACTGCCTACTTAATTTTTATCAATACTACTACGCTACTAATACTAATGACTATGATACGAAAAAAATCACACATGCCTATACTAGGTATATAGGATTTGCTTATTTGGGCCCAAGGAAGATTGTTCAAAAAAGTTCATTAACATTACACAAGCTTTCCCGAAGGAGTAATATCATCACACTTACGATCTAAGTACAAAAGTACAATATAGAAAGAGAGGGCTGTGTACAGCCGTGCCGTGCTCGTTGCCGTGGTCACTCGGGAGGGGAATTCGGAAGAGAGGGGAGGCAATCACCACAATAAAATGTCCAGAAAGAAATCAGACAGTTTTTCAGCGCTGTGACATTAGTTATATTTAAAATTTTGCCTTACTGGAAACTATTCATAATTCCCTACAATTCCATATATCGCGGCCATAATATCTTCTTGGCAAGTAAAACAAGACAAATCCATTGACATACGTATTTTACTAGATACTTATCAGTTCACTAACCGTTTCCGTAACTATTTTAAACACATCTTATTAAATTTATCACCTAGTTAACTTAACCTTAATATTTAACTCTTCCAGTAAAAATCTTTCTCTAAAACTTCCACTAAAACCGTTTTAAAATCTTTCCAGTAATCACAATCTTATCATCCCAAACCTAATACTAAAAGCAATATATTAATACAGAAACCATCCGCTATTGGGCAGTTACGGCAACAGTCTGACATTAATTTAGAAAACTTAACGCTTAGGACTCAAAATATATACACCTGCATGCCCCATTTGCAAAATAATGTAGATTTGTCCAGTTTTTGTAGTCCAGTTTTTTGAGTACCCTATCTGCTATTGAATAGTATAGTAGTATAGTATTGAATAGTGAATAGAGGCGTAGAAAAATTTATAAAAAATCAAAAAAGTTATGATTTGATTTTTTTTCTACTCCAAAGATAACAAAGTTAAGGAGCATCCTTGTACTTTGCATGAGGATACTTTTCTTCAAAGCTTCTCTACTACTTTTGAGCTACTTTTCGGCAAGATATTGGTGCTAAGCATAAACTTGTAGTTGATTTGAAGTTATACTTATGTTAACAGAAATGTGTCCTATAACACAAATAGTTAATCTAAACTGTTGATGAGATAATTCGTGTTATATCTTCAATAAGAGCTCTCGGATAGCCGGAAGGGGGTTGTTTCCAGTAAGGCAAATGCTTAAATTATTAGGTATAACTAGTCGTGTCTTAATAATAATAAAGCATCACTATCTTCTCAACTTTCTTGATAGGCTAGTTGAAAAGGTGGACAAGTAATATGGAATGCAAGTGAAATGCGCATTTAAATACAACTGATGTTTAGGAGCTGACGCATTTATTTGAGTCTAGACATTTTACAAAACAAAATAAAAAACTAATTGAAAACTGCAAGAACTGGTATTATTAATTAAAAAAGCATTTACAACAAAAAATCAAAGAAAAACAAAACAATGTACATTTAATTTAAGAACAATTTTACCATTAAATTAATATATATAATAATAACAACAAAGTTTAAAAATGTAATAAAAAAACCGAGTGCCATGACGCACCCGTCTTGTCAGTCGCGGCCGTGGTCTCGGGGTGCCCGTCCGAGGACGTCTAAGAACAATAGAAAAAATAGAGTGCACTCTGAACAAGACACTAAAAACAACATATAACACTTGTCAGATGGGCACCGAGAGTTGGTAGAGCGGAAACGTAAAGGTGCACCATGGCACTCTAGAGAGGGCTGGTATTTGGGATTGAGATCGCTCAGCCCCCGCGTAAATGCGATCGTCGCCTCCGGATCTCAAAGTACAACAAGTATATAATATAAATAATAAGATATAAATTATTATAAAAAAAAGTCGGTTCCGTCGAGACAAAGGGCATCGTGGTCATTGCCAAGAGACAGATTACTAATAAGAAACTAAAAATAATATTAAATAAAGCAACTAGTTGTTGTAATCACATCAACATCACTAAGGCAAATTATTCCATCATTTTCATTCAAATAAAATTAAAACTATTTCTCGTTCAATATAACCACTGGTTGTGATGGCAATGCGACCACTAATTTATAAAATCTCGTTATACCGTAAGATTTTGGCGTTGCACAATTGCATTAGGGTAAGGGCCCCACGACTTTGTCCCGAGGGTAACAAAAGTAAAAATTAAACGAAAACCTAGCTACTAAGTAAATAGTCTTGAATGGCGCGTATGCACCCCGGACGCAGGCGCGCATGCTCACGCCCACGCCCTCTATCTTAAACTCGGCAGCATCAATCAACAAACAAATATATTACTACAAAAACTACAACTAATTAAAAAAATAAGAGGGTCGGTGAAGAGATATTGCATGCACCACACTTGCATTTTCTAAAATTAAATGTGAATAATAATAGTAATAACAAAACTAAAAATAAACATAAACAATGCCGGCAACGGAGTCGCCCGAGCGGCTGGAAAAGGGGCACGGCACGTGGTCGTATTTATAATATAAACATCCACAGGTAAGGTATAAAATAGAGAACAATAATAAAAAAGAGCTAATACAAAGTACAGTTCGTGGTTGACTAGGGTCCGTAACAACGCGGCATCCCGCAAACAACAAGGCGCTATTTCTAAGAACATACACAACATCATACACGCATATTAAAATAGATCATTATCATCGGAAACTGCTCAATTTAAATTACAACAATGGCCCAGGCACCACGCGATGCTTGGTTAACATTTCTAATCTGAATAATAATAATAATATCCCTGTTTTAAAAATTGATAGATTTGGTCATTCAACATGGGCAACAGGCCGCTCATGCAGCGACGCTGTCTTGCTCTCGCATCGTCAAACGTTATAATATTAAAAATATCAACATGTGAAATACAATACAAAACTATGACGATAAACATCGTTACAATTTTGACAACTTTAAAAAATAATAATACATTAACAGACCAGCATCCGACCACTCCATTCAAAAATGCATCAACAAAAAGTGTTGGGAATGGCGGCTGGAGACCCTGCCTGAAATAGCCTACAGGCCGATAGGGGGCACCTGCACATAACGATAAATGTAGAGCCTGTAGTCTTTGCTAGCCAAAACTACTGATCCGTCATCCATGAGGGCCACGTCGAAGCATTGAGCGTGCTTCACTTTGCTTTCCAAAGCGGATACCAATTGGCCGTCCTGGGTGAAAATTGTCAGATTGAAATTGTTGTGATTATCAGCGATCAAGATTTCTCCGTTTGCATTGATGCCAACGCCAATCGGGTAATTGGTGATACCCTCCCCGCCAATTTGGCGCAAATACACTCCCTCGTAACTGAAGACTTTGACACAGTGAGCTCTATTGTCACTGATGAATATCTCCTGTTTGTCATTCACCACGACGCCATTGGGAAATTCCAAGTGCTTTGAACAACCAAATTTCTGCAATACTGCTCCTGTTTGATCAAATATTATAACGCGCATCACTTTGCACTCCACAACAACAATGCGTCCCTTATTGTCCACGGTCACACCTCTTGGGTGTTGCAGAATATTGGCTCCAAATTTGCGTACGAACTGGCCGTACTGATTATAGATCTGTATTTGGTGTGTGGGGGACCGTTCCGTCACGATAATGTCTCCTGAAGTACGGACTACGGCCACGCGGTTGGGGTAAAGCAACTGCCCATCGCGTTTGCCACACTCCCCAAACTGAAACTTAAATCTGCCTTCCTTGTCGAAGATCTGTATTCTGTGGTTATTTGTGTCAGCAACGATTATGTCGTTCTGAGCGTTCACTGCCACGCCGCTAGGTTCGGTAAACTGGCCTTCCATAACCCCAAATTCGCCAAACTTGCAGTGGTATATCATCTTTTGTCGCTTAATCTGAGATTTTGGAGGGAAAATAGCAGTTGACATGAGCTTGGAAGTCAAATCTAACATGGGATCGTTATGAGCCGAGTTAGTAAGTGAATATGGATCTGGAGTTCCATTTTGGAAAATACTGTCTGTGGTTCCCCCATTGGACCACTTTTCGTAAGGATTAATGCCGTTGAGATTTAAATCACCCATGGTTGTAGAAAATGGACCCAAACTGTTGGCACTGCTGAATCTTTTGCTAATTATGTTCGATTCGAATGGAGACGTGGACTGGCTGGAACCAGACATTGTAAAAGGACAATGAATTCCGCCGTTCAAACTCCCTGAACTACCATTGACACTGCTGCCGCTGGAGCTGGA
Source organism: Tetropium fuscum (assembly GCA_964058915.1). Classification (NCBI taxonomy): domain Eukaryota; kingdom Metazoa; phylum Arthropoda; class Insecta; order Coleoptera; family Cerambycidae; genus Tetropium; species Tetropium fuscum. The sequence goes on along the minus strand of CAXKVY010018451.1, from coordinate 119,385 downwards.
GCCTCCGCCACCGGTAGGTCTGGCAATCGGAGGTTGCTTGCTAGGGCCAACTACAGGTTCCGAGTTTGATCTTACGTACCCAAAAGTGTTTCGAACACCCACTTGGATTGCTTGGTAGTTGGACACAAATTCTAGTTCGCAAGCGGATTGTACGCTTTGGTCGATGTTGTAGTTTAAGAGACCCTGCAACTTAGCATCTAATAATTTTCTAAACATTAAAATTTCAACAACGTTTGCGCATTTGTTCAGTCTCTCTACAAATTCGCACGTTTTGTAAATCTGCTCGACTGTCTCTTGGCCCTTTTGAGTAGCTACGCCGAGAGAAATTTGTTTGGCGCTAAACACACTCTCTAATTCCTTCAGCAATTCTTGTTTCCTTTCGTCTAGCATAGACCTGTAGAACAGGAACGTATCATTGATTTCGTTTTGAGCTTTGTGGTACTGAACTTGCAAGCGGCTTGAAACGTGCTCCACGTTTTTTAAGATATTTCGTATGTCAGTAGCCTTGCTTTTGGCTTCAGACACCGCGTGCTGGATAGCTTCGATTTGTTTAGGCGCGGCTTCGCTGATGTGCTCGTATTCGTGTAGCCCAACGGGGTGGTCCATGCTCAAGCATTCTTTGCAAATCGGCACTGCACATGTGCGGCAGTAATATTTTAACAGCTCAGATTTGTGTCTTGGACAGATCATACTCTTTTCCGTATTGCTGATATTACCGTTAGGAATCAATCCGTTCTTAGACTCGTCCTTGATATCAGCCAGGTTCACCACCCTGTGGCCTTCGAAGCAATGCATAAACTGGTGTGCCATGACGCAGTTCGAGCACAAATAATTGGCACAGTCTACGCAGCGAGCAACGGCGTCTAGTTTCTTATGTTTGCAGCCTGTACAACGAACGGCTGCGGAATGGAAAGATTCAGTGTTTGGTTCTGAGCTGAATAAGAGACTGCTGAGTATTCCCTCAATGGACTCTGAGTTGCAGCGTGGACACACTAATTTGTTCTTCTCTAGACACGGGTTGCAAAACGTATGGAAGCAAGCTAGCAGCTTGGGATCGGAAACAGACTCTCTGCACTGTTGACAATGGAGCTCTGATGGGTCACTGTCACGGTCTACTGAATCGCTCACCGGAGGAGATGAGCCGCTAACAGATAGTGGCGAGTCGGCCAAAGGGGAGAGGGAAAGGTAGTCGTGTTGATCACCAAATGATCCAATTGAATTAGCTCTTGGTAAAGATTCTAATGAAGGAGTCGGTGATGCCATCTTCAGTTACCCGTCATCCCTGAAACAAATAAGCGGATTTAGTACAGTGAATAATAAAATACGTAAAACGGATGCTTGCATTTAATAACAGCGATCATTAACTAAGGGACAACAACTTAAAAGTTTCATGCTCCACTGGCTCCGTCCCTAAAGAGCTTAGGCAAAGATTAATTTGTTCCGTTATCGCAAAGATTATTAATATTTGCAGTTTAAAATTGCCCAACGAAACTTTCCTATATCCCGGGATAATTATGATTATAAGATTCGGCCAAATGAATGCTTTGAGATATAAATTATTTAATTAACGAGCAGGAAACGAATTAATAGGAAAAAACTCGTGGCAAGGCTAAAGAGAGTCTCATAATTATATCTCCACCATCAAAGAAAACGCCATTAGAATAAATAGACGACAATAAAGAAAATTGGCATAGTACGTTCAAAAATATTATTATAAAAAATCAAAATAATAATTCAAAAAGATGTCCGAAGAAATCATTTATAATTGTAGCCGTCATTTTTAATTTTCAATTGTAAATAATCAATGACAGCCAAAGTTTGCCTGTAAAAAAAAGTTATTGAACTATTTTATTGGCATACAACACTCGATACAACACGCAATTTCGGATAAGTAGTAACGAGTTTTACAAAGGCTGTTTATTGTTAGTAAACAATGAAAGTTTTGTTATTATTAGTAAACAATGAAATTTTGTGGTGTGGCGTGTGACTGTACTATATGGGACAGTAACAAATTATTTTAAGTGTTTCCCACAGAGGGAAATATTATAGTAATAAGGAACTAATGGAGTACGATGACAAATCGTATTCCGAAGCAATAAGGGCATCGAACGATTCAAGGACCGAGTCCGTTATTCATGCTATTTATTTCCGACGATGAATCAGAGGTGGTGGAGGAGAATGCACCGTGGGGGCTGTCAATTCGTGAGGGGGTGAAGGTTTAGACGAGTCTGGCGGGGTAGAAGGGAGCGCGATCGATGTACCGACGAGGGGACGAATGCCTGTTGCCAAGCAACCGAGTTAGGGTTGCAACCCCACTTGAATTATTGCTGCAACAAGGTGGCTGGCCTAGCCAGACGGATGTCTACGATGCGTTTTGTTTTTACGCTGGAGAATATTTTGGTGGGAGCGCCGGTGTTTACGTCTTGAAGGAAACTGCGCGCACAGGAGAACAAAGACTGAATCATTTACATTTCACGGCTGAGAAATTACATTTTTGGAAAACACCACGTGAATTACTAAGTAATATGTTCGCGCCAGCGTTCTTTGCGTATATGTCACGAGAACAGTATGAGAACAGAAGATGATATGAATAGAGGGAAAATTAGGATTTGACACGGAAAAAAATTAAGTAGCGAATCTGGCAGTCTACATTTCAGTTTTCGAGAATCCCGCCCTTTTTCTTCAGTCGCCATCCTTTGAGGGTGAATTTTTATTTATTGTGTAACTTGTTTATTTTCAATTTCACACGAAAAATGATTATGACCAGTTATTTGGAATTAAATTTCAAATTACAATTTTGGTCCTTACCATTTTTACGTAACATCGATACCGTAAGTATAAATATCATCGTCAAAATGATGAAGTAAAGTAACATATCGAAATACCATCTAAAAATTCCGGTGGTGCCTTACGAATGGTAGATGCAACTACGAGGCAGCTAACCATGGGTAAATACCATATGTAGGTAGTGTTTCGATATCGTCGTTTAGTTCTCAGAGTGTATAATAGTTGATGGGTTGTCAAGATCGTAACTAACTGTAGCGAGGCGAACAAAGAGCGTAATTAATCAACTACCGAGATGTGCATGCAATGAAGTTCACTGGTTATCGGGCTAAACCGAAATTGGATTTTTCCTGTCTTACGGAAAAGCCAATAATAGGAGGAAACAGAAATATTAATTAGGAAATTAATACATTCGCTTACATTAATAAACCAAATCAATATAGTAACAAAGAAGCAGGAACGGACGTTTGTATGATAACCAGCAATTTCCTGTTCATATTTCTGTGGTTATAATAAATTACTCTTATAGTGCTTGGATAAATATTATCATATTCTGAGGTTTCCTTCAAATTTAGAACAAATTTAATGTTGGTTATTCTATTGCGATTTTTATAAATACATATTTAATATTCCCAAATAACTTGTACGCGTGAATGGGGTTGGCACGAGGAGTGACACCTGTTTTGGAAAACACATCCATTCATTCGGAAAGTCTGGCAACAGGTACGTAATGTCGCAGTACACTTTATTATCGAACGGGTCCCAACTGCAACGCTTACAGGGGCGTAGCAACGGAAAATAACAGATTTTGATTTAAATTTGGTCGCACGCTACCACCCTTGACACTATAACATGGCGTAATATATTATTACAGCAACATTAATTTTTTACTGGTTGATACACATATTAAGTCAATTCAGACTAGCTAGGGTTTAGTACAAACAGAAACAAACTGCTATTGTTTGCCAGTGTATAGATTTTCATAAGTTTAATCGATTCGTTTCGTGACGGTTCAGTAGCCTGGCGTTATAATATAATAGTTATGGGAAAATAGACAGCGAATTGTGGAGGCTTTCATTTAATTAAGACCTGAATTTTGTGATTACCAAACTAGGATCTTTCCATAACCTTTTTATATGGTAGACTATACAATTTAATTTTTAACCTATTAACTCATACAAGAAAGCATTTGGGAATTTACATATGTGTTTTTCACTAGCGGGCCGTTTTATAACTTATGCTTTTAAAGTTCAGGTTTCATTTAAACTGGAGATGATCGTAAATGTGCGTTTTATACATCGCGTTGAACACCAAACTGAGTTTAATCATCAATCGGTGGTATAGTTTAAACTTCAATTTGAAAATATAGTTCTCAAACATGCATTGTTTGAGAACTATGGCTGTCATTTGAAGTGACGTATTGAAGTTTTGAAATTACAACATAACTTGTTCGCAAAAAGGATCCAGTTGATGCGTTTAAGCCATAGTAAGTTACGAAGACGATGCCTCTATTCAAATTGTAGAAGCACCACGTCGCTTGAGAGTCTTTAGAGCTAGACCTAATCATTTTGAATATTGGGATGACATGGAATTTGTACAAGGCATCGATTGTCCAAAAGATCTGGCGAATTGATTTTAAAACAAATTGGACATCTTTTATTACGCCCAGCACGTCAGTAAGTAAATTATCAACGTGTCCTAACTCCTAACTTGTAAACGTAAGGATTTTACAGAAAAAGGAACAAACAGCGGTGGATTTAGGTTATACATCATTAGAATATATAAATGGTGACACTTGGACTACCCGAATTGCATTATTTTGTCTATTAGTATAGCTCTGATGAACCGGCGCGATAGTAGAAATACCATCTGGTGTAAAAACTACATAAGTATATTACAGTAACAAGCACCTATAAAACGTTGTGCGTTTCAACTTCAAGACCTTCAAGTCAAACTTATGTTTAAGCTTCAACTTAAACTACCTACAGTTTAACTTTCAGGTATAAGACCGCCCGTAAAGGGATTACTGATGTTCAAGTGGAACCCTGATCGCTAAAGCAATGTTGCCTCGTTTAGTCAGTATTTAATTTTTATTGTTTTTTACAATTAAATTATTATTGAGGTTATGTAATGATAAAAATGTAAATGACATAAGAACAAGTATCACATTTAAAAAAATATTAGTACTAATCGATTAACAAATTCTGATAACGTCGAAATAAAACGAGATCTGTCAACAACGATGCCCTACTAAAAGGATTGAGTACGTGTCAATTGCGCTGGGCTTTCCTGTGACCGAAGAAAGTTTGCGTGTGTACATATGGCGACATCTAGCCGATTGTAGATAAGACTAGATCCAGCAGTTGTTCGTTGATCCGTTAAGGTAATTTAGATAAGAGCTAACTAATTAAAAGTTTAGAATGTTACCGTAATCAATATTTTGTATACAATTTTTCACATATTAAATAATCTCCTAGTTAGTTAGCTGTTGGTAAACAGGTAATATGACTAAAATTCTAAATATTAAGATAACACTAAAAAACATAGCGTAACGTTGTAATAAAACGTGTACATCACAAAAAACAATATTTCTAATTACGCGCGATTAGTATGAAGTATCTAAACAGCGAAAATAAAATTGAAACTGTCCGAAAAGAGCTGTGACGTCATAAAAACTACAATATTCGGTAGGCATTGTGCCGGAAAGCGGCCAAATGCACTATGAAATCAAGCGGTCCAGTGCAGAGATCTCCCGTAGCCGACTGAATCGGTCTCCTCATCGTTTGTAAATTGTAGGCTGTGGCGTCACGACTTTGAACCTGTTTGAAGCGGTTCGCTCGCGCGCGAGACATTAATAATTTATTATTTGGGATTAAGACGTCATATTTTGCATATCTTATTTTTCAGTATGGTAGAACATTTTTATACAATACAAAAATGTGAAAGTTCCCTATTACCTTAGCCGAGCAATGAAAACCCGTCCCTAAGTCATGTTTATGAAATTAAGACATCAGTGACGACATAAATGATATATTTATGTATTTATGGAGTCTGTTATTTAATTCTCTCTGCGATTATTTTCTAAAGATCCGTATGAGATGGATATGTACGTAATGTTATTAAATTTAATGCTGCCTCCCCCCCTCCCCTAGAGCCTAGAGCCCTGGGCAAAATTACTGATTTCCCGTAGTATCTATCGTCGTTTAATATGAATTCATTTATTCCAAGTTATTTATACACTGTATTACTTATTACACATATTATTTTTATTTCAAGAGTTTTCAAATCCAAAAAATAATTTTCGAAAAAGTTTATATTTCTGCTCAAATGGATTTTTCCTTGAATTTATGAAGTAACAGGAAAGCGCGTGACCTTGTTTTCAGCTGAGAGCTGGCCCCACAGCTTGAGAGCTGGCGATGCCTTTGGTATCAAAAGACCCGACATCGACAGAATTTAAATAAGGCGGGTCCCCGTACAGTTGGTAACACCTTTCGAAAATTTGTGAGCTTGCCAAGATTTTTTCGAAACTTGACAGTAATACCTACCTACATTGTGTATATTTCCGCATTAGGCTATGATTTGTAAATATCTAGTTTTGCTTATATTTAAACCTGATATGAACTGTTTACAAAGCTTCTGATTTTCCCTATATTGTGATTGATCAGAAAATATATTGTAGTTGGATTTTTGTTCGATGTCGATGTTTGATGTTGGTTTGTCGAAAATGCCGAAGCTGTTGGGTAGCCGCTGCAAGGAGCTTGTAGCAAATTTGAGAAATTATTTTGAGGCAGAACCAGCTCATGTCGACGCCCACCGTTTCGCCGTTTTATTACCTTTTCACTTTTGTACAAAATCCCCCCCTTAAAAAGAATAGTTAATTTTCTGATTTCTAGGAAGTGGCAGAAGTATTAAAATTAAACATTTGTACGGTTCCAATACTGCAACACTTCACATTAGTTTCGCCGTTTTATTACCTTTTCACTTTTGTACAAAATCCCCCCCTTAAAAAGAATAGTTAATTTTCTGATTTCTAGGAAGTGGCAGAAGTATTAAAATTAAACATTTGTACGGTTCCAATACTGCAACACTTCACATTAGTGAAATTCGGAATGTTATTTATGACATGTACAAAAGAAGTAAGTAAATATTATACTATATTAAACTTATACAATAGGTACAACAATCTGACCTCGAACATGACTTTTATTTCTTTGGAAAATATAATAAATGTGTATCTGGAGTGACTAAATATAATTAAGTTACAAAATAACGTTTTTAAAATTTTTGTTCTCCGTTTTCATTCATTTCTTTTATTACTGGGATTACCCTAATTAATAATTAACTATATAATTTATTTCAGTCATTTACACAATGATCTCTTAAGAAAATGGGGTCAGACGTAAGTACCGTAATTACCCACAACAATAATCCATCAATATGGTCCAAATGCATATGAACATAAATATAGTGATAGGCGACATTTGAACGACATCTAGTGCAAACTGTAGGCATTGAATCGAAGCTATTTGATGTTGTATTAAGATAGAGTACTTCAAGTCACAGGGATGCCAACCTGCTTTAACGTATCAAAGTGAAAACAACCTGTTGCATCACCTCACATTAGGTGTAAACTTTGCTGCTTTATACGACAGGTAATAAAGTTATCTCTTTATTTAATAAATTATTTAGATGATTTACTGTTTTTTTATTGATTGTTAAATTTCTCAAAAATTATAAATCAAAATAAAAATTTAATTTCTTTAACACTTATTGCAATCTGACAAACTTGGCAACAATGTTCGCTGGTAAGTTGATGACGTGAAACGGTTTTTGTTTTGAAGTCCATCTATAATCAAATGTAATTTTAAGGGTAATTTAGGAACAAACACCCAAATACGTATAAATATGTATAAATAGTACAAATACGTAATACGGTCCCGTTATCGACTTGGACCTGTTCAAGGTAGTAGAGATTTTGAAGTCGGCGCGTCTGGCGGTATACATTAAAGGTTTTTGTTAATTTCTGATACATCCGAGATGTACTGTATATGTTTCTATTTCGAAGCTTTTCATTTCATTGTTAAATGCCCAATACTTAAATAATTGCAGATATATATTATGATCATGATCGGATTTACATTTTCTTATTGTAAGTGGTAGCAAGAAAACTTAATCATGAATTATTTCGCGGATGGATCGTAAAATATCTATATAATGAAATGGATATTGCCTTTTACAGCTAAATATAATATGGAATAAATTATTCGCCGTTATATAGGTACTAATAAAATGTCAGTCATGGCTATTAAAGCCACTAATATTTTATGTGACCATTATTTTCCACCCATAAAAATTTATTACGAATAAATGGGAAAAATCAAAGTTTGGTGCGTAGCAGCAGCGACAGCGATGAGCTTATAAATCCTGGTTCATTTAATATTCCACAGACATATTATGTGTACATATACACCAATACTATCAATGTAAACAGGATTGTTTAAATTCTTTATTAGGTTCTTTGAAAGAGTCACATCGTGAACGCAAACGACAGCTTATGCTACCGCAGATAATAATGTTTTGCCACAAAACGTAAATATACTAATAAACATATTATACAGCTAATATCTAAAAATAAGTCATATAAATTACTTTGTATACTATATAGGACTCGATATAGGACATCTTTAACTTATTACAAGGTGCTCATTAATGTTTGTAGACCACGTGACCATAATTTATGCAGTTAGTAGGCAACTTATTATACAATACTAGGGAAATCACTAGATTCTAGTAAATTCTGGTTAAAAGCAACCAAATGAGCCCAGTAACCTTAAACAACCCCAAGTGTCAAGTTTGAGACAAATTGGTTCATAAATTCGATAGACTGCCATGGTGTTTTTTTAAAGTTTCTGTCAAAAATTGTATTCAGTGACCTTCAACACACCGCAAAGTTTCGAGTTTGTGACAAATCGATTTATAAATACCAAATACAGCCATTTTGGATCCGCCATTTTGATATTTTTATGTAATAAAAAAATATTAAATTGTATTGTCGCCGTTATTGAATGTTATATACCTACCAAATTTCAAGAATCTAGCTCATTGGGAAGTAGTGAAAAAGTTGTTGAAAAAAGATTTGAAACAAACATAAAGAAACAAATATATACAAATAAGTCAAGCTAAATAACCGTTTAAAACTCCCGTCTATTAAGCGGAATAAAAACAAAATGTGTTATAACTTTCATAAAATTCACTTTTTGTTGTGCGCATTGGAACAACCCTGGTATTGAAACCGAAGGTTAACGCCTGGTGGAGAACTGAGACTGGCCCCGTAAATGTCACCAAATGTCCGCGCTATGATTTATTATGAGTCGACATCGCTTAGACTTGCGAACTTCAAAGGGACAAACAGTTCTACCGCGCGTGACACAGCTGATATATATTCTGTAAACTTTGGTACTATAAGGATTAGTGTAAATGATGTAATTAAATAGGGACAGCTATACGTTTGTTTCTTTTTAACTGTAAGTAGGAATTTATTTAAAAAAAAATGTTTTATATATATTAATCAGCATTATATATAATTTTAATCGCAGTCCAGATTATTTTCTATTTCGCTAACAGAAGAAAAAAAATAATTTTGTTATGATGGTGTGATGAGGGACATACATGGTGAGGCTGATATTTTTCAATATAAGGTGGAGATATCTCGGGAGATATACTATTAAAATAAAGAAGATATAAAAATTAGTACTCCATTCCATACATATATATGTACCTACCAAAGTACCAAGTAATTTTATTAAATACTGAAGAAAAACATGTTTCAATTTTTGTATACAGATATGACAGCAGGGCAGTAAAATAGCCTATTCTCAGCGAGTGACCATTACTATAATATTTGCTCCGCCATTTGCCATATTTCAGAGCCACTGTGTCACACATTTTACAATGTACCTAATATACATTTCGATGGGAAATTTGGAATATTTAGCATATGGTCTGTACATGTGGGTGTCCGATACAAACAAAAGCTGTTTAGGGTGCACCGATAACAACAGCTGTTAAAACATCTGCGGTATTTTTTCAATAAAAAGGAAATTAGACAGCTACTTTCTGTTGCCAATAAGAACCCAACGATTAACAGTCGAGTTAACAGTCGAGTTAACGGGTGCTTCGCCCATAGAATAGGCATATAAACAGGAAATCCCTTGGGAAGCTGGAAATAGATTAATATTTCAGAGAATTAAAAAAATGTATATTATTCAATGAGCAATTATTAAACAAGGAGCAATTAATGATAGCCATCATTAATATACGTCACGAGCAGAAGGCGAAGGGCGCAAATGGGTCCAGATAATAATGGCCATTAATTGCATGTTGAATACTATAATTTGTCCACGACCATTGTACACATTTTGTCTTCTTTTTCAGTTCTTAATCGTTTTCGGGAGATTTAAGAAAAATTATTTCTATTTTAAAACGCCAATATTTTTTTTAGCGAGGTGAGCATTCATGACCGGTAATGATCAGATACTGGTAGGTAACCATACAATAATTGGGTTATCATAGTTGTCATTTACATACCCCCGTTCAATTAGTTCACAACTACAGACAATATTCGGGATCATTTTATGTAAATCAAGTACCTAAGTGTAGAAGTGTTGTATATTAATTATTATCAGCTGCTATTATTCTATACCATTGCATAATGGATCCGTTATACAATAGATTTCTAATATATAGTTATTATCAAATGGTCGTGGAAAAAATTAATAAGTACACTTAAATTCATTGAAGTGTAGTTTTTCTTGAATTCAGTCAAGTGCTGATTATATTGGAAAATGTAGATGGCAAAAACTAACTGCCAATACTAGGTAAGGTCTGAGCTGAAGTTTTACGTTTACGATTCACTTTGGATGACGCTTTTAGCTAAAAGCTAGAAACTGTAATTTCCTCTATGTAGCAGAAAAACGGGCAAACTTTTGTTTATGCTCTTTGTTAGTGAGCGTTTACCCCGAATTGCTTTTAATGGGATGGTTAAAAGTTATACGCTGAATAGGAAGGTAAAAATAATTTTAACGGTAACACGGTTATTCTCACTAAGCCCGGCTTTAATTATTGTAAAGTTGATAAAACGCAATTTAACTAGCTCTTTTACTAAAACGCTATTCAAAATTGCACCAATATTTTAATTACAATAAGGGTTATTTTCTAAATAACCAATCTAAATATGTATGGGCATTTATACACGTATTTAGATATTTCTCTAGTACCAATAATAGTTTGTTACTTGATATTTAACTCTGAATTAATATGTTCTTGTCGATATGATGTCAGTTAAGGCATATTTTAATAATTTCACAGTCAGAATCGGCTAATAATTTAGCATGTATATTTAAAATTGATGTAGGTATAAATTACATGATATCCCAAGGAATACTTTCATTCTTAAAATGCTATTTGTAATATAAAGGGTCCGCCAATAAGCGCGCTCGATCTTTAAAATGAAATAAAGCAAGTTGTGTGAGAGGTATAAATGAAATTTATTTTTTGTTTGAAAGAGTATTCGAAGGCATTATGTATGGAAAATAATATCGGTCAAATGTCCACCTCGGCTTCGCTGGGTGGCGCGCATACGAGAAGTCCAATTTTCAATGACTCTGGCGCACAAATCGGGCTGTATTTCATCGATGGCGTGGCGTATGTTGACTTTGAGGGCATCAGTGTTTTGTGGTTGGTTTGCGTAGACCTGTGATTTAAGAAAACCCCACAAGAAATAGTCTAGTGGGGTTAAATCGCACGATCTCGGTGGCCAGTTGATGTCGCCTCCGCGCGAGATAACCATTCCTCCGAAGCGCTCGTGCAGAAGATCCATTGTGGCGCGCGCTGTGTGGCTCGTAGCGCCGTCCTGCTGAAACCACATATCCTCGACATCCATATTGTCGATTTCATGCCAGAAAAAGTTCGTTATCATGGATCTGTATCGTTCACCGTTTACCGTGATGGACACACCATCGTCGTTCTCGAAGAAATACGGCCCGATGATGCCTCCGGCCCAAAATCCACCCCAAACAGTTACCTTTGCTGGGTGCATTGCGACCTGGTGGACCTCCTGTGGATTGTTCTCGGCCCAATAACGGCAATTCTGCTTGTTGACATTCCCATTTAACCAAAAATGTGCCTCATCGCTGAAGATGATTTTGCGACCAAAATCGGGGTCGACTTCCAACTGCTCTAAAGCCCAATCAGCGAAGATACGGCGCTGTCTATGGTCGTTTATTTTGAGCTCTTGTGTCAGCTGGATCTTGTACGGATGCATACCCAAATCCAGATGCAAGATTCGGCGAAGTGATGTTTCCGAAAGGCGGAGTTCCTGTGCGCGACGTGAAATTGACTGTCGCGGATTTTCACGCACACTATCGCGCACAGCGGCGACATTCTGGGCAGATCGGACGTTTCGACGACGCGTCGGTGTTGGCTGATTGTTCACCGAACCGGTTGCCTCGAATTTGTTAATCAAACGACGGATAGTCGACTCAGCAGGACGATCAATTGCACCGTAAAATTGGCGGAGCGCGCGGAACGTTGCTCGAACCGATGAATGATTTTCGTAATAAGTTTTAACGATTTGCACATGTTGCTCGCGGCTGAATTGGTTCATGGTGATTTGTGAAGACACACTGAATAATAACAACTACGTTTGCCAACTCTACCACAAACAACATGGCCGCCATGAGCTGTCAAAGATCGAGCGTCCCTATTGGCGGACCCTTTAGGTAAGGTCTGAGCTGAAGTTTTACGTTTACGATTCACTTTGGATGACGCTTTTAGCTAAAAGCTAGAAACTGTAATTTCCTCTATGTAGCAGAAAAACGGGCAAACTTTTGTTTATGCTCTTTGTTAGTGAGCGTTTACCCCGAATTGCTTTTAATGGGATGGTTAAAAGTTATACGCTGAATAGGAAGGTAAAAATAATTTTAACGGTAACACGGTTATTCTCACTAAGCCCGGCTTTAATTATTGTAAAGTTGATAAAACGCAATTTAACTAGCTCTTTTACCGAAACGCTATTCAAAATTGCACCAATATTTTAATTACAATAAGGGTTATTTTCTAAATAACCAATCTAAATATGTATGGGCATTTATACACGTATTTAGATATTTCTCTAGTACCAATAATAGTTTGTTACTTGATATGTAACTCTGAATTAATATGTTCTTGTCGATATGATGTCAGTTAAGGCATATTTTAATAATTTCACAGTCAGAATCGGCTAATAATTTAGCATGTATATTTAAAATTGATGTAGGTATAAATTACATGATATCCCAAGGAATACTTTCATTCTTAAAATGCTATTTGTAATATATATTCTAAGTATGCGATATTCTGTTGTCCATTACATAGTCTAATGAATTTAGATTATTAAGAGAACGAATATATATATGAGGCAGTTATTATTTGAAATAAGTTTGTTTAGTTCTATCTTCTTATTTCTGTGAAGCGCTCCTTGTGCGTCAAACGAATAATTTATAATAGCAGACAACCAAGAGACGTGCAAGAAGATTTAAAAAAGTTTTCCTATTCCTGAAAATATATTTCTTTCTTTCTAAGGCTTCCAATTTGCAATTAAGCTATCTCTTACTATTTTTCTGTAAGGTGTGTCTATAGGACAGCACAGTTCCCGGGTTGCGCGTTGTATTGTTTTTAATGGTTTCTGTTAACTTTAACCGTGGCTTCTTGTGTTTCTGTGGTCCCCATGTTCGCCTTGTCTGTTTGGTGTTTCGTTTTGCTTGTTGATTGCTTTTATTGGTAACAGATTTTATTTAAAAGACTTTTTCGTGTTCATTTTAGTGTTACAATATTTGATAAGTAACTTGGATTATTGATTTTTGTTTTTCTCCTGTTACTTGTCTTGTTTGTGGCCGTCAGGAGTTAGAAGAGTCGACAAAATGCATTATGTTCCCTCAAATTTGGAGGTTAAATTTTATAAAGTAAAGTGATAGCAATAATGAATGACTTTTTTTGTCAAGGGGTAGAATTTAACAAGAAAGTATGGGATCAAATTTGCTGGTGACTCTCTTAGAAATTATCGAATTTGTAGTAATCATTTTTTGCTTCAAACTTATGTGTCCCGTAATTATAAACTCGGCTCAAATACTATTCCCACACTGTACCCATCAGTCTAAGCAACAACAGGTTTATCCCGTTAAAATAAATATAGAGAAAGAGAAGAATTCAAGAATGGTTAACAGAAAAGGGCATTCCTTACCAAGAAAATTACTTGAAGGCGGAATTATTGTCAAGTTGCTAAGGTACATGCCCATAAATATAAGAAACTGGCAGTGGATGAATTGACATTGACGCATGGAGTCACATTGCTGAGATTACCTCCTTATCACTGCGAATTAAACCCCATTGAATTGATCTGGGCGCAAGGACCTTCTACTTTCAACCCCCTAAAAATTTCTACGACCATGAGGAATATTGTGTAGGTCAGGGTTACCGGTCGTTAAACTACACATACTTATTAGAAAGACTAATAACATTTTTCATATAAGGAGTCATAAGGAGGAGTTTCATATAAGATATGTGTCCCCAGACGTGGGTGATATGGTGCAATCTACACCTGTGAGATGTTCAGTATTTCGAGGTAAACAGAATCTTTCACCACGATTGTTCACCAAGAAAAATAAAATTAATGCATATGACATGTAGATCTGTAGAAATAATTATCAGCAATCCTTTGGGTACGCATCCTAGGTGATGCAACCTTTTACAGGGCTAAGTAAGATATACTGGAAACAATGTTATGAGATAACATTATTTCCAATATACCTTAGCCTTGTAAAAGGTTGCATTCAAATTTAATCAGAGGGATATAGTATTTCAAATTTTACAGATTTTATGTACGTGGCGCCCTCTGACCTTCGCCTTTCATTACAAGGCCAGTTTAGTACTCAGGAGTAATTTTTTTCAGTTGCACATCTCTTGGTTGTCTCTGATTATAGAAATAAAATTACCTGTGTAGAAAATTAAATACTTCGTACACATAACGTAAATAGATCGTTTACACATCTTGTCATGTGCCATAGAAATTTTTTATAATTATGGTACTTTTATGTTCAAAGTGTCTGTATATTTTTACATACCTAATCATAAAGTTGCCAGGTTTCGCTATGGCACAAACAATTGCCGTTTTTTAGCCGTTAATTAATCGCGAAAGAAAAATTGCCGCTCTTAATTTATTTTTGAATATGGGGTTGCCGTTAATATAATTTAATTTGTTAATATAATTTGCGTTTCTTTTCCACGTTATAGAACGGCTATAAGCAAAACATTGTAGGATTCGCTTTATAAAAAAAATAACTTTTTTGAATATCAATAAGATTTCGAATATACACCTAAAATATAAATATAAAAATACAACAGAAGCAAACCAACAAACAATATTAAAATATTGCTGTAAAATACTACCAGAATTATATACTGATTCTATTATAACGTGAAGTAATAATAGAAAGTAAAAAGTTATCAAGAACAAGATTCTATTTATTTATTTCCTGATTTAAAAAAACTGATAACATGATTCATGAAGATGTCTACCCGAAAAGCATTTTATCAGCAATTTATCACGAATCCAAAGGGCTATGAATAATTACAGTTCCATTTCATATGCCTGTCAAAATATTTCATCACGTGGTATAGCAAAAAATGCGAGAAACAAGGAAATGTTTACTATACCATGTGATAACATATTTTAAAAGATATAGTAAATCGTTTTAGAAAACAAAAGATATGTGTTACCTACTAAATGGAATCACGGAATTCCAACGAGACCACCGATTTTTGGCTTTGTAAATAATTTTGACTCGTTCTCTGCCTGCGAATTTTGACATTCGTATATAGAACTAAATCTCTGGATAAATCTACGCAACAACGACTAACTACATTATCTTTTTATTTTATTTCCGTTTTCAAGTGTAACTGTAGGCTTCGTTTTCACTTTTTATTCCAATTATATTTTTTCCGATTATAAAACGAATCCTAGGCCAACTTGATGTTGTTATGCACGCCTATGACGAGTAAAGTCACTAGTTCTCGTCGCCGCCGCCGGCCGAAATCTTCTATCTATTGGTATTTCATACCAACATAATAATTTATGAGGGCAAACATTTTTTTAAAAAATGAGAAAGAGCAAAAATATTTAAACTTCTATTACATAGTAATTTTTCATTTCTGGTGATCGCTTGACTTCACGTCAACCTTGACGAAACGCCCAGGACCGGTCTGCTAACAACATGAATAATTTTAAGTCTAAATGCAACTAGGATAGTTTGGTGTATTCAGGAGTTATCAGACTTTAATTCGAGAGTTTCGATTGGTGCTTCAATTAAGCGTAAGAATATATAACTGTCGCCGAATCTAAATATAGCAAGAGAACTGCTGCCTACTTTAATGATTTTATGTTTTATTATTTAATTAAAAACCACATTGAACCACATGTGTATTATTTATAGGTCAGGAAATTAAGACATTGAACCCGGAAATTAAAATGTAGGTACCGCACCATAACTTAAGTTTCGCATGGGGTTTTTTTGATAGGTAAGCTGAATCTTTTATTGGCGCCTAAAATTATTGTAGCGCAGAAAAAAACTTTCATTTACACCGGAAAACTAAGCGAAGAAATTTCAACGCTAATTATTTTTATCAAATTTCGTCACCAAAAAATGCACGTAGTAAAGCTGGTCTTATACGCTTTAAACACAAAAAACAAGTATCCAGGAAATTTTTCTGTGTACTTACATTCGCTTTACAACCAATCCACGAGGTACCTCATCAGATTATGTGTAATTCTTTATTAATTTCTTCCAATTGCACCATAAAGGACGGCGAAAAAACCGCCATCGATCCGTTAAAAAACCCGACGATATCGTGCGCCTTAACGCTCCCGGCGCCGGACATGACGGCGCTTGTCCGTCTGACTGATAAAAGAGTGACTTGATGGTACAAAAATCTCCAAAAGTCAGTATCCAGCCCAACTCTTATTATGTAAATCGATATAAATAATTTAATTTGACATCCCGTTTAAGAACATTACGATTACATTACGTATTACGAAACCCGATGAAAATTTTATTATCAACAACTTTTTTAACTTTTTGTGAGGGTACAAAGACACTGTACAGAAACTGACACAACGCTAACAATTAAGTTGGAATCCACCTTAATTCGATATCTTTTATGAAGAGTTTTGCGTATGACTCTTGTCAGGTACGGATTATTTAAATGTCGATGTATTAAATTTGATATGCAGTATTATAAATGCGATGATTTTTTGTCTGTTGTGCCTAAACTCTATTTCACTAAAACCGGCACTATTTACCAAACTATTTAAATTTTATAACAATCTTGGGGCAGATTTACGTAATTCATCGAATTAAATGATCAGATAGATACCATCAGATATATAACAGAGGAAATCAACTATTTTTAAGCCGATTGGTGTGAACGTACATATATTGCACGATAACACAACCCGAATGCTAATATTAGCAGAGAATGTTTTATGCACTGTAATCAAATGCGTAATACGAAAACTGCGCTTGAAACGGATTAATCAATAGGATGTGTTTCCGCTAAATTCCGAATAAAAAAACCGAATAAAAAAGGTTGCACTGTCATTATAAAAAACTTTCCACTACATATATTGACGGAATTACAACTATTGGTATGCTCAACACCATATATTTTACAAATATCATTGGGGATGCCACAAGGTTCCATTCTAGAACCTCTACTATTTATTATTTATATAAATGATTTAAAATTTTGGAAAAATTGTCATGTTTGCTGATGTTTTGGGAATGGCACCTGAAAGAGCAATATTGCAAGATGAAATACTGAGAAACCATTTTAGCCTACGTAAATGGTTCAATGGAAATCATTTAAAGGTAAAATAGGGAAAATAGTGTTTCCATTAAATTTTGACTAACTTCTCGATTAAAAGATGAAAGCATGTTAATACAGTTTGGTAACAAAAGCGTTCAGTTTAGTTAAATACGTACAAACGTACAGCCAGATTTGTCTTATTCTTCGTATAAACCACGACAAAAGTACAGAAACGTTGTGGTATGTTGTAGGTATATTAAAAAGCCCTTTGATTAATTTTTTATGCGTTAACATCAGTAAATATATATTCGAGATAATGACGAAAACGCCTCCTTTTTGAACTATTTTCTAAATATATGTAATAAATTTTGTAATTTTAAATAAATATCTTGGTTTGGAAACAGGATTTAAATACAAGTACAATCTGTTTTTACAGGTTTCCTCAATAAATATCCATAAAACCCCAAGTATAGGGGTATCAATTCATTCGAAAAAAAGAATGCAATTTAATGATGGATATTTGAAAAAAAAATTACTTGCACTAAAACGCATACAAAATGGTTATTATTATTATTAACCATAACTAAGAATTATTACATTAACTAAGAATAATAATTTTTTTCCGTAGAAACTGAAATAAATGTTTTATTTTTTTTTACGTTTTTAATTCATACGCCAAAATTTACAATTGCATAATATATGCAAAAATAACAACTTGTCATAAATTTATAAAAATCACTACAAATATTCAAAAATATATTCTAAATCCAAAAATGTAATACTATACAGGGTGTTATATTTGAAAATAAAAATTAAGGTCATTCCGGCTAAACCGAAAGTGGTGTAAAATTATTTCGTATCTGAGAAAATGCAGTTTTTTGAATGACTCTGAACCGCCTAGTATTATTTCGATTTGTACAAAAATATATACCTTGTGGTACCCATTAGTATACATAGTTGATTATTGTTGATAGTAATTATTGTTTATTTTATTGTTAATCGTTTATCGTGTTTATCGTTTATTTCATCAATGTTTATTGTTTTAAGTCATAAAGTTGAGTGCAAGAATATATGACACAAATAATCCAGAGGACATTGAAGAACTAAATCGTCTGACTTTTGACGTCGAAGAAGAACTTGATAACATTCTAGAAGAAAATTTTGGCGAGTCTTAGGATTTTGAAACAGAGGACTACGTGGAAACTATATCAACACTGGATTTCTCAGACGGACCATGAGAGCAGCAATGATGAAGCTATATATACAATAATTCTATTTGCAAAACCTGCAAAATCTTTTCAACTATCGCTTAATCATCAATACAGTAATCACTAAAATCTTTCAATTTTCCTAAATGTTGCTAAAAGTAATTGAATAAGTCTTCAATAAAAAAAAACTACCACAATTTATATTAATATACAATTTCACTGAACCGAAAGCATAATTATATATTCTCACAACCGTCAGAATATATATATTTTCATAAAAAAATCAAATATTTTTCGAACATCAGACAGAATAGAACCTATCATTCCAGGAATAAAGATAAATAATGCTAGTAACTATTCATGCTATTTATATAAATTTTCGTTAAATTATGAATAATATTGTTCATGAAATTTTGTTAAAAATTAATAAACGTTTGATGTAAGAACTTTAATTTGTTTTATTTCGCACTGTTAAATAAAATTTCTATATTTCACTTCGATTCTTGACAGTTGACTTCGACAAATGTCATTTTAGGATCTGGCATTATTGTATTTAACTCCGAAACAGAATATTACAAGGCTGGATAAATATTGTGTTTCCATCCAAAAGCGTTTTTGTTACCTACCCCTGAGTTTGCCGTCGATTAACGTAAACACCATTAATAGTCTGTAAACGACCTATAGGTGATGTTTTTATAGAAAACTTAATTCTCAATATTTTTCAATGTCTCTATTTTTGTCGCAGAACATCACATTTCCAAAATATTATTGAAAAACCAGCACGCGGTCATTATAAGGATGAACAAGGGATGAAGCTCACCAGTTAGGGATGGGAACATTTTGAACCTGTATTGCTACCCCTATTAACTATCGATTCAGAAAATATCAGCTTATTATATTTTTTTCCCTCTATTTTTGCTAATTTCCGTGTACTATATCGATATACAGACGTCAACAATTAGTAAACTAATTCGTCCTCCATTTGCGGCACACGGTGGAAGAAAATTACACCCGATAAGCAACAGTGCGATAAAGCTATCTAAAAAGCCGGTCTTTAGGCTTCTATTTGAAGACATTTATTTTGTTCGGTGTTATCTAAGGTCGTTGGGTATGCATATTTATAATACTGTCAGACATTCAACCGCCTAAAATATATATTTAGAAGCATGCTGTACCTGCAAGACATTTTAATGATAGAAAACAGTAAAGGCTCGGGTAAAAGCCTACCTTAAAACTTGCCTGTCACTGTTCAACTGTATCTTTGTGTTCACCATTACATGTACCATAATTACGACACGCCCTGGGTATCATTGAAACACAATTCAAACAATAAATAAGAAATAAGGCTATACGTAATATCAAAATATTTACTTATGCTACTTACTAAAATAAATTTTTCTTGTGTATTTCAATGAATCCCCCACAACCCCATTCCGTGCAACTTTCCTGTCATTTCCCAACCCTCCAACAGAAACGAGGAGCGCGAAACGCAGGAGTTAGGGCAATCAATTCTTATTACCTATCCTCCCAAAACTGCTAGCTTGGCTGGGGTAAAGGTCATTGACTCGTTCATTGAGGGAATCAAATGCGTAATTTTTAAAATGCGCAGTTCTTTTCAACGAGCGAACGCACAATGTGAAACAGACACGGGTCATCTGATCGTTTAAATTTGATGTTTATACGCTGACTGACAGACAAGTCCAGGGAATGGAATTTCTCTTTAAATACTTTATACCTCTCGTGGGAGTCGAGTCATGATCAGTCGGTTCATTATCAGACAAAAAGTAACTCTCAAAACTACTTCAAAGGATTTCACAACCTGGATAATAGCCACTTAGTGGCGTCCTACGTTGATTGTCAGGACCAAACAATGGATTTTCCTTTTGTAAGAAAATCTTATCTTAATCCCATATTACACCATAACATTAACAAAAGTGGCATGAAATGCATCATAAAAATGACCTCGAAATAATCCGGACCACTTCAGACTAAGCAACTACAAAGTAATTGTACATATATAAACAACATATATCAAGCAGAATAATATATTATACAGGGTGTTAGAATCCTGACAATTCCAATTAGATCTATGCTATGGTGTTGGGCCTTACCCTTGTTTTTATGTTTGTTTTTAATGTATTGTTTTTATTATTTTTTCTTTTATGACATTTTTCTTTATTTTGTCTTTGCTACATATTAGAATTTGCCATAGATCTATGCTAGGGTGGTGTGCCGTATCATTAGTTTTATGTTTTGTTTTTAATGTACCTATTCTTTTTGTTTTGACTTTTTTATTTTCTATTTATGTGACATTTTTCTTTATTTTCTTTTTGCTACATATTACAATTTGCCTTAGATCTATGCTAGGCCTTGTCGTTGTTTTTATGTTCGTTATTAAATTTCTCGTTTTGTGACGATTTATTTATTCTGTATTTTGTGTTAAAATAATTTTATATCCATCGCCAATCACATTATGACATTATCATGCAATATAACAAAATATTGATCAAACTATAAACCTTTGTCATGTCATAAAACAATTGGATGGTGAATGTTATGCAGAATAAGAAAGTTACCCATTCAAATATTACGGATCCATTTTACACGTTCCTCGGGCGTGTCACATTTGCATCATTGGCATTCATTGAATGCCTAAATTGCCTAATATCATCGAACGTTTTGTGGTAAAGTGGGGTCAACAATAATTCTTGAAATATAAGTACCTAATAAAGTTATTTTTTAATTTAGTGTATTATTTTGATGGGTTTTGTGGTAAACTTGTTGAATGAAAGCGCCTTTATAGTGACGATTTTAGCTTGCTGTAAGAAAAGTTATACTGCTCCGATCTCCCATTGCGGCAATTGTGTGTATCCTTTGAAAATTTTTATGTCTCATATTTCGATGTTACAAACAGTAGTACCTAGTATTATTTTTGTTTTTACTATTATTTATTTTTCTCTTTTTGTGATACTTTTCTTTATTTTACTTTTTGCGCTTTTGTATGATATTTATGTTCTCGTACTTCTTATAATATTAGTTTTTATAATATTGGTGCCCCACACCGTCCGCGATCGTAAGCATATGGTGGATTTATCGGATTTAGAATCGATCACAGAATACTTAGACGTTGTTGGAGTGACCAAACGAAAATAATTTTTTTTTAAATCGTTCTTGATTAATGGAATTTTCCCCCGTTTTCCCCTGCATGAAATAAAAACTTCAACGGATTTTCAGATAAATACTTAGCCTAAGGAGAGTTTATTTTAACAAATCACTCACCATAAGATCAAAACCCATGCACTATCTGGTATCCCTGTAGTAACACGATACGTCTGTATTCGAATTTGTTCTTCATTAACCTAACATACTGTCGATAAATTTATCAGGCATTATCAATGTGTTTACAGATAAGCGGAAACTAATAATAATAACTGTGAAGTTTAGTGATTGCTATCATTTGAATAAAAAGGCACCGTTCGAAGAAAAATCGTTACAGTGTTTTATCGATTATGTTTTTTCAGTAGGTATATGATTGATTTGCCTTGTACGTAGTTATAAAGTATATAAAGTAGTCAGAAAATTCGAAGTGTTGATTTTTGTAATGCCATTTCCAGGAAAAGAGAATAAAAACAGACAGGACAACCACAAATCGTGTTTCTATTTCTATATCTACACAATTTACGTTTCAACAAAATATTTAGAGTGAAGAAGCACACTACGAGTATAATGTTCCTATAGTAGAGTAGAGACCTACTGGAGGATTTGTCTTTGTTTATCAATACATTTTTGCCGTGGTTTCGTTCATTTTTAAATAAAACATAGATTTATTTATGTCATTGGTTGTGTTATGCATGCAGGTACTTGAATTATGTGAAAATATTAAAATTTAGATTAATAATAGTAATAAAAATATCACTTTACAATATTTTTTTAAACTAAAAATCAAGAAGGCGTTTAATTTTCAAAAAATTTACACGTATAAAGGAAGATCTATTTAACAATTCGCTTAAACTTTGAAGACCTTTTATTGGTTATTTCTGTTGTACCTATATACGAAATAAATTGGTTACAAATATTGTTACTCGAGATTTAAATTATTATAAAAAAATATTATTAAATGTACCCAGACATTTAATTCGTAATATTTCATAATTTCTTAAATTGAAGTCCTATTTTAATTTAAACCCTTAATGATTTTTTTAATACCTATGTCCAGTAAGTACATGATACATTATTAATAAATAAAATAAAAGAATTTAATTACTACTAAGCAACCGTAATATTAGATACAGTACAAAAATAGTTAGAAAACTACTAAATTAATTAATATTGATACCTACTAAATGAAAATAAATGCCGCGTACGTAGTATTATTTTATTTATTATTTTTAGAAACGTTTTTTTATTAATATGACGTACTTCAATGCACATTCTTTGTTTATTTATGGTTTTTATGTACCTACATATACAAATGAAATAAACCAAGATTGGGAAAATACAACAAACCATAATAAGATTAATAAGTACGTTCCTACTAACAATTAAGTCACCAAAAATATTGATAGGTAGGTATATTCTAAATTTCGGTAAAACAAATATAGAAAGTGGATTTGATTTTCTATAATAGTAGCATTTGTTTTTATTTCCCCTAATCGGATTTAGAAACAAAACATTAGCAAACATATTAAAACATCTCATTATTATATTTAAAAATATTATAGATAGGTACTCACTAGTCAATTGTAGAGCTCAGAAATATATTTTACACACAAATTTTACCCTGCCGTTGAAAATACCTGCCTAGATCCGACGAGTACCTATTTATGAGTAGTGTTTCCGTTGGTTGTAGGCAAAAGGCATTGAAAATAATATTTGGAACCCTGAGACCATTCAACTCGAAACTCGAGGAGACAAAGAAATAGCAAACGTGCAGCAACTAAAAATATCAAAATTATTTACTTTTTCCTGTTATCCAGTCGACCTTTATATGCGTAATCCTTTGTTGTGCACTATCACGGAATGTTTACCAAACAAAGCACATTTGAATCTAAGATCTCGCGCAGTAGTACAATATCCCCAGCGGTTTGTTTAGTACTTACATTAATCACACATCAACAATAATTCACTAAAAATATCTGTTAACACGTTAACACTAAAATTCACGTAGCATTTTAAAATATGTACTTGGAACTTCGAGTGTCTTTCGGTATCGCGCACCAACTGAACCTCAAGCCGCGCTTCGCCCTCTGATGTGATGAGCTTGGAGCAACTCTACATAACTGACTAAACAGACTAACAGACCTAGCCTGGCGTCACGCTGTAGACCTCCCGCCTATATCAACGGCAGATGTTGTAATAAAATAAGGACTAGCCAGAACTAGGGACCGGGAAGGGAGGTCCTCCCCTCGCCCCTTAGGCCCTAGCGACACCCGACAGGCTGGTATGGCACCCTTTTTATATTTTCAAACGACTCATGCAAGGGCATTACCGGTGTGTTCTATCAACGACTGACCAATTTAATAGCTGCTAGTGGGGAATCATTTAAATTTTTACTCTAGGGTAATGCCATTAAAGCGGTAAGCTAAACATTACTTGTTTTTTGCCGCCCAAAATGCATTGGCGCTAAAATACGGTGGAAGTGCCGCCAGAATTAACAGACAGATAGAGGCTGTTGGCAAGTCGGTTACGTTTTGTCTGACAAAGCAATTAAGGCCGGTGCTTTTTTTGTCGCCGCTAGTGGATAACTTCGAAGACGATTGTAAATAAAAATTAAAGTACCAGCTAGGTTATTGACAAGCCAAATATTGATACAAGTCATCAAAGTACTTGTATTTCGATGTTTATTCGGAGCTACAGAAAAGATAAATTACTTAATAACGACTCTGACTATGTACCTACTAGGTAGTAGTGGTACTCAAATAATTTTCCGCTTCACTATTTCATAAATAAGGCACTCATACGACATACGACTGGTCCAAAAAGTCCCTTTCAAGTAATTTGTAGGTCCTCATCACTTTTTTTCTGTAATCATTACTGGCGAAATGTGGGTGATACATCAATCTTAATATACCTATCTTTGTTCTTTGGTAGGTATATAATATAATTATCTCCCATTTCCGTATTTACTATTTTTATGCATGAATATCATTCAGATAATAATATACAGGGTGTTTCAGATTTTAATCTGGAAAATTTACCAGTCGATGGATATCGCAAAAATAGTACGAAAATTTATTTTATAATTTGAATAAAGCATACAAATCGTATATGTTTAAGTAATATAAAAAATATATAGCACAAAGAAACCAATAGAATTCCTGAGAAAAAAAAATAAAAAATGACTCATCACAAGTGTCCCAAAGTGCAACACTAGCTTGTTCTTTAAGACTAGGGGGTTTGTACTTTGGGACTGCAGTCTATACCATATTAAAGGATGATAAATCCACGGAAAATTTCATCTCAGCACTTTTTCTGGTTCATTACCATATCTTCTTGGGGTAAAACCGCCCATGCTTTTTTTTTTAGATATTTACTTAACAACAAAACTGTCAACATTAATTTCAACTATTTGAGTGACATAGTATTTTTTATATTTTTTTGTTGCAATTTGCGATAATATAAAATCTCCAACAAATGGATCAAGTTCAGGAAAGTTGTCTTCAGCTTCTGTAGCGCCAAATTCTACGTCTGCTATAGAATCGTCAGATGCAATCTTACAATTGTCCACAATTTCTTCGTCAGATCTACTGTCACAGATGTAAACTTTTTGTGTTTTAACTGCAAACTGACTCTTTGTGTTTTTTGCCAGCCTCTCAATTTCTGTTTTTTCTGGAGTGTTTGTAACAATCCTGCATCTCCCTGGCTTCCTTTCCCATTCTATGTAGACTTTCTTGCTTCTGCCTTAGGCTGGCTTCTGCCTTCTCCTTGTATTTTGGGACGTTCCAAATTCCAAAGTACAATCACCTGTCATGTCATGTACCATGTTCCAAAGTACAAGCATAGCATGGTTTACATTGTTTTGAGTTTTCTCATTAAAATTAAGAGTATACGGTTAAAGTAATACGGTCAATACATACCTCAATATATATAGTATAATATGTAATATTAAATAATGTAAATTAATTATAAAACTTGCTGTTATTTACGTGGATGATGAAAGACATAAAAATTCTTTTGACAATACGATCCGTACAAGCGGATCTGTTAAACAAACTGATTGACTTATAAAGTTTACATTTCACATACAGCCGTCTATGATTAGGTAGTATAACTAGTTCTAAGATTGGTGACATGGTTGCATATTTTAAAGGAAACACCTACATGTCCCAAAGTACCGGCAGTCTCAAAGTACAAGCTTCTCCCCTACCTATGGCACATACAATGGAGTTTATACGGAAGCGGCGAAGCTGAGGCTTTACTCCAAAACCGAATTTCAGTGCGCATGCGTTTAACAAGTAGTATAGCTCTAAACCTCACTTTTCTGATACGAATGTGTGGCGACATTTTCGCTTAACTTTCGTTTGTGTTTGGTTTTATTTATGCTTATATTGGCGTTATATACATATTACTTATAGGTTTGGTTCACAAAAATATGCATTCAACTACATTTTCATTTATCAACTTTTTTCCCGTGTAGGTTTTAGTGTCATGTATCAGGATCAGGAGCCATGTTACATCGGAAAATAAGCATCTTTGTAAATCGTTACCTCTCACTAAATTTCATTGCCACATTCCAAGTCGTTTTGAAAATATTAATTAATTTCCATTTTTTTTTGTAAAACCAATACCCTATATATATTTCGAAAACGAAGATTTAAATCATACAAGTTTATATGAACTTTTCATATTATTTTTGCGAGTTCCATCGACTGGTAAATTTCCCCGATTAAAATCTGAAAGACCCTGTATAAATACGAACACCTTTTAATTATTTTTAAATTGTGTCTGTATATTTTACATAAATACATCACTAAAAATGTTATAAAAATTTTATCACATTCAAATTGTATTAAAATACTATGTAAGATATTATTTTAACACAATTTATATTAGAAATACGATATACTCGTATACCTAATACATATACATTAAATAGCTAGACGTTTATGTTATATGAAGTAGTATACAATTTTAATAGCATTCAAATTGTATTAAAATACTATGTAACATATTATTTTAATAATATCTATTTTAGAACTACGATATATACTTAATACATACATTAAATATAGACGATTATGTTATATGAAGTAAGTAGTAGGTTGTCACCTAATTGTTTGACAAGTAGGTACCCAAGTAAATCAAATGAAACTTGGCATCGTATAAATACACGGAAATTTTAAAAAGAGGGATATTACAATTAAAATTAAGAATGTTAATTAGCTGGGTTATAAAACCGAAAATATGCTGAAATGGAAATATACAAACTTTAAATTTGGTCCAAAATTTAACGCTAAGTTGTAGCTTTAACAATAATTAAGTAGGTATATGATTGCAAAACTTAAGACATTACTTTCAACTTACCTACCTACTATATTTTCTTAATTTGCATTATAAATTAACCATGAAAGTCCTATTGTTTTCAGTATATTTTAGTGACGCTATTTTTTCGCCTTTTTTTTGCACTTATCTGATATCAATGGAATCGCGAGGCTAAACGGAACACGTTTTTAATTTAACTTTAGTGCCAAAAACTATATAGATGGGTCGTTAGACGTGATGAAAATACATAATGGTTAAATTGCGTCTGAAATATTTCTTTAACCTGATTTTGCACTGTGGAAAGTTTACAATAATTTGCCGTAGTATAAAATGATGTAATGAAATAATAAAACTAGTATTTCTTTGTCGAGATGCCCAATTTAAAATGTTCATAACTCGGCACTTCTCAGGAGATAATATGAAATCACTTCCCCGGAAGGTCACTTCTATTTCTCCTGGTTGCTAAATCGCTATTCCTAAACGTAACGGAATGGGCACGTGATAGTAACTAATCGTCACAAAGGTTGCAACGATCGATACCGGTGGTACTTTCGGGCTCTAACCCATCAAAATCGAGAATTTATCAGCTGATTATTATTTATGTTTATGGTGTTATAACCTAAAAATCTCTAATCTATGCTAAAAATGTGTGTTATAGTCTGTGAATTGAAAAAAATGTATTTTTTTTTAAATGTAGGGGTGGATTTAAATAATCTAATGTAAGCGGAAACTTAAGGCAATACAAAAATTCTGTATATGTATTTCAGAAAGGTATATTTTTATATCTATCTTTAAAACCTTGATTTTAAAAAATGAAACTTTGAAAAAATGAAGACAAAAATAAGTACTTGCAAAGTACCATTATTTTAATTATGTGTCGCCGTATATAACGTGTATATATTTAAAAACTAGAAAGATATATGGACCTTTAAAACTTAAAAAAAAATAATTTTAAAATTGAATAAGTATCAAGGTGTTTAGTGTCATGTACGACTAAAGATGACGCGATTTCTTAATTTAAATAGCACCAACTAAACCGAACACTTCCATTAAAGTGACTCACCAGCGCTAACAAATCAACAATTAAAACTATTCTTGCTAGCACCAATTATTATGACTTTTCATCAGAAAAGTATACCGTTATGAGAACAGACAAGAGTTGAACGACATTTTCGTACAGTTATATTATGTGAAATCTCAATTAGCACTCTCTTTAAAAAATAAAAACTTCAAAAACTGTTGAATTTGTTTAGGAAAATTCCCTCGCGTCCTAAATTATTTGTAACAGAAATCTGAAATTCCCTGCTGCTCCTACATTAGGGCCAGATCGACGCTACAAAATTCATCGTGATGTATAAACAGCCCTCAACACGTGGTCGGAGGGGCGAAGAGATGCTGATAGAGGCCGCTGGCTGTACCGCAGCAATTCCTAACTCCGCAGTGCTAATAAAGAATTTATTCTGTACACATTTGCCACGATACAACTACCGCACTGATGTATCGCGGCTGCTACAAGCGAAACTTTGCTGGGAAGCGTTATTATCCGCGTGTTGGGCTGTTTCCTACGCCTGCAACTTCTACGGCTCGTTATTGTTCTTCTTATAGCGATCTCCATCGGTAAAAAGATGCGCAATGAGTGTAGGTATTTTGTCTGCTATTATACTGTGTGCCACAAGGTAGCAGCTCGCCCCTATAACTTTTTATTTTTCCAGAGCCCGGAGTCCAGAGCCATTCAGGAAACTACATTTGTGACATATTATGAAGTAATTTTACACCACTTCCGGTTTCGCCGGAAATGACTACAACTTTTGATTTTCATATAGAACACCCTATATATTATAACATTTTCGGATTTAGAATATATTTATAAACATGTGTGGCGTTTTTCATACATTTCTGACCAGTTTTTATTTTTGCAAGTAATTGGTTTTTTTAAAGGTTTTTTTCAACGGGACGGCGCAAAATTAACTTTTTCTAATTTTGACATGTAAAGTGACACTTTTCAACCCCCTTTGACGTTAGGAAACTGCTTACTTTTCACAATCAGTTACGAAAAGTAAAATATTACGCAACTTTTGCGCAACTCGCTAGCGCTCGTTTACACAAGATGGTACTTTTCCCAAGTCGTTAAAAACAAAGTAGATCTTAGATACTGTTACTTCGAATTGGAGATTTTAAGAGTGAGATATAAAAATTTGAAAATTCCAATTTATTGTTGTGAGGAAAACATGAACTAGGTTCAAGGTATATTTACTATTTATTTTCTGGACTTTCGATCTCAACAAAAAATTTAAAAAATATTCAGAATCTGCAGTTAGTCCTTCACATATAGAACGGAGTAAATGAGGTATTAGTTAGATACATCTACCACAAAGATGTTCGACAATAAAGGACTAAGGACATATCCTTGGGAGACATAATCTTAATATAAAATTTACAAAGTTAGGGACATTGGATTTGGAACCCCAAGTTAAAGCAGAAGATGTCCCTAACTTTGTAAATTTAAAAGAAGAACCCGATGACCATAATATACATTATTATTATACTCTGACCCCAGGTATACTTATATTAAATTACACTATTAAATTCATAATTGAATTTTAAGTTCAACTGTTTCTGAGATGTTCCTATTTATATTTTTTTCACATTTTAAAAATTTAAAATCGATATGTATATCTAAAAAAAATACACAAGCATATTTCAACGCTATTTGAAATAAAAGCAAGTCAATACGGGAAATCGAATGTCAAAGGCAGCAAAATTAAATTAATGTCAATGTTTTTCAATATTAAAATTGCCAGTTGAGGTCTTTTAAATTAGTTAATTGGAATCTGTAAAATATAAGGCAGCCATTTATACGCGTCGGGTCACCTTATATTTTTTTTGACGTTTCGCATGAGAGCCTTTCATCAAAACAAGAATAATTATTATTGCTATTATACACTGACGGTGTAAGTGGAGTGATGTGCAAATTCATACTTTACATTTCAGCTTATTTTAAAAACCTCTGTCTATATAAAAAAATCTAAATTTACATTTAGGTTTTAGCTGGAACCATAATAAAATGTGCAAAATTGGAATACCTACATATTTTTAATATTTGCATTAATTCTCCATACCTACAGATAATTGATATCGACTATTAATTTACTGGCCGAACACGAGTTCCTGGATAAGCTAAGAGAAATATTCAATGTCGACGAAACTGGTCATGAAATAATAATAAACCGGGAAAAGTAGTTGCGACAAAAGGTGCAAAACATGTGTACCTATTCTTTGTCAACTTCGGAAAGAGAAGAAAGTGTGACCTTAGTAGTGATTATCGTAAGATATATTCCCATTGCGGAAAAGTTCAGAAATGGAAATTTTCATTTTTTTTTTGAGAAATCAGAAATTACTTTTTGTTATTAGACACATGTTTATTAGAAATATACTTTTCGTTTAAAATGGCTTTCAATAAATTCCCTAAAAATTTCCAGGCAAGATTTACAGATAGGTATTGAGAATATTCCCGGCAAGATTTACAGATAGGTATTTAGATCCATAGTGATCTCCTTAGTGTATTGTTGCAACGTAGAAGGTTACTTCTTGCCACTTGTTTTGATATTCAAAGGTAAAAATAAAAAATATGGTCTTCCGCCAGGCTCTGCTGTATTGATGAAAACCGTCTTACATTAACTCAGACCTGTTTCTTAAATGGTTTATATCCCATTCCGGTAGTTCCTCATTAATCCGATCATGTTAGCTGGAAAAATAGTGGTCAAATAACAAAAATTTACACAGAACTGAATTTTGGTAGTGACCTGGGTACACCATTACAAATAAAATACCAAAAGTCCCCATCAATCCCATGCCTGCTAAAAAAGTTATTCAAACGTAAACGGTAAGTTATATCAAAAAATTCATTCAGCCAGACAAAAATGTTATATCTACAAAAATTTTCTTTATACTTTTTTTTTTCTAAGAATCACCATTTATGAGATATCGCGATTCTAAAAGTTGAAAGATTTAGATTCTATATAATCCGCACGCATATATCTCCCGTAGATACATCATCGGACGTTTAATATACGTATAAAAAGTCCTTATTTGTGCCTGTTATATGCATAAGCAATACAATTCGGAGAATATACACTCAAATGAAACTCAGTCGGATGGCGACGCTCATATTACCTGCTTATATACCTGCTTTTTTTGAGCGGCATAAATGAAATACTTTTAGCCAGGGCTGCCAATGTCCGGAGAATTCCCCGAAATGCGGGAAATTTTACACGTGTTCGGGGAGCAGTCGGGGAAATTCTTCGACGGGAAATATCGGGGAATTTAACATAACAAATGTAACTAGTAGTGGTAATATTTATTTTCACCAATTTTACACGTATTGGTTAAAATTGCGCACGTAAAATCACGGTGTATGAGTTAAATTTTCGAGTAGGTAAAATTCCTCCAACGTCTGATTCTGCTGAACACTGAACACTTGTCTCGAGTCTGCTACCACGGTCAAGGCAATCAACTGAACCCTGAAGACTGGGGTTGGAAATTAACAGATAATACTTTAGAACCGATTCAAACTTTACTCCCACCTGTTCCGGAAAAACTCCTTAATTTGCGATTCAAAAAAATGTAGTGGTAACATTGGCAGTAAAAAAGTTAGGTTATTTCACCAGCGTGTACTAATTGTCCAGGGAAGTCATGCTCGAATGTTGAATTGAATACAACAGGTGAGGATTCATGTGATGTCAATGAAGAGACAGGTGATTCATCTTTATTTGAACAATTAATAAACATCCAGAAGCAGGAAGAAGAAATCCAAGACGACATTATGTATGGACGACATATATAGAAGTCGAATTTGGAGAGTATGAATCAGATTAAGATACCAATAGAAATTAATGATAAATATTACAATCAATAATCAACATCAAACATCACCAATCAATATCAATAATCAATATACACTAAATAGAATCCCACGAAAATTCATCATAACCAATCGTGGAGTATGCATACCGGTGAAACCACGTTAAAAAAATCTACACTACCTCACAGGTGGCGTGGGAATGTGTGCATATTATATAGAAGGTAATTCCTTCAACTTTTAGAATCGTGATATCTCAGAAATGGTAGACTTGTAGACAATTTTAAAATCTACAATTTTTGTCTGACCTATTTTTTTTTGTAACTTACCGAGAGAGATGTTTACAAGAAAAAACAAAAAACCGAAAATTTTTACCTATGACCTTGAATAACTTTTTAAGCCGACATGGGATCAATGGGGACTTTTGGTATTTTATTTGTATTGGTGTACCCAAGGTCTTTACCAAAATTCAGTTCGGTGCGAATTTTTGTTATTTGAAATGTTTATTTTGACCGGGCCACATTGAATGTCAAAAAGAAAGTAACATACTCTAGAACTGACCTTCGCTGAAAAAAGAGTAAGCCAGTCAAGAGAAAAATGAATAAGAAGTTACCAAAACGTCTAAAATAATTCCAAGTTCTTCCAGTTTGGAAAGTGAACCTATTTTGACTTCTATACTGATGACAAATCTGATAATAGTGATTATTTTTACATTCAGTGTCGTGAATATTATACCAAGTCCAAAGCTGATTGGATGCAGTGTTCGGAATGTAATTAATCATTTATAACAGATCCCCTGATAGAGAAAAACGCCACTGATACTTTGTCATATACGTATATTTAACAAAAATGTTCATTATTTTGACAACAAGTTGTTCATAATCAAAGAGAATTATTTTTAGGTATTATATTTTTCCATACACTTTTTATAATAGGTACATTAATATTTAGTAAGTTGCATGTAGTAGCATGTAGAGCAGTATACGATTTATATATAACAAATCGTATACTGCTCTGAAGATCCTCAAGAAAGGTGAAAGAACTTGTACAACTTCTAAGTGGTTCGTTTTCATGTGCATAGTGATTCATTTCCGTATGAGTGTCCAGATATAGCACTGGTAAGTGTGTTTTCTTTCTTATTCGTCTAATTGCTTATTTCTATGTAATAAAATGCTACAAACCCAAGATTACTTTTCACAAAATAAATATGAATAGCAAAGAATTTCAAAGCTAATATATATATATATATATATATATATATATATATATATATATATATATATATATACACATATATACACATATATACACATATATACACATATATACACATATATACACATATATACACATATATACACATATATACACATATATACACATATATACACATATATACACATATATACACATATATACACATATATATATATATATATATATATATATATATATATATATATATATATATATATATTTGCGAATGTTCTCTCGCTAACTTCATGTGGTACGTATTTAGTTTTCATATTTTACAAAAAAAGGAGCGGCAAAATAGACGCATCAGTGATATCGTTGACCGGTATATAGGGTGACGCAAATAAATCAAGAAAATATCGTGTAATATAGATATATACTAGACAACCTTGGGAACCAATAGAACTGATCATCGTGTAATATTGAAATGTAGATACGATTAGACAACATCAAGAAAATTGATTCTTTATTTTACTTTTTAATAACTACAGTTTTACGAGTTTTACTGGTATATGAGGAGCAAATCCAATATTGGTCGACCGAGGCTGTAAAATTGCATATTTATTAATGTCATTATTAAGTATCTCGAAAACTTCTGTCATCTGGCCCAATTTGGCGCGCTTCCAACTATTTAATGACACGCAGGAGGTAAATGAGAATTTCAAATAATCAATAGCAAAAATTTTGTTAGGAATCGACGAACCCGCGATACGTTAAATTTAGACACTAAATCTCATTATTAGTGTTTATAATATTATTCAGATTTTGGCATTCAATAATCTAAACACATCTGGTTATAAATATATACGTGTTTATATTTCCCAACGTATCAAAATATTTTTAGTATTTTTCTTGGATCTTGCTGTATTATTAAGTGCTCATACTTTGGGAAAATGCTCTCCCGCATCCGGCTCGACCTCATTCTCTGTTTGTGTACGTATTAGGGTATAAATATTTAAACAAACGCAATGTAACGTCATGTTTACGGCCGCAAGAATCAACAATTAACACGAGCAGTGATATATTTTCAATAAAACCATGTGAAGCTGAACATCTAAAGGCTGTATGTTTGCTTTCTGATTTACTTTGTGCAAATTATCGCACTTATTTTTAGGATGTACCTGTAGGTACGTTGTACAATACGGAAAAACAACTGATATAATAACAGATTATTATAAAATATACATATAACCGAGGGGTCAATTCTCGTTTGTTGTAATACATGTAGCTACACATCTTTTATGATTGGTGTTAAGTACCTACTCATAAAAATGTGTTCATGTCTGACAAACACGAATTAATATGAGGCTGCGAAGTACCTCAAACTATTTGAACATGCAATGCAATATAATGCAAGGTACTGAACGTACGGCATTACAGTAAAGGGTTTATTATATGCACTGAAGAGTATTGCGAAGTACTGCAAGGAACTGTCATATACTACAAATACAAAGCACTGTGAACAAGCCAACACCACCCGAACTTCTCACTCTAGCACTAGCAAATAATACATTTGACATTCTATGGAGTAACGCGGAGCACAGAACTTACTGCAAAGTGCTGTCATGAACGGGTAGCGTTTACGATGATGGTGCTTCGTGTCATGGGAAGCATTATGACACCATAACTAAAGTAGGTAGTGCTTATCTGGTATTTCATTTAAATTTCATTTTTTTAAATGTTTAAAAACTCGCAAATAAGGTACAAAAAATATTATATGGCCACGGAATGGATCACCCTGTATATTTAAATCAAAGCACATTCACTTGGTATATCATGTTTAATAATTTAATGATATAGCGAATATTCTTATACAAATTATGAGCATTTCGAACACAGTAATTTCTGCAGTGATATATGAATGGAAAGTTTGTGACATTTATTTTATATTATTGCTATGTCTAAACAGTATGGGCCCATGCGGGCATATAAAGTATAATATTATGTTAGATAAAAGAAACCTTCATACCTTTATGGTCAAAATGGCACATCTGCATCCCATGTGAACCCCCGCACAGCCAACATAACCATTAGCATAATTTTTAAAATTACAATAATCAAATTACGAAAATAAACATTCCTCCGGATTCCGCCCTACTCATAATTAAAATACCTTGCGTTCCACCACCACCGAAACATCCAATTAAGGAAAAGCTCGGTAAATGAATAAAAATAGCCCCAAGCTCTACAAGATAACCTTCCTTGCCGAGGGCTGTTTGCCGGGCCTCTGGGACCTCTCCGCCATGACCGTTTTGGGGCTAATTTATATTATCAAGCCGCACCGCCAGAATTGGCCGAAATTAAATTGGAAATAGATACCCCTAAGGGCATTCCAAAAAAGGAATTTTTTCATATATTATTTGATTGCAGATGGCTGTATATACATATATATCTATAAACTATTAATCGTTACCATTTCTATATATGGGACGGCAAAAAAATAAGGGACATTTTTAATTTTCTCAGTTTTACTTTTTGTGTTCATTTGAAAGCTTTCTGTTAAATTATTCTATATGAAAAATTATGACTACATATGCAAAGGCAATCGTATTTAAACCTGAGAATTTTTTACGAGCTGGGATTATAAAACCCCTGTTTACAGACGGTTTTCTTGATTAATATTTTGTAAATATTTTTTAAAAATCGGTCAAAAACTTGAGCTGTACCAAAAAATTTAGAAGCGCGTTATAAATGCCTCGACAGCAATGGTAATTGATTTTCAACAGTTACCTACTTGTCACCTTATGCCCATTTCAATAAATAACAAAACAACAATCAAATTAAATGTCAACTTTATACAGATTTGTTTAGCTTCGTAGCGCATGTTACATCACAAATTAATAATTAAATTAAAAATTCATACGTCTGTCCTAACCGTAAGAATAAAGATTCAAAAAGCATGTTATAAAGAGTGCGAAGGGCTTCACTATTTTGCAGTTTTTTTTTAAAAAAATGTCCCACATTTTTTGCAAAAAATGACCAAATGCAAATTATGACGTCAATTTTTCATGTAAAGAAACAAAACCAATTTCACGTTGAAGTGCATAATTTTACAGGAATAAAAAAAGGTTAGAATTAGAATTAGAATGTCGAATTATTGCTCACCAAAAATAGCAAATTTGGCACCAGCACTTCAAACGTCAAAATGCTTTGTCAACGACTGAAGCAAGTGAAGACAGGATAAAAGTTCAGCCTACACCACCTACAATATTAAACGCAAGGAAAATCGGCATAACAAGGGGAGCAAGAAAAGGCCATTGAACCGTCCATCAAGTGGAGAACTTGTCAATAAAAGACCTAAGAGAAACATAATCTATGACCAAATGTAAAAAGAATTCAACCAAATGCAATGAAATATGAGTCATCCCACTAAATATGTCACTTCATATATATTATCAGTTTTCTTTTGCTTTTATTTTGGGCAATATACATGTTTCCACTTCCGCTTTTCTTGTATATTTTTCTTAGCCAGGAGCGCTTAGTGCATCTAAACTCGGAAAAACATACCGTTTTCGGCATATTCGCGTTATTGCTGCAATTTCGGGCCGCATCAAGCTCTAGCAACTGTTACATTCCGTATGCGCGTTTGGCACCGATTTACATTCCATACACATATTTCGCACTGGAACTCTGATTGGTTTAAAATTCGAATCTGACCAATGGCATTGCGCTGAATGCCAAATACATATACGGAATCATGCTTACCTAAGTGCCGGTTTTTCATTGCTCGGTTAAGGTAATTTAGGTAAGGTGACAGCTAACTAACTAGAACTTTAGAATGCGAAAAGTGTTATATAAAACATGGAGTACAGTAACATAACCTAAACTTCCAGTTAGTTGGCTGTTTGCTAAATTACCTACCTTAACCGAGCAATGAAAAACCGACACGTTTATTAACTGGTAATTCTCTGAACTGAAATACAGATATGTTTATCATAACATGAAAAATTCAAAAACAAAATGATTGATTATAGAAATATTCAATCATATTATTTTACTTGCAAAATTAAAATAAAATTTCTTTATGTACTCTCTAATCTTATGTGTAAGTTTGCCAAATAACGTTTCTCAAATATAGTTTAAACGTTGTGTGTGTTGAAAAACTAACGCTGATTTTTTAGATTTGTAATACCGACTTACAACGTTTACTTATTTATGAATATTTTGAAGTTAAAAAGTTGAACGTCCACGTTACAGTAATATAACATATAACAGTCAGTTTATGTCAGTTTTATGGCGTCTTAAATAAACTAGATATTATGATAAACAAATTCCGAAAAGACGCAATTATCAAATGACGATATTCAATTTACTTCAGTATATAGGTGGTTATACTGAGGTAAAATGTGATGTTTTTTCACAGAAATTTAAACTTTACGTACCCTTTAATATGAATTTCAAGACGTCAAATGACGTTTATAAAATGTAGGTCAAATGTTGTTTTGAAAAAATAACGTTGATTTTAACTGCATGGCACGTCGATTATTTAGTTCTGATTATTCAGAAGAAACAACATACAATATTGAAAAAACGCACACGTAACAATAATAACTCGTAATAAAAATATTTTTTGAAATACACACAAATAAATTAAGTTATTTCAATTTGAAAGCAAGTCGGTTTATATCCGCTTTATTACGTCTTAAATAACCCATATTTTATGGTAAAACAAATTCCAAAAATTCGGAATTATGAAATGGGCTTTATTCAACGACCTATACGTTGAGGTAAAAGATGCTATTTTATATATTTTAAAATGATATTAGTATTATTAAGAGAGATTAATAAGATATTAGTTTCACATTGTAAAATTCCCATGGAACCAAACTTTATTTAATACAAGTTCGCAAGGATAATAGCTTATATGAGGGTATATTCGATTGGAAAACGTTTTATGGCACTTCGAAAGACACAGAAAATTGGTAGTGTGTTCTAAAAAATAATACGATCCTCTAGAAAAGATATTTGATTGGTTTTATATGTCAGGTCCGGGTGCACGTAATCTTCATCACTACGTAAACATACCTATGTAAAATGTCATCATCTTATTGAAGATGAAACCTATTACTTTTCTTAAATATAATTTACCATAAGGGATAAGCTGAAGGACAAACAAATCAAGTTTTCAAAAATAAGCTATTTCATAATCCGAAAGATCTATTATATGAATATAAAATCAACCTCGTATCGTATATAGAAAGAATTGATATAAAGAACAAGTTTAGAATGTCAGGATATTGGATCCATATTTCACTAGATTCGAGAATCGCAACATGTGTCTGAATGTTCGCAACTTTATAAGTCGTTGAAACCTCCTATAGTCTACGAAGGGAAGCTTCTTACTCGAGTTTTTTTTATAAAAAACATATAAAACCACATCTTGGCATTACAATATAGGTACAATATTTTTAGGGAAAAACTCTAAGCACTGAAATCAATTTCAAACGATCAATCAAGTAATCAATCCTATTTGAATATTCCTCATACGTAAGTCTGCCTTTATCTATAAATAAAAAATACTGAACAATGTGCAAAAATGTAATGAAATATTTCAATGCTAAGTCCAATCTTGCAATGGATGCATGTAGAAGTAAGTACATCTCGCATAAATAAGATATAAAAACCCTTTTACGTTTCGCAAACACACGCCTCCTTTAAAACCGATACTTCGTTAAATATGTAGAAAAAAAAGTTTAAATATAAATAAAACTGTAATCCAAGAAAACAATCTCACAAATTTCCGGACGGTGTTACCAACTGTAGTGACTCGCCTTATTCAAATTCTGTCGATATCGGGACTGATATACATTGGCATTGTTGATACTGTCGTCTTCTTTTGTCACCGATGACAAACAACGGTTTTTGTTTTGAATTCCCTGTATGTGCAAACATTAGTAACGGGAAACGGGTCCATGCATTTTTCCCTTGTACGTCCATGGATTTTGCCCCTTCGTTACGGGACGGGGCGCTAAAGTCTAAAAACCCCGTATGTGAACCAGGTAAGCGGAAATGGCCTCGAAATAAACGGGTTAACAATAAATATGGACGGTAACTTTTAACAAGATGTTGATAATGCCTATCTCTGTCTATTCAACCTAACCTTATTCATACTTTTAGGGGTCTTAGTGTCTTACACATAAAAAGTTTCACATCTAAGACATTTGACCCGTCCTTCCTAAAGATTTCCATTCTAATACCTGCCTCTCTCGGATAAGATAAGATTACGGTCATTTTAATTATTTTATGTTTCAAATTAAGAGATTAAGAGACCAAGGGAAATATACCTGAATCGAGATACGAGAGTCCAAAAATATTCCTGATGAAATTAACTTTGTGGAAATATAAATGCAGATGTTCCACAATATCAATGTTTCAAAGAAATTGCCTACTTCCCCTAATTATTCAACCGCAAAGTAATTGGTTAAATTATAATATACACATATAACACATATAAATTATATACACATATATGTTTAAAGTATAAATCAAGCCGTATATAAAAAAATAGATCTGAGTATTACCTACATATTTCAGGTTTTCTTTTATTGAAAATTATGGATCAGGCAATACTATAATGACCATAAAATAAGTCCATACTAATACATAATATTCAAATAGTCAATGTTAAAAGTTGGTACATAATACAACATACAAGAGTAAATTAATAAAACTTCAAAATATACAAATTTAAAACTTAAGATTACCTTACCAATAAATATTTACAGATTTAAATATTTATTTTTATAAATACAAATAATTTTTTTTCAAATTTGTTACAATTCAAATAACTATGTACTTGTTTACGTCTTCATGATAGCTGAATTATTTTAAGCTAGGTACTTATTATGTCTGTAATTTCACATTTTGCTACAGGTTTTAGAAACATACTTAATAATGTATTGTATGATTTTCTAGGATGTTCTTGGTCAGTTTTTCAGTTTTTTAAAATTTATTGAGACCCTTTTGGAACCGATATTTACAAAATAATCAGGGAAAACATATTAGATTTGCCCATATTGTTTAAAACTTCTATCCGTTCCTCATTTATTATGTTATATACCACATAATAATTAATATTAATTTATTAATATTAATATACTGCATATACACGCGTACTTTATGTTATCATAAAATACATATACAAATATGAGTCTAATATAAGAAGGAGAATTACCTCAATGGCTTACAGGCTGGGGTTTCCATCACATATTAATCATAGAGATAATACCTATGATAATATTACCCATAAACATAATATACCAGTTTTTATATAAGAGGAGGGAAATATATAACAGAAGCAAAGATTAAACTACATGATGTATGGTTTCTATTTGTATTGGAATTGTTTATTAGTATAAACTAACCTTAGAACCACGACAGTGTTTTTAAACATTCCTTGTTCATAACAGATTACAATGATGATGACTATTTTAATTACGATGAGGACATCATAAAAATATTAAATGATAAATTCCCAGAAGTTTAATGAGGAATTTAGGTTAAGGAAACAAACTTTCTAAACGTCTATAATAAAGGCAACTGCTGGGGGCTTAAAAGTTT
Organism: Tetropium fuscum; assembly: GCA_964058915.1. Classification (NCBI taxonomy): domain Eukaryota; kingdom Metazoa; phylum Arthropoda; class Insecta; order Coleoptera; family Cerambycidae; genus Tetropium; species Tetropium fuscum. Next base: position 78,342 of record CAXKVY010018451.1, on the reverse strand, counting down.
CTGTAACATTTAATGCTTTTGAACCTTACTATTAATCCGGAATCCATCCTGAGGATTTCCAATAGCATACCTGAAAGAAGGAAAGAATAATTAGTTTCGTCATCGTACGATTATAAGGATAATAATAATTAGCACTATTTAATAATAATTCCAGTTTTAGGGAAGACATAAATAATATTCAAGACGAATCGTGACGACCAGTTCTGTTTCAGTTCTGTTTCACTCAGTATACAATATAATAATATACACTCACAGCCAAAAGGCATGTTCTTTTATAACTTTATTTTATGTTTATTTCTTTTCTTTTAAACCGACATGTATTTTTATTGGTATATTCTGATGCTGTAGTACATTAATAGTCAAATAAATTACATACTAAAGCTTTCTAACATATTTGTAGAATAATTAATAAAACCTGATTTTTCTTATAACATTTATTTCGAAAAAGCAAAAGTGACGACAATATAACAATTCTTAAGGTAGCATAATAACAATTTAGTATTTAGTACTCCTCTTAGCTCTAGCTTGCATCGCCCTAGACATGTTTCGCAAAAGGTCTTGAGTGGTTTTGTGGTTGGGAGTGAAATAACGATTAGCCAGTAAACTTGTCCACTATATTGCTTCCTGCTTGCGTACAACTTTGACATCCACCAGCATGGTTTTCGTTTTTTTTTCAGCAGAGAATAATGAATCAAAATATAGGCGACTGCTGCTTGCTGAGGTGTACTCATTACGACTCGGAAAGCACTAAACTCACCAAAAAACCTGACATGTCCGTCCGTATCACTCCCGTTCGCCAAATGATACGGATACACCACACTGAAAAAAATACACATTACAGCGTATCGTACCAAAATGCAACGATACGTTGATACGATACGTACCTATACATTTAGAGGTGATCATAAAAGGCGATTTGCAGGAAAAATTCTTTTTAAAGTGAAAACTTCTTTAGGTGTACTCAGCACTTTTATTTTTGTGGGTATTGAATGAGCCTGGGCCGTCACGCGTCAGGCTCGGATATGTAACGCTCCTTCGGGTAAAGTCGGCTCGAGTCGACTAAGTGAGGGAGGATCAGTATTCAGTAGAGAGTTTGTGGGTATTGAATGAGACTGAGCCGTCACGTTCGTCTATATAACAATCCGTCCACTCGTTGCCTAAGCGAGAGAGATAAACTTGAATCTAAAGTATTTACAGCATATTTTAGCTTCCATAGGCCTATTGTTCAGGACAATATATCAGGAGGTTCCGTCTGGTCGGGTTACCATCCAATTGTTTTCCGTTCTGTCTCGAAATTCAATTCGAGACAGAGCGGATTGGATTGAATCGAATCGACTGCCGTCGCAGTACTTGTTAATATGAGTACGTATTTTGGAGCGACATAAAGTGGGGCGGCTTCTAGCACCGGTTGCCTGAAGCATCTGTCACGGATGTGTGTACGGTCAACGTGTATTAACGGGTGCAATGTACGGGCGGACGGTTACAGTATATATTTTAAAATTTTAAAACACTTTGTTTTAAAACACTGAGAATACATCATTATTTTTAATTGAACATAATTTAATATGATACATGTGTGCACATACGTAAATGTGACAGAATTTGCTGTGTATGTATAAGACGTTATTCATCAATATAAGAAATAGTGTGTGTTTAAGATCACAAGATTGACGCTTGCTGCGTCGTACCAATGGCGATAATATTTCGTACTCGGGTATGTTCTAGCATTCTTGAGGTGAAAACTGTATTAACGAGTTCGGTGTATTGCGGGTTGAAGTAATACGGGCGGACGGTTACGGTATATATTTTAAAATTCGAAAATTAGAAGTTTTCACTTCTATCGAATGGTCATAAGCACGCACCCATGGTTTTTTATTTGGGCAAATGGCTCAAAAGGTACCGTTAGATATTATAAACAATAAAAAAATGTTTACTGTCCTCAGCAGTAATCAGAAATTTTAATATTTTTGAATTTGGCGCGTAATGTTAAATACGCAAAATTCACTGACAGTGGATTTTAATGCTCAATTATTCACTTAACGTAACTTGTTAGGCATCTAATGTTGCAGTGTTTTAATTATAGAAGGATTTGTTCGCATTAATTATTATTATTCGGTAAGTACCGTCAAATTTTATAACCCTTCCATAACATAATAAAGCATATATTATAAATGTTTAATAACGCATATAAACTACAATATCTACCAACATTGATGTGTGCATCTTAGGTTAGCTATTTATTTATTTTATTATTTCAGGTTTGTTTACAATGAAGACCCGAAATACAGAACCTAACTCTTCTGTTTACAAATTTCCGATAGATTCTATTGACAAAAACTACTAAATTCAAGAAAAAGTACTAAATTCAAGAAAAGTATAAGAACACGCACCGATATAAATTGTTCTTTATTTAAAAGCTTTATTTTCTTTCTTCGATCTTTATTTATTTAAAGCGGCACGCAATGCCTGTGACACAACTGATATATATATTCTGTAAACTTTGGTAAAACACTCCAGCATAAAATATGCTGAATAAAAATACATCGCGTGGAAAGGAAATAAACATAAAAAATTAAATATGCAATATTTTTGCCTGAGTGTATCATAACGTATATTGTGATTATAAAACACACGAATGAAAATGAAAGTCCCAATCAATATTGAACGTATCACCTATAGCAATGTACGTATACAATATATACAATAGTGTTCATTCAAGTCTTCCTAGAATGTAAGTACCTAGTATCTAATACCTTTCGAGAAAACGAATTTACAAGGGTATCTGTTAGTATATAGAGCCATATTAATCTCTTTTGCTGAATCCTTTCTAGAAATTCGGAGCCATAGCAGTGACGGAGTGAATTAGTGAAAAAGAGAGAATTAGCCAACAGACACGTAGGAAAAACTCATATATCATAGAAGTCAACGACTATATATTATGTACGTGATTTTTCTTAATGTCTAGCATTACATTCTTTTCTAGCCGAATAAAGATCGGGCGTTTGACCTGCGGTAATCAAAAGTAGGTAATCTTTCTAAGAATGTTCTACCTGATGGTAATTTTTGTACTCGTCAAGGGACTATCTCATTTATCTAACCAAATTCCCTTGAACAGGTAGAAGATAGTGAGGATATTCAATTTTTTTAAAGATTATAAACACGTTTTGTGTACCTTGGTCTTTTGAAACCGAATAATATATTTACAGGGTCTGGGGTATTCTTAGAGGCAGTTAGTTATATACCTGAGCAAATACTTGGTGGCTAACCGCTTTAAACAAATTGATGTATTAGGGCCGACTCATTTTAACAATCTATATGTAGTTTTCCAGAAACCGAAGCAACTCAGCAGAAAATCATTAATTATTTCATATAATAATTAGATATAGTTACTTGCAGACCCTTGTGCAACCGTGTGCGTTCCTGTTAGCCCTTATTTTAACAGGAACTAAAAAAATTTGGTTGTACCGTACTTATATACTAATGATATTTGACGGCAACTTGCCCTAATAAATATACAGTTTTTGTAATCCTGAAACATCGTTACAAGGGGGTGAAAAAACAAACCCCAATAATATTTTTCTTCAGAACTCTTTAACGCGTCAATATTTCGTTATTTAAAATTCCACGTGCAAAGATGGCTTCAATCGGCAACTTTTTTGTCTCTCGAGTTTTCTTCACAAAATTTATAGTTTTCTCATAAAAAATTACAAAAATTAACATCTTTCAAATAAATTCACTGAGGGGTTATTCAGTTGAAAGACTTGATTAATTAGATACCGAATATTAATAAAATTATTTAAATTGTAGCCCCAACGTGAATTATCATTTAAAAGGTTAATGAAAAGTAATATAATTTGACTAGAAGTAAATAATATAAATTCGACCAAATGTACTAAGGATGCGTTCAAATATATTGTTATGACAGAAAATTCACTAGAACTGAGACGGAGCTCGAGGCTTCAAAAGTTTTCCACCAAGGAAAGTGCAGTTTAGAAAATGAATTTTAATCGTGCACTTAGCATAACTCCCATGTATTTTAATAAATCTTTCCCAAGTACCAGATGATCCTGCGCAAATTTCCATATTACTTACATTTTATATGGGTAGGGAGCTTGTCTCTGATCTTCTACCTGCCGTAGTGCATGAAATGATTTTAACAGCTCTCCTCTTGAGCTATACCCACACACCCTTGAAGTATATGTTTCATAATATAATACTGGATCAAGAATTCCAAGCAACCTTGTACCTTTTAATGGCCCTAATGGATTCCTTTATACTGCTACCACGATGGCATACAGACAGCTTCTTGGAATGTGCAGGGGTTCGTAATATTTATTTTAGTTTTCGAAACTTCTTATTTAAAACAGTAACACCGCCAAACCAGGCATGTTTAATACGTAAACATTGGTTTACAGATGCCGAAATATTAAATTGTATTAGTTAGAAAAATACAAGCATTTATATCCAAAACTAATAACAAATACAGAGCAATGTTCAAAATAAAGATTAGTAGAATTTTTGGAAACCAATTCCGGGCCAAAAACCAAAGCCGAGCGTGACGCGTGACGGCCCAGTCTTATTCAACACCGACAAAAATAAAAGTGTTGAGCGCGCCTTAAGAAGTTTTCACTTCAATAAAACATAAAGACCCAACAGCTTACAAACCACAGCTTTCATAGCCGCTTCGTTTTTTGTAAAACTAACAATTAACTAATACGCAAAATACCCAGCATTTCCCAAAAACCCCCGGTACCATAACACTATAAGAAATTGATAAGAAACAACCATAATACCGGAGAGCCTAAAATATGCTGAATAAATTTGATTTTATATAATCTTTCATGTCAGCCAAATTTTCCTATTGAATACAAATGTTCAATTAGAACGTGTACCAAATAAGAGACTAGTTTGCCTAAAAGAAAATGTATTTATTGTAAATGTATTCAGAATATTGCATACTTATTTTGACAACGTTATAGGGAATTTTGAGGCTCAAACTGTATTCCTTTAAAATAACGTTTCAACAAAAATAAGCGAATAAACGAAGGTATTTACAAAACAAACATCGCCGGGGATGAAGAAACATTTCAATATATAACAAGGTTTTATTCTAATATGTGTATCGAACATATCAAACATGTTATGTATGTGTAATAAAATGTGTACTGGATTTATTCTGGCGTATTCCCCTATTTTCACAGGCTTACACTATATATTTAAATAACATTTTTATAACGCTATAAATTTAAATCATTGTAAATGTATAGACCGGGATTATTTGCCTTTTCACATAGAAATAAACAATAAGACGCTAGACCTACTGAAGCATATATTTTTAAGAAATATATGAACAAGAACTTGAGTGTCATGTAATTTAATTTTTGTGGCATCATAGACCTTGAAATGAATCTGGATCATTCGAATTCCTCTCAAAGTTTATTTGGAATTACATAAGGTAACGTAACTCTTTGACAGACACTTTCTAATACTAATAGCGTAGCGTCATAATGGTGGTTGTAGGATATCATGGTCAATTGTAGGAATATTTTGAGATACCTGTGGCGACGCGGCCGTTATTAATTAATTAATTAATTTTTAGTATTTATATTGGATGTATACATCCCCATTTGAATCGGATTTTGTTCACAATTTCATGGACTTTATTTTTTTTGCGCGGAACCCTAATTCTTTTTCTAAAATAAAAGTAGCCTAAGTTACTCATTATAACATCAGCTATCTCGCCAATGAAAGTCCCGTCAAAATCGGCCCAGCCGTTTCGAAGATTAGCCGGAACAAACAGACAGACAAAAAATTTAAAAAATGGTTATTTATTATAAGTGTATAAATATACGGTAATTATAAGTACTTCATATGCATTTAGTAAAAAGCTATTATTTTGACGTTACAGACACTTCAATTTTATTTATTTGTATAGATGATTGCTATATAGATATATTAATAAGGTCGTCGAGTTCTTCTTTTAGTATTAGATTTATTTATACAACTTTGCCATTACATATACCTAATATAAAAATAATTGTAAAGGAACTAAACATTTGTAAATTAGTCATGGGCCTTCTTTTTCCGGAGTGTTACTAATAGATAAAATATCTGCGATACGTAGATAGTAATAATTCAGAGATATTATATTATATAGAATCCCGAGGGCCATTTCTTTGTGGGTCATTTCAATCGGTGGTTTGGACCACCGATTTGACACAATAAATGGTATTCATTCAATCATTTTTTTCTGGCAGTAACCTAATAATTAACTAGTAAATTTATGTCAGTCATTTACACAATCACCTCTTAAGAGAAAATGGGGCATAAATATTTATCTTATTTAATTTTTCAAGAAATTGTTTACCCCATCACAACCTCAAAATAGAAATGAAATTTCTTGAACACGTACTACAGTCTGACAGACGTGGCAACAATGTTCCGTGGTCAGTTGATGACGTGCAGCGGTTTCTGTTTTGAATTCTCCATATTTATTTATGCTGCCATAAAGTGAATGTTTATATTCGGCAAATGTAGCGGCTGGCACAAATTGTTTAAACTGAAACTTAAATCGATATAGAAATGACCGTTGGCGAGTTAAACGTCACATGCTCTAAAATATAGTTATCCCAAAATACATGTCAATTTGTCAAGGCTAGATATGACTGCTATCTTCATTTGGGGCCCGGAACACCAAAAACCTATACCGACGTCGCGTTGCTTAGTTTGGTTAAACATGTCACCACCAACGAATAACAAACAACTACGAATAATTCAAAGAACGACCACAGTGCCCTTCTCACGTATTTCCTTTGTCGTGCGCCGTCAACATTAACATTTTTTACCCCTTGCGTCGGGTAACAACACCGTGTGCATCCGAGTGAAACTATATAAGGGTGCACAATTAGAAGCACTTAACTTTGTAGCCCGACTGTAATTTCGTTAAGGGTGTATCCGAATAGTTTCCTCAACCTTAGAAATAATACCTTTTCGATCGCGCTTGTTCGCCAGTAGTACATTTCAATCCACTAACTATAAGGATGCCGTAATTGACCATGAAGTTCTTTGTGATGTTTATGAAACTCGAGAGCAAAAAATGTTAGTGGTTTTTGGCGTGACGGTTCTGTGTTCACTGTTGATTGAACCGCCATAGTTTCGATGCGTTTTTCACATTTGTTTGCTCGGTAGCCAATGGTGACCATCTAGAACAAATTAATAAATAATCCATGACTTACAAGTCAAATGGGGCGTGAGGGTGTGAGGTAATTCCATATTATCACTTTCGGATGTGGTGCGGGGGCCGCAGATAAGGTCGCGTTATTTTTCTATGAAATTAACAATTTTGTACCTTGTAATCGGGACAAAATGTAAAAAAGTTAATTTCAGATCAAGTCATTTTAATTGTTACCGAAAACGATCAAAAGCGTAAAGTTTGGGCAAATTTTAAAAGTTAAAGATTATTATAGATATATTTTGAAATCCTGTATCAGAAATTGTGACTTTTTTGTGTTATTGAAATATTTTGCACTTTTAAATGGAGAAAATAAAAATAAAATTATTATTATCATTAAATAAAAATGTCTATTAAGGGTGTTCTATACGAACTGACCAAAGCTCGATCATAACGCGTGAATAATAATAGAATTGATGGGAAAATCGGTTGAAAACATCTGTCGAACTATATTCTGGGTTGCAGCATTTTCATGAATGGCCAATAAACGCCCACTGTTTCCGACGTGTTCCGGGCATTTTTGTTATTATTTGATCTTATTCTACATCGCAAAATGATTCTATTGACATATTGATATTTATTGTCAATACTGCATCGGAAACATAACTTCTGCAAACGCAAATTATGATGACGCTCCACGAAAAACCACTTCCACTCAGTGGCGTAACTGCGAGGTGTACCTACGTATCTAAATACAAGTGCTTTGATTGTGAACATTAAACCATTTGTTATTGTTAACTTAACAACAACTACAAACCTTTTAATTATAATTAAAAGTTAGGTAGTTAGATGGTTTTCAACGTATATAATTATTTTAGAAATGCAAAAAGTGATACGGAAATATTGAAGAATGTGAAAGATAAAACATCAAGCGACAGGTAAGTTAATAATAAAACATTAAAATTTTCTCAAGAAAAATATATGGAAAATTAAATAATATTATTTTTACTCACGTTTATTTAACCACTTATATTTACTTACGTCAAAGATACTGGATAGGGCTGGAACCTTTGATGTAACTGTAACACTCGGAGTAGTTTCCACAAACACCAAAACACTTTCACTTCGCTCGACGCGCGTTTCGCCAACCAAGTTGGCATCATCCGGAGACGATTAAAACTGAGTTTTAATCGTCTGAAAACTGAACAGTTTTAATCGTCTCCGGATGATGCCAACTTGGTTGGCGAAACGCGCGTCGAGCGAAGTGAAAGTGTTTTGGTGTTTGTGGAAACTACTCCGAGTGTTACGTCAAAGAACTTAATACGCAGTAAGAGAAAAGCTTATTTTATCTGTTCTAATACATTTTCAATAATAGATTTGGGAAACATCATATTTCTTATTATCATTATTTAATATATAATAGTATATTATATACCGCGGGGCTGAAGTAGTACTTTTAATTCCGAAGGTAAAGTTTATTACGGAAGGCCAAAGTACTTCAGTCGCAAGGTATATACGATATTTTTCGTACTTCCGAAATTGAAACGTAGATATACATAATATAACGAAGCACATAGAAATCTTTAGAGAAACAGATAATTATTAACCAAAAAGCGAGGCAAATAATGATTGACAAGTTCGTAACCATAGTAATGCTGCGCTGTGACAAGATGATGCGTGAAGAAGGTGTATCTGATATTGACAAAAGGGCAGCCGAAATAGGTCCAGTATCCGCTGCATTCACCAAGGAAATACTGGTCAATATGACTGTAACAACATTAATTTAGGTAAATATTAAATCAATAAAACACCTGTTACGCAAGGACAGATAGCGACACTCCAATCCGTTATAAGGGAGTGAAGTTATTAGTTCAGACCCGGAAATACAAAAAGTATTTTTTTATATCATAGTCAAACAAATCCAATTTTAATATATCAGTAATATTGAGTTCTAATATTTTTTGACTTAGGCATTTCTCTTAGGTAAGGTCGCGATTTTGTAGAGTGAGGGGCAAATAGATGAATATATTTTGGTTAACTATAAATAATTAACAAGCTACATAAGATGTGATAATAAAATTGGTTTCAGCACTATCTATTATTTATTATAGTGTTTATTATAATATTGTTACGGTTTTTTTGTCCCAAAATTTTCTTAAAAGCCTGTGCTGTGATTTTCCAATGAATGTATGCATTTTTATTGTTAAAATCACATTATTTATCACATTATTATCTTCTGCAGCCGTTAATATCAGCCACCATTCTTCTGGAATTATATAGACCAGGTGTAAGGTCCAAAACCACCGGTTAAACTTATTTCAAGAGGTGCGTCATATTGAATATTTATTCTCAAACCACACGTAGAAGAAACTAAATTGCTTTTTTTTATTAAACACATTCATTTAGAATATATCATTACTAAATGTTGAAACACGTTTATGCATTTGGATGTATTAAATAAAGGGTCCGCCAATAGGGACGCTCGATCTTTGACAGCTCATGGCGGCCATGTTGTTTGTGGTAGAGTTGGCAAACGTAGTTGTTATTATTCAGTGTATCTTCACAAATCACCATGAACCAATTCAGCCGCGAGCAACATGTGCAAATCGTTAAAACTTATTACGAAAATCATTCATCGGTTCGAGCAACGTTCCGCGCGCTCCGTCAATTTTACGGTGCAATTGATCGTCCTGCTGAGTCGACTATCCGTCGTTTGATTAACAAATTCGAGGCAACCGGTTCGGTGAACAATCAGCCAACACCGACGCGTCGTCGAAACGTCCGATCTGCCCAGAATGTCGCCGCTGTGCGCGATAGTGTGCGTGAAAATCCGCGACAGTCAATTTCACGTCGCGCACAGGAACTCCGCCTTTCGGAAACATCACTTCGCCGAATCTTGCATCTGGATTTGGGCATGCATCCGTACAAGATCCAGCTGACACAAGAGCTCAAAATAAACGACCATAGACAGCGCCGTATCTTCGCTGATTGGGCTTTAGAGCAGTTGGAAGTCGACCCCGATTTTGGTCGCAAAATCATCTTCAGCGATGAGGCACATTTTTGGTTAAATGGGAATGTCAACAAGCAGAATTGCCGTTATTGGGCCGAGAACAATCCACAGGAGGTCCACCAGGTCGCAATGCACCCAGCAAAGGTAACTGTTTGGTGTGGATTTTGGGCCGGAGGCATCATCGGGCCGTATTTCTTCGAGAACGACGATGGTGTGTCCATCACGGTAAACGGCGAACGATACAGATCCATGATAACGAACTTTTTCTGGCATGAAATCGACAATATGGATGTCGAGGATATGTGGTTTCAGCAGGACGGCGCTACGAGCCACACAGCGCGCGCCACAATGGATCTTCTGCACGAGCACTTCGGAGGAATGGTCATCTCGCGCGGAGGCGACATCAACTGGCCACCGAGATCGTGCGATTTAACCCCACTAGACTATTTCTTGTGGGGTTTTCTTAAATCACAGGTCTACGCAAACCAACCACAAAACACTGATGCCCTCAAAGTCAACATACGCCACGCCATCGATGAAATACAGCCCGATTTGTGCGCCAGAGTCATTGAAAATTGGACTTCTCGTATGCGCGCCACCCAGCGAAGCCGAGGTGGACATTTGACCGATATTATTTTCATACATAATGCCTTCGAATACTCTTTCAAACAAAAAATAAATTTCATTTATACCTCTCACACAACTTGCTTTATTTCATTTTAAAGATCGAGCGCGCTTATTGGCGGACCCGATAGATAGTGGTACTTAACACAAGGTGGTAATACCTAAATTTATAGTAAATACATTCGGTATGTTAATTACATTTCGCAAACAGCAAAAACCTTTCGGGGTTTGCAAAATTATCAAAATATATGTTGCATTCACGCGATGTGGTAAATATGAAACATTCGCCGTTTCCGTCACAAGTTTATTATTTTTATCTCACGCCAACGGCAACGCTTCCGACATAAAAAAGTTTTTGAAATACTTCCTTAAAAAATTGCTTCAACACGAAGCAGCGTAAATATTTTCTTTGTAATTTTAATAATCACTGTTACTAAAAGCTGTTATTCAATAACGTATATTCAATAATGTATATTCAATAACGTTAAATTTGACAAATTACATATGAAGGGGATTAGTCTAGCCAACAAGTACCATTTTGATAAATTTCTCTTAGCCTTTACCGAAAATTATGATTTAGGGCTCATTCGATTCGGAATGGCATCTAGGAACTTTTTGAAATATTTGAAGTGGGGCCGGTAAAGATTTCAAAAGTTATAAGCAATTTAGTCAAAAAAAAAAATCTTTTCTTTCTTTTGAAAATATCTTTTCAATAATAGTAAAAAAAAAGGGTCTTTTTTTGTCTTTTGAAAATATCTCACAAGATATCGGCAGATATCGGAAATCGAAAAAAAGATCCTTATAGTGCCGGAAGTTTCCTAAAAAAATACCACCTCACATATTCTTTTTGTGAAAAAAACAAATTTCACATATTTTTTTTGCAGATATGCTTTTTTTAATTTACTTAATTTTTGAAGTTTTAAATTAATATAAAAACCTGATGGTTGTCAAACTGAAACCTTATATCACATCTTCGAGGTATTTTTAAAGGCTTGAAAATATCCCTGTTGGAAAAATTTAAAATTTTGATTTTCCATTTTGTTATTAACATACAAAAATTTTAAAAGAAAGTGACACATAAAAATACAAAAATACTTAAAATTATATAAAAAATAGAAAAAAATTTCGTTATAATTTTTTTTTCAATATTACACACTATAATAAAAACAGCCATGTGTCGTATGTTATGTGAACAAATGTTTCTCTATTTTTTATATAATTTTAAGTATTTTTGTATTTCAATGTGTCTATCTTTATATTTTTCTGATTGTTAATAACAAAGTGGAGAAAAAAAATGTTTGAATTTTTTTAACGGGGAACTTTTCTAAAGCCTTTAAACAATAGCCCCACGAAGGGAAAAAACTCTAAGGTTTTTTATTCGACAATTATCAGGGTTTTTATGTTAATTAAAACTTGAAAAATAAGTTAATTAGCGAAAGAATAGCTAATAAATAACTCAAGTATCCAAAAGGTATGTGATTTTTTTTACTTCTTAATAGTCATATTTAATGGATTTAAATAATTTTTATTGTTAAAGTGTCCTAAACGGTCGGCGCGAGGTCATCGTTTTTAGCCCTATTTTCACCCCTAAATTAAAACTATAAATAATTATGGTACAGTTCCGAAATGTGATATTTCGTGCTCTTTAAGGATCTTTTTTCTGTTCCGATATCTGCAATAGTTTTTGAGATATTTGCAAAAAACCAACCCCCAATTTTTTTTAATAAATCGTTTATAACTTTTGTAGTTTTAACCCCCACTTCTAATTTTTCGAAAAGTTTATAGATGTCATTCTGAATCGAATGAGCCACATATGATAATTTTCGATAAAGGCTAAGAGAAATTCATCAAAATGGCACACTTGTTGACTGGACTAGAAGGGATGTTGCTATGAGTTGATTTCGAAAATATTTCGTTCACTGCTTACATATTAATAAGGATACATTTATTTTGGTTATTGTATAATATAACCATCTGATCACAAGGAGATTACATGTAACAAATGGTTAAGGCACAATTTTGACTGTTCTGACTCTTGACACAATATTGAGCATGAACATCAAAAAATGTGGTGATTCTTCCACAATCGGCATTTATGTAGGTTTCAAAGGTATTGGCAGCTCACTTTATTTGCGTATTACTACAAGAAAGCTAAACCTCCTAATTAAACCAACTCTTAACGTACCTACTAGATCAACTGTTTTGTATAGCGTACTGAGGTATTGTGAAAATATGATTCATAGTTTTGAAATATTCAATGATAATGTAAAAAATGTACGTAATGTCGGCGTTATTTTCGGTATAGCGATATTTACGAATTTGTAATGAACGAAACAACGCCAAAAATGAATTGATATATGAGGACCAATGTTGGACCTTTGCCAATACATTGGAGCCAATACATTGGAATCCTATATAGTGTCAATGGGTATGGAAAAAGAGGGTTTGTTCGGAAAAAAATAGACAAAGATGAAATTTGGCAGGATGACAGACCATGGTCCACTAGCAATACACCTGAGTTTGCGACCTCGCTAGGATGACGCTCGAAGGGGGGAGGATGAAGGGGAACAACGCCGTTTTTGAGCTGGAGGCAAAATGTCTTGTAGGTCACAAAATGTTGCATATCCTAGATCCTTTACTCGTTTACTTGTGACCAAGAGTGCCCGAGATAGAAAAGGCAAGGGGTTAGTATGAAATTGTCAGGAAAATCAAATTTCCTCGTGAAAGACTTCTTACGCGAATATGAGTCTATAACAATTATTTTTGTACGCTAGTGTTCTACGAGTAAATTGACGAGTGTTTGTACCACATATATTGTTACTTAGCGGCAGTGGTGATTTTTTACAGCGCCACGCAACAAGGTGACAATGGATGATCGAACCACCTCCGTGAGGGGGTCTAGAACATGCAAAAGCTTGTGATATACAAGTTTTGTTAGCGTCCTCTTCTCCTTCAACATCGAAACTGCAGCCATGCACGGTTTTCATCCCCGCCCCCTCGAGCGTCACCCTCTCGAGGTAGCACTCAGATGTATTGCTAGGATATTGCCAAATTTCATGTTTCTCTAACCATATCCGAACAAAAATTACCCAATGATTGGACTAATAGTACCTAGTTATTTAGAAAGACAAAGGCTTCGACGCCAAAGGTCACCAAATTCAAGCTAAACTCGCGTCATACTATGAAGGCGTAATCGGTCATAAATCGTAGACGAGTATACAAAGCTACTTCGTATTCAATTCGATCCATTAACGATATTGAAGTCTGCCTCCTCATTCACAGCTATGCCATGTGCTAGAAGCTTTTTGTTCGGCAGAAGGTAAACAATATCGTCTACATCCGATAATTTATGACTGTTTTCGCCTTCTTCGCTTTGCAAATATAATATGTGTGGTTCCACGCTTTAAATCTACTTAGTAAATTGAGCTGCTATTTATTTTTATTACCAACAAAATGCGTCTGTTTTGATGGGATAAAAATAGTGTTAAGAAAAGAAAATATGCTGCATTTTTTTACATTTTCCGTTCACTATCTAAGTCCATATGATGATACATAATTCAGTGCATTTTGTTTTAATCGATGCATCACTAAGGTACAAAAGGCACTGGCAACCAAGGACGCCCTAAAAAAAATCAAAATCGCGTTTTATTTCCCCAGCCTACTGGATGCTTTTAGGGACTTTCATGAATTTTTAGCATCAATTTTGAGCTAAATTAAATTACATTCTGTATATGTACGCACAACGCGTTGTAATAATTGCATTATGGCGCGCTTATTTCCGTTCTTTGTTAAAAGCCCGGGCAAATGTAAATGTTTTAACGAGTACAGACATCCAAAATGAAATTCTCAGATCTACATCGATAGTCAAAAAAGCTGACAACGGTTTTTGCTTAAACGAATTGTTACGTTTGGATGAACTGATGTAAGTGTAAGTAGCTCACTTCGTAACTAAAAATAAATTAAAATTTAAGCATTCATACAATGGAAGCCCGATTTTTAGTAGATAATATTAAATTTAACCATTACTATTCTTATTTCTGGACTTTTGCTCCAAGTTCACAAGTGTTTTTATAAGCACATCATCCTGTGTCACTAAAAATTGTTAAAAAAATTTTCATTCTACCGGATTATTTAATCTAATTATTACGGGTGTATTGATTTATCCATGCGTTTATACCCTCTATATACTTATTATTCGATTCTGCAAGGGCCAGGCCCTGAGGTAGGGCTCACGGACTCCGCCCCCTCCCCTCAGGAATTTTACAAATCGTCTATTTTTTATAGATTCCACCCATATAAAATGTAAACCTAAAATAATGTCTCATATCTTTACTTATATCAATAAAAAATAAAACACCTAACAACATCCCTTTAATATGCCTTAAAAAAGCCCTAGATATCGCGAGACAAAGATCGCGCGCCTAAAAATTTATCCGAGCACTGCATAAAACGCGCACTTAATGAATCGTCCTCCACCGAGTTTCGCTAGGTGAACGACGCGACGCTTGAATCGTGAGTCTGCCGACAAGCAAGATTATATATTATATAACCCGCGATAAACGCCAACGTCAATATATATAATATATACGTACCATATATATAATGGGCTTTCATTTAATCCTGAAACCCACGTGACCAGTTTATTTCCGTTCACTAGTGAAACAATTTCTATAAGTTGGTATTTAAGAAGTTACCATGTAAATAATTAAATAAGTCACTATAAAATGTCAATTCATAGATTTCATGGTCAATTCACAGGCGTACCTGAGGGTTTTCAATGTAATTATGTCACGTGGGTTTCGGGATTAAATGAAAGCCCGGTACGTATATAAATACGCCAACGTCTATACCCGTTGTTTTGGACTCCATGTGTCAATAACCCGTTACCCTTTCTTTGAGGAGTCACATACATTTTCGCAAAAGACAAAATCACGAGGCGCCACTATATTCTGCGCTGTCTGTGCAACATTAATTATTACTTAGTTCACACATGGTGTTCCCCAGGAGTGAAACTTGAGACTCTTACTTTCAATTAACGATTTAAAGTCTTAATTGGTGATGATTTAAATATTCATATGTGTAAGAGGTACCCATATAACTGGCGCTTCACAACTAACATTAATCGTGATTTAATTAAACTTAAACAGGCGTAACATTTGGAATTATAGGTTAGGGCAGTTAAATTATTAGATAAAAAATAACAAAATTATCTGCAATATAGATTTACTACAAAAAATAGTTCCGAATTACTATTTCTAAATTCAATGTACTCTAAGCACCACCAGTCGCCATAGTGATAGCAACCTAAGTAAAAATTTAGATCTATTCAAATTGCACCAGTTACCAAAAATGCAAACAACACAAATTATAGACAAATCACTGAACAAAATTTTAATACAGAGTTTTTTCAGGTGTCTTAAGATACCTAAAACATAATTTTCATGATTGGTAGAGGTGAAGTTAAACTATATAGGTATAATGTTAATTAACTAAGCTTGTATATTATGTATATTCTTTTGTTAGAAATAAATGGCTCGGTGCACTCATTATTCTTAGAGCAGAATATTTACATGGGAAATAACTTCTCCTTCAGGAACGACGACCTTTTTTTTACGCATTTTTTATTTTAAATGTTATGTACACAGATGCCATGGCAGATGCTCAATATATTAGTATGAATAAGTGTAACTAATATATATTTACGAGAAAACCAGCTCGCTTTCAACTATCAGATAAGCTAATGTAATTATAATAACATTATGACTTCGCTGCATGCGAAAGTCGAAGGGTTTATATACAGGGTATTTACTAAAGAATAGGCCATATTTACGGAATACCTTTCTTCTTGGGCGGATAATGTGCTTATATGAAAATTATAAAAAAAATAGGAAATAATGTTTGCATAATTTTACCAATTTACGTTTTCAAAAAAAAAGGCTTCAGACAAACGTTTCATGTTTACAGGGTGTTCAATTTTAAAAAACAAAGTTGACTTTAAACTCTCCACCCAAAGTCAAAACTACCTATATAAAAAAATAAAAACAAAATAATAAAAAACATATTTTACTTGCAAAACAATAAAAACAAAAAATAAACAAAATAGAATTGCTCGTGGGCCCGTAAGTGCTTCAAAAAAATGATTTGGTAGGGATTTGAACACTAAATCCTGACACTTGGCTAAATCGATAGCTTATATACGTAAACTGCAAAAAAAAGTTGTTAAACGATTTTGCTGTACAAAAGTTATTCAAAAATTTTGAGTTATGTAGTACGTCAGATAGACGAAGGCCAGTTCTTTCTTTGGCAAAAATTTTATATTAATTTATTTTGCCGTTTTTACATTTCTCACTGACTAACTCGGAGTAGGTCTCAAATAAAAAAAATATATTCTTTAGAAATTGAAAACCGATGCTTTTCGACTACTACAGTGCTTTAATTTTTTTTAACGAAATAATTGTGATTGCGTGAAACGCTGGTAAGTTTTTCAAAAACGCAGTCTATTTTTAAATTATGTACTGGTATAAATCGTTCTTGCCCTTTCTATCCAGCCTTCACCCAAATTTCCGCTGTTAGGTGCTCCCTAAAGTGAGACAGAAGTACCAAAACATCTGTATCTTTGGGATCAATAATACATTTATTGTACCCAGCTTTTTTGCCGATAAAATATTAAGCAAAATTCTTGTTAGTATCTGTTTCTTCGTAATTTAATTAGTAACAAATCACCCACTAACTTAAAATTGCTTCTGTACTTCATAACGTCAAGAAATCCGCTACTTGTCACAAACTGAATTGTTTGTCTGTTAGATAATTCACTTAGTTTTAATGATACAAAATTTGTTATATGTCGTTTGTTATTAGTTGCATTGATAAATAAAATTACTTTAACAATAGATGCTGCAGAGGAACTTCTTTTTTATTCTGATTCATGTTTTTAGTTGTGCTCTTGGTAGTTATCTAGAACTATATCAATCTTATCTAATACTATATTAATGGATGAGAATTGACTGATATTTTATTATTTCAAATAATTCACTTTTATTGGTTGGGATACCTAAAGTTTATATTGAATTTTGGTTGGAATAATTGGTTTATAAGTCATCTCTTTGTCAATTGTCTCAAGAAACTTTTGACATGCTTCTTCACCAATGGCTTTGTGGCATTTAATAATAATAGTCGCGTTGTTAGGAAGAAAGCGGTGAAGACTTAGGTATTATTATTATTATTGCGAAATTTATATTGTTTATGCTGCTTTATGTATTTTAAATAGAGGTTACTCCAAGCAGTGTTTAACTATTATTTATAAAACTACTATTGTGAAATAATTAATACACGACAGATCACAGATCTAGGGTCCGAAGTCTCATCGTGGGGAATAGTGCGGTGCAGGAGGGCGGTCGATGTTTGCAGTTCTAAGCATCTGGAGATTACGTAACTGCGTTGGTTTTTAAATCTTAACCCGGTTGTTATTTCCTTAAAAAATATTTTTAACAGCACTGTTGTAGCAGTCGAAAAATGAATTAATTTTTAGCGAACATCGACCGGAGATATAGACTTTTAAAATCTGCGTTTCTCATAAGATGCAATGCTCTTTTGAAAATTTCTTTACAGCCAAACGGCTACAAAGAATATTATGAAATTTTTACCAATGAAGACCCAACCTTCGTCTATATCTGACGCACTACGTAACTCGAAAAATTTGATTAACGCCTTTTTGTACAGGACAATTCCTGGATAACTTTTTTTGGAACTTTACTTATATATAAGCTATCGATATAGCTAGGTGTCAGCTTTTAGTTTTTTAGTACACCCCTACAGGATAAACATTTTCAGTCTCTGAGCTTCCTACTCATACATTTTACTTTAAAAGAATTGATTTAAATTAAATAAATTGATTGGGTATTTTGATTTTTTTAATACTTTTAATAATAATGGTCGTCATAATTTATTAACGCAAAATACTCTAAGTGTTACGTCATTTTTACCCATGCTAACTGTTACAGTCAAATCTATATATCCCTATCAAAATCCATATTTTTAAAAAATTATTAAACACTCATAAATTCTCAAAAAATACCGATTATTCTAGTCAATTAATAAATCACACAACCCGTACTACATTAGTAATTATAGTAACGTTGATCAGAGAGAGAACCCAGTTGAAAAGACGTTGAGTATTATTTTCGTCACTACATTGTAGAACTCAGAAGGCCCCAAATCAATTTTCACCAAGAAATCAAAACGTCCTGGAATTTCCCCGGTTTGGCGACATGAAACTTATACATGCCGACGGAGCCCTTAAAACAGCGGCATAGGTGAACAATATGTGGAAGCAACGACCGTAACGTATCGTGTATCAAATTAATGGTCGGGGTGTAATTATGAACAATGCCGAATCCCCTGACGTTTTTGTACAAATTATTACTCTTGCCTAGCACCTGGTTCCTGTCGGAAATTGCATAGCTGCGTATCGCGCCACTGACTTTGCAGTTTCCATACGGTGGCAATGGAAATACGTGGAAAGCAGTGGCGACAACGCACAAAGGGGAAAAGTGGGAATATAAAAACAAAGCGATACTGCTATAATATACCGAAAGACAAGAGATTGTATGCATAAAAACAACTACAACATTATTTTCCCAATATTAGGTAAACATAATAATTACTTTAATTTTACGTCTACCTTATGAATTAAAAGGAGATATAATTAATTAATTATTGTTTTAGGGTAAGTAATTATAATTTTAGTATAAAGTACAATTGTTTTATTCTCTTTATTCTCTTCATGTCATGTATATGTATAAGAATGTTATATGTGTATAATTTAATATGATACGTCGCGTCGGTTCCCACCAGACTGCTAAATGGAGGAACTTATATCACATTACTCAATGAACTAGAGAAGTATTAGGAGATTGGAACAAAAGTTTTAATAATTAGCAAGAATATTATAAAGATATAAATGACGCAGACTCACTTATAATCTTAATATCAGGAGTATACAAAAGAAATTTGACGAAGTTCTATAGAAGAACACTTAGTACCTAATAATTAAGTTCTTGTGGTACAAAATTTTCTGTGATAATTCTGCCATATGGCAACATGGAAAATTAATTCTGTCGATAATTATAATATCTCTACCGGATATATTATAATATAGGGTATTTCAACAAATCCGAAAGAAACCGAAATGATTGAAGTAATAATATTTGCAAAAGATACCAGCCACATACGTTAAAATTCACAAATTGTTAGATATTAATAGGTATAGGTTAGGTATTATAGGTATAGATATTAATAGGTAATAGGTAAAAATTGTAATAAATAATACCACACTTCGTATATGGACATATTCGCTCACCATCTGCAGGTATAAATATTTCTCTTCCCGAAATAAATGCGTTTCTAAAACTCAACCACGATAATAATATTGAATTACTCGTTGGCGACATAAAGATCAATATAAAATCAATAATACCTCAAATGATACTCATGATTATTTAAATATAATGGCAAAATATGGTTATGGCGTTTATATAAATAAACCAACTCATGTAACAAATGAAACCTCATTTGTATTGTTGTATCACATATTTATTACAACAAATGCTATAAATAAATTAAAAATATCTCATTCATTTTGGAAGTTAGCCTGACTGACCACTATCCGGTATTACTGAATATAGAATATTGCAATAAAACAATAAAAAATAATAATGATGTCAACAATGTAAAAACAAAAACTTGTACTTCTGCTTAGCTTTGAAAAATTGGAAAACGCAACCAATTTGAAAAATACCAATACATGTAGAGAAAAATGTATTGCAAAAACAATCAAATCGGTTCCAACGCTATCAGAACCAACGCAATCAGAATCCCTGAATACAAAATAATGAAAATGAAACTATGGATTACAACTGGCATAAGTAGATGTAAGCAAAAAAAAGTCTGATACAATAAAAATTACAATATTATGTACTATCAAATAAATAAAAAGATAAGAAAAAATAAAGCTGAGTATTACAAAAAGGAAATAAATAATGCAACAAACAAATTAAAGAGTTTGGGAACTATGACGCAACAAATCACCCAAAAAACAGCAATAAAAAAAATGTTGAAAATTACACAGGTAATTTATTAGTACAAAATAGTGAGCAGAAAGTTAACATTTTCAACGATATTTTTACAAAAATGTTGGTATAGTGATGACAGAATCTATGGCTCTCCCCTGGCCCAATATACGAGAATCATTACATACAACGATACCAGCAAATACCATAAATATGCCTAAATACCGTGAACAGAAACGATATTATCAAATATAGTTATAATTTGTTTCATGGTAAATTAATTAGGTATATATAAAATATTGCCTTTTTTAATATACATAATATATTAACACCTGTTTTGGATATCCTGTTCAGGTCAGTCAACTAAGGTGTTTGATCCGCCACACAAAAGAGGAAAATTGCTCACCAAGGCGACTTATCTAACAATATAACAAAAAAATGAGAATTTTACCTACCATTCTAACAAAAAAAAATTAGGGTGTCTCGAGATTTTAAAATTTTTGCGGCGATTATAATATTGAAAGCTGATTCAGCGATTTTTCTTATATAGGCAGGTTTCATAAATATAACACTTTTTATAAAGTCAATACCTACGTATAAAGACCACTTTTAAAACCTTAATTATTAACTTAATTATTAACTACTCCTAACATAGAACAATGAATGTGGTATACGTAATTTAATGGTTTGTAATGTATTTATTTGCTTAAAGTAGGTATAGTCACTTGTCGCTGGATTTCCTTCAGCTGCTACGTGTTCGTACGCCCCTACACAAAAACTTCAAAAATAAGAACTATTTACCGGTACTCTAAAGTTCTTCAAAACTCGCCGCTCCCCACGCCCATTCGTCAGGATTTATTGAGTTAATTTCCAGGGGTTGGGGTATGCTCCCGGCATGCAGCATCGAAATATATAAGAAAAACGAGCGGAGGGAAAACGTTTCTGTTTTCCCGCCACACGGCAAAGCAACGGAAGGATATTATTCTAAATTATTAATGTTTTAATACTAAACTCGGTGGTAGTATTTTCGCCTGAAATTGCCATTTATTAATCCTTGCTAAGGGCCTAGCATTACGCTACTAATGTTTCCATCACGAAACTGTTCTCCTTGCTCCTTACCCCCGAAGGTTTTCTAGAACACGTAGCCAGTAAATAACGATATATTACCCGCAGTTACTTCGGCGATTAAATTGAGTAATTTTCGTGTGCTGGGCTAAAGTGGCTACAGCTAGGGGCGTTTTGTGTTCTGCTTATACAAAATACAACCGCAATTAACGCGCATTAATATACCGCTAATTAGAACAGGAATATTATTAAGAGGACTATCGAAAATCTGTCAAAGTTCGCGTTAGTTCACATTAACGTCATTACAAGAACACTTAATTTTTATGATATTAAAAAAATCAGTCATTGTCCAAGTAAAAATAATGATTTTTTTATGTTTATGATTTTTTTGTCTTGTAGTGTAGGTAAGTAAAAGAAATACTGTCTGTGTCTATTATTATTATTATGTCTTAACCATTTTAATTTTACATGCGTATTTCACGAAGTATTTAATTAAAATAAAATAGAATTCAACACAATATTCTCAGCAGAATATTGCGTGCCGACATTATCGTCAGACATGTCTATGGACGAAAATACCTGTAGCTACTTGTTTTCTGGCGCCCGTATAAAGGTATATACGCACCATTGTTCTCAGTTTAATCACGAGCTAAACGGTCGATGGCACGAAACGAAAATTTAGTGTTTTTTGAAATATGCAAATATGTGGAAGAACCAAAAATTACATCTGGCAGTGTTACATTAAAAAAAAATGATGCTAATTTTTTTATGTAGACCCATTTTCAAAAGAATTTAAGAAAAAAATACATGCAACTGTTCAAAGGATCTCTCTCCAAGCCAACATACAAGTTGACCGCCAATGGAAAAATTTTGCTTTCGAAGCCCGTATAAACACCATGTTCTCTGAAGAAATTGCACAAAAACGTCGGTGAAATTCAGAGTATGCAAAATTCGTTTTCCTTTGGCCACCATCTTGAAAAAAAAATATCAAAAATTAAAAGTCATGTGTTGTAACAAATTACACGGAATTTCACGCTGAAAATAATATAATGTCACCCCACTGGGTTCCTATAATCAGTGGTACTGTCCAGAATCTTAATACACTATATTAACTTCCAAACATAACTGTTTACATTGATAAATCACTATTGCAAACTGAACACTTTCAATTATTTGTTACTTGGTCTTTTCTCCAAGAACGTTTAAATTAAACTAACTCATATAACGATCGGCTGGCCCCTATATACTATTTTCA
Organism: Tetropium fuscum; assembly: GCA_964058915.1. Lineage (NCBI taxonomy): Eukaryota > Metazoa > Arthropoda > Insecta > Coleoptera > Cerambycidae > Tetropium > Tetropium fuscum. The sequence goes on along the minus strand of CAXKVY010018451.1, from coordinate 55,150 downwards.
AGGTTCTAGAACTTCTGGAAGCTTCTCGATTATTTCGTCCCATTCTAGATTGTGTACTTATATAAGAAGATAAGAACTTTTGATGACATAGTACCTGGTTTAAATTACATTTACCTGCAGAAACATCGTAACTGGGAAATTTTGTGGAATTAGTTCCAGATAACATCACCTATTTTTTTATATATCTGCTGTACTACAAGTGGGTGGAAAAAGCAAGAAAATTAGTATATTTTCATATATACTGTATCCAACGAGAGAATGGACTTGCACTCAAGCGAAAATTCGTCTGTTTTGGTCAGATCTCCGCCCCTTAGAACATTAGTTCAACGCCCTCAACGTCTTAATTGGCTCAGCAGGTAGCCAGGGCCGGCGCCTGGGTCCGATACCTACCTGGTACCTAATTATATAAAGTACCTACTACTGCCTACCTATTCACAGTTTGTATTTGTAGTCTCGCAAGTACGGTTATTTTAGTTGTGTTGTTTACGGTTGTGAAATAAGTTTTAAATCTATTATAAGAATGGCAGCAGCCAGAGACGAAATAAATCCACCATTATCGCCAATTAAGAAGAATAAAAGAGGCCAGGTAAAGAAATATAATAATAAATATGTTTTATTTAATACTATTCACCACCAGTAACCGTGGTCAATGTTTTATTTTTGTTTTTAATTTTAGGTCGTGCATCAAAGTCAAAAAATAATTATAATAAATTTATATAAGAAATTAAAGGAAGACGATCCGCAAATGCCGTACGAAGAGACAGTTTTAACACTAACCAAACAAACGGGCATTGGAAAAACTACAATGAAAAAAATTTTAGCAGAATATAATAGAACCGGTCAGGTAACGGAACCAAATTTAAACGCTCATACATTTATAATAAATTTATGTTAAATAAATAAAATGTTTTCAAAATAAAATTTATTTCACCTACTTACGAATTTATTTCATCGAATGACGGTCCTGCGTGGCTCGTTACAGAGCCCCTCCTCTTTAGTCGCCGATGCGCAAAGCAAGTCCATTCTCTCGTTGGATAGAGTATATATCGTTTGATATACAAACTAAAGTAAAAAATTGTGCGGCATTTTACAAAGAAAACCCGTACCAATTACTACAGAAGCGGTAAATCACATCACTATGCAATACAAAAAGGATATTTAGATTATTTAGTGTAAAATTGTATACCGCCACAATTTCTTGTGAATACAACTAGGGTCTCCAGTCCGCGGCTTACCATATCGGTCGCTATCTCTCTTCAACTCATATAAATCCCATTTCCGTTTTCGCTCAATTAGAAGACACCTGCATGAACAAGCCGGCGATTTACTGACTTTACTGCTCAGTGGCGTATCATCATAAGCAACCAAGGTGTAACTTCAAAAAATGTCTTATTATGTCATATTCATATAATATGTGCAAAACTTTAAGCCAAAAAATTATTTAGTTTTGACTGTAAATTTAAAATTATTGAAAAAAATTTGAATGCTGCGCGTACAACATAGTGCTCAATTTAGCCAATAACAATTTAAAATAAATGAAAGAAATTAAATTGCTATTGTGTACGAGTGCCACTGAGCACCGCATTAGTTTGCATATCAAACGAAAGCACTATAGTAGTATTTTTATAAGAAGTATTATAATGAGAATCAAAATTAAGTGTCAGTTTAATTTTTTTTATTTCCATTGCATCATTAGCTTGTCAAAGTATGTATGTTTCTTGTTTTTGTAATTAAAAAAAACTGACAAATTATTTATTTTCGTTCAATAAATCTTCTCAAATATTGTCTATTACATTGGCTTTGATTTACATACATACATTTAAAAAAAATATATTTTATTTAAATCAGCCCAAGGTTAATAATAGTTATTTGTATACCGTGGCCTAGCCCTACCTACGATGCGAAATTCCTTATCGCGTACCGAGAGAAACGTTATTGTGAGGCCGCCCCTGCGCCCGACTACTAGTATTTAGGTATATAAATTTACAGATATAAATAAACTTAACTAGACTGAACATAAAGAAAACAAAAGCTACATGGCATAGGAATTGACGGCCAAAAAAAATACTATTTCAAAATTATTTTTGCTCTGTATATAACACAACAGAATGGTGTATTTATATTATTTATTTTAATTCCGATTTATCCTACAGTGCTATATTTTCCTGTGTCCAGATTTACCATTTCACAGATCAACCAATGGGTTCTGGTGTTTTTGTACAAAATTAATATATATATATATATATATATATATATATATATATATATATATATATATATATATATATATATATATATATATATATATATATATATATATATATATATACATATATATATATATATATATATATATATATATATATATATATATATATATATATATATATATATATATATATATACATATATATATATATATATATATATATATATATATATATATATATATATATATATATATATATATATATATATATATATATATATATATATATATATATATATATATATATATATATATATACATATATATATATATATATATATATATATATATATATATATATATATATACATATATATATATATATATATATATATATATATATATATATATATATATATATATATATATATATATATATATATATATACATATATATATACATATATATATATATATATATATATATATATATATATATATATATATATATATATATATATATATATATATATATATATATATATACATATATATATACATATATATATATATATATATATATATATATATATATATATATATATATATATATATATATATATATACATATATATATACATATATATATATACATATATATATACATATATATATATATATATATATATATATATATATATATATATATATATATATATATATATATATATATATATATATATATATATATATATATATATATTTCACCATATTTGTGGTCTAGAACGATTCCAAATTTAGGAATGATATATAGAAAAAATATTTTTACTTACATAACGGAAAATAATGAATAATCAATTATGGAAACAGGACGGACATACCTGAAACAAGACAAACAATAATTACGATATTATTTTGGAATATGACAAACTTGCACTTTAAAAAACTTTTTTTCAATTTTTAATTAATTTTAATTTTTAATTAATATATATATATATATATATATATATATATATATATATATATATATATATATATATATACATATATATATATACATATATATATATATATATACATATATATATATATATATATATATATATATATATATATATATATATATATATATATATATATATATATATATATATATATATATATATATATATATATATATATATATATATATATATATATATATATATATATATATATATATATATATATATATATATATATATATATATATATATATATATATATATATATATATATATATATATATATATATATATATATATATATATATATATATATATATATATATATATATATATATATATATATATATATATATATATATATATATATATATATATATATATATATATATATATATATATATATATTATCCTTCTGAGAGGAGACACACCAGATAGTACCCATAGTACCTTAGATAAAATACTCCTACTCTAATGAATCCATAGTATTATTATTTTAAAAAAAATAATCCCTTACTCATTAGTAACAAATTTAATTTCACATTGTTCCTTCGAGTATTCATATATTTCATCATAAAAGTAGATGGGATATATTGAAATGTTGCACGTTGAGGTAGAAAATTATAAGTTCTTCAGTCAACGGTTAGGAAAAATTTAAAATAACATAACGTCACGCTAACGTGGCATATATACTCTTCCGTAACTGCCGCCACCTAATACGGCAATAAAAAATTATCCATCGTCACCATCTCCGAGGCATTTACATCTATATGTCAACGGTACATTTCCTTAAACAGTCAAAACAAGGTTATGTTGTTAAGCCTCCAACAAACATACCAGCAAATGAATATGTATAAGACATTGCAAAATATCCTTGCGTTACGGGATTTGCAATGATAGATCTACTTTCTAATAAACTATTCACTCGTAGCTTAACTGTAAAAAAATTGTTATAATGTGAAACCTTGTGTCACTTTTTAAATGACTAATACATAGCAAGCTTTGGCGTTTAACTAAACACCCACAGATGTATTAAATCGCCAGGGAGAGATTGTAGGTTGTTATCGATAAACGAAAACAGTCGGATATTTTTCGTTCAAAATAAGTTTGCCTCGTTATTTACATTTTTGTGTAAATAGTCGTCATGATTCAACAAAAATATCAGTCTCAATAAGGCAAACAACATGTTTTGTTATAAAGGTATAAGTATAAAACTGAGGTAGAAATTTAATGAAAGAAAGTTGAGAACAATAGAAAGATCAATCGTCTACCAATCGTCTAAATCGAAAGATCAATCGTCTACGTAAAACATACCTCTCTAAAATTTATTGTAAAAGCAACTCTGTAATAAAGGAGATCTAACTCCACGCGACAAATGTTTTTCGCAATTGTGGATTTTTTTTGTAGAAAATTTAAAAATAAACAGCTTTTGTCTCTTTTAAATTTTTTATACGATGCATATTTCCGAGATAATTCAAGTTTAAGCGAGCGAAAGATCGCCTACACCCTATAAGTCTCATTAGAAAATGGATCAGTAAACTAATATCATGTCAACACATTGCAACAGATTCCTTTGGGGCCTTTGGGAAAATCCGCCTAAAAATGTCGATCAGTCAGGTTATTTTTTAAATTCGGTACTAAATTTCGTTTACGACACATAAGTGAACAAAACGAAATTGGAGAGTCCGAACCGGCATTTATTCTGAAGGATAAATGTGGTGAGATGTGGGAGTCTTATAACTGCTAGTGTGTCCTTCAACTTGACTTTTCCGACAGACTAATAATAAATCTACAGATAAAGACTCCCAAGACCGGTCACGTTTTCATTATTTGGAATCGTCATCGGCATAATGGGATTTTGTCTATTCTTTTAAGGCACGTTTATTTTATTAAATAGATGTGGAATTCCTAGAACGCAGTTACATGCAACCAGCACCGAATTTTAAATCAAAACTATTAAAAATCAGAAGTGTTTTGCGTATGTCGTACTTTACTCTATAGGCTGGAAACACGCGAAATATAGTTGCAAAACGGATATTGGTGAAAGAATTTAGTGAGTTTGACTTTTGGTATTTAAATATTTGCGAGTGATGACAGTGGCGTTTCTTTTTACATAGAAACCTTACATTTTCGAATAATTATTCTGCGCCTAATCGAAATATACACATTTCGATTAGGCGTAGAATGACTTTTGGTATTTAATTATTTGCGAGTGATGACAGTGGCGTTTCTGTTTACATAGAAACCTTACATTTTCGAATAATAATTCTGCGCCTAATCGAAATGTGTATCTACAGTGTAAACTCTTTATAACGAAAGGGACCGAGCATTTTTTTGTTATAAAGGGTTTTCGTTTACGGAGGGAAGAAAGAAAAATAATAAAACCACCAATAATTACAATAATTTTTAAATTTGATTTCTTTCAATAGGTATCTAAGTAAATTATTCCAAACACATATAGTGTGTTAAATTATATAATTACACTGTTAGATACGTCTGTAAATATTTGCCGACGTCTAAAAATGAACATATTCCTTCGTAATAGAGAATGGCTGTTGCGCTGTAAAGAGTGTAATAATGTATGGGCTTTAAGGTAAATCAACCAAATTGTACAAATTTCTATGCTATAGGGAGTTTTTCATTATAAAGAATGACATTATAAAGAGTTTAAAATGTATTACTAACATTTCAGTAAGTTGTTGGGCGGCAATTTTGGTCGGGAGTAGAATTTATAAATCCAATGTGTTAATCAATATTGCTTTATAGTCACAAATTTACTTAGCGAAATATACATACATTAGAGTTGTTTTGCGGTTTTATTTCTAAATTTTTAATATTCCATATTCCATGTAAATTAGTGCCAAAAAGTTTGTTTTCCTAACCTCTGAAACATGTTCAATTTCCATATATTTATAATTATGTACAAGATAGATGTAACTTGCAAGCATCTACGAATATCTACTATCATATCATATTTTTGAAATTTTGAATATTAAATTATTTGATCAGAATTTTATTTTTATAAATACAATTTGGAAATTTGATATTTACGAGTATATTCCATATTCCAGAAAAACTGCAAAATAATTGCACTCAATCAGACAGTATATCGCATTAATTATTTTGAAGTTAATCATTCCATATTCCATATTCCATGTAAATTAGTGCCAAAAAGTTTGTTTTCCTAACCTCTGAAACATGTTCAATTTCCATATATTTATAATTATGTACAAGATAGATGTAACTTGCAAGCATCTACGAATATCTACTATCATATCATATTTTTGAAATTTTGAATATTAAATTATTTGATCAGAATTTTATTTTTATAAATACAATTTGGAAATTTGATATTTACGAGTATATTCCATATTCCAGAAAAACTGCAAAATAATTGCACTCAATCAGACAGTATATCGCATTAATTATTTTGAAGTTAATCAAACAATAATTTCAAAGTTAAATGGCAAGTTGTTGGCACTTGGACCCATGCAGTTCTTGGGGACAACACGTTTGCTGGCTATGGTACCAAAAATTCTAAAATTTGAATAATATCAATTTCAAAAACGATAATGAACGTGGGCAGCAAAGGGGCAAAAAACACTTCAAACAATTGCCGATACTCTCGTAATCACTCACGTCAATTACATATTGGGCATAAACAGTTAAACATACCCACACCTTTTCCAGTAATGAATAAATGTATCACGCCGTATCTGTTTTAAAAGGATTTTGCCTTTTGGAGAAACGTGGAGTTGAGCGAGAGAGTTCGTTGACCTCCCGAATAATTCGCACACTTGCAAGGTCCTCGTGCCATGCGTGGGCGGTAGGTACCATTGAGCGGGAGCTAGCTTTTTATATCAGTTAAGGCCCGCATTCCTTGCTTCACGTTAGACTACCAGATAGACAGGATATGTTCTTTTTCGACTAACATATTATCATAGTAGGAGCTCATATAAAATATTGTGAGAAAAGTATGTTTTAAATCAAATATTTGTTCTTGCCAATAAAACAAATACAAAAGGCCTTTTATAAAGAGTGTGATTTAAGCGCACATTATTATAAATACTTTAAAAAGCATTAAAATTTAAAATTATTATTTTGTGCATTAAAATATCACATACCTTGCAATAAATAAACATATATTTTAAGGAATAAGATTAAAACTCGCATTTTAATATATCGCTTTTTTAGAGATTATAATATATTTTAGTGCACGAATAATAATTCGTGCACTTTGTAAAATAACAAATATTGTTAATTAAGTAAATCCTTTGTTGAAAAAAGTAAATCAATCTTATAAAAATGACGTTCTTATCTTATAAAAACTATTATGCTGCTTTCGTTTCTGTGATGCACTTTTTAACAAGCGGCTAGCAACACCAGTTCCACTTTCGCTTTCACATTGCGCGCATGCGTTATACTGTCAATCCCGAATGGTTTTGCGTGCGATAATATGAATCGGACCTTGTGACAAAATCGATCAGCCGATCGTTACTCGTTTGATCGCAGCGCCACCACATGTGCCGTGGTAGTTTTATTACTCAATTACTGTTGGACGTTTTTCCGCGCATGCGAATTACAACGAAGCAACAGCCCCAATTTCAAGCGAGCAACTGATTGAAACGTTGAAACACCTTTTCCGCGTGTCAGAAAACCGACAGAGATTGGCTCGCAGTGCGGCGTGTTCAGGCGCGGCATATTTGATTTGCGTTGCGTTACGCGTTTGCGAGACGCGTTATCGATACGCAGCTTAACGTTAAGCGAGACACATCCAACGAATCGAGATGGTGTTTTGAACATTTCAGCTTTTTTAATGAGCATTTATTAATTTTAGGACTAACATATTTTTTTCAGTTCCACATAAAAGTTTTAGATGATAACAAATTTTATATACTGAGGATAATTAAATTAAAATATTGGAAATATAAAAATTCTAGTACGATTTTATTTAAAATAATGCTGATTTTCTTATTATGTATTAATTTTTTTCATTTAACTAATATAATGTTAGATTAATAATTGTAGATCAATTATATTTCAATATAAGGATGACATTTATTTTTAATCAACAGCACAATGATTTTTTAGTTGCGAGTTAATATTTATGAGTGTTAAAATGATTAAATTGTTAAATAAAATTATTAAATGATTAAATTAATTTATTGGTAATTTTTTTAAATGCTTGATTTGATTATTAATTGACAAAATATTTATTATAATGCTCGTTGTATTTATAGTAATGATCATTCAAATTGTCCCCTTTTACAAATACTACAGGAAATATAGTCGATGAAATACGCAAATCGCACCATGTAACTAAAATATTGAAACCCTGTAATAATTATAATCCTTTTGTTTTTCTTTTATCACATGAGAAGTTAGATCTATTGACATCATCTGGTCCAGATGACGTACCCATGTTTATAATTTAAAAAAAATCTAAACTATTGAACCATTTACGTATCTCCCTTATTAGTCATTTGAGGCTGGTAAAATTTTAACATCAGAAAAATATGATGGGAAAAGTTGTGGCTGTTTTCAAGAAGGGCCATCCAATTAAGTTATTCAGAAACTATAGACCCTTGACGGTGGGCTTTGGGGTGGCCTTTGGGTTTTCTAAAATGTTTGAATATTATTTTATCGATCGGTTATTAAAGTATTTAAATAAGTACCAGACTTTGAAAGTAAATCACCTTGGATTTCGCATTGGAAAGTCAACTACCACAGTTGTATTGTTGCAATATTTTTGTGATCTTAGCACGGCATTCGACTGTGTTAATCAAAATAGGTTGCTGTTAAACATATATAATTACGGAATAAGAGGCCAAGCATTAAATTGGGATATAACATTTCCTGAAGGCAGGAAACAATTTATTAGTATATATACGTAGGTATAAAATATATTGATGAAAAATGTTTTGCTCGAACTCACTCATTAAGGTCCACAGAGATCCATTATGAGTCCTGTGATGTTTTTATTATATATAAGCGAAATAGTTTCAATATCACCGGATACTCTGTTTACGATATCTGCAGATCATACTTTCTTACCCCTATTTGAAAATTGAAAATTTGAAAAAAATATGTATTGTGTCGCCGAGAAGCCGTGTGGTCTCTATAATTAGAGACCGTAGTATAGTTTGGATATTATCTAATCTTGTATATGTTTTTAAAAATCAGGAAAGGTTTATTGTGAATAACCAGTGTTATGTTATCGATATGACGAGACAAAAAAACCATTTTCACGTTCATTTTGCCAAATTACAAATTAAAAGTAGATCTCTAAAAGTAAAAAAAAGGTAAAAATTAAATGTTTTTATTCTGTCTGACTATTTTTGTGCGTCTTAATTTGTAAGTTTTGTGACTATTCCTAATAACAGGAAACATATTACTATTATTATTATTGTATTGAAACTTGCTGTGTGATACATAGAATATCACTTTTCAGTTAATATTTTCTGTTCTATTGAGGCCAGGGTTTTGACTAATCTACTCATAATTTTCCCTTCTCAAATATTATTATTTTAGCAAATTGTATCACATTGCGTCCTGTCAAATATGATATTAATATGGAATGATCGATGGAAAATATGCCGAAGTTGTCGTGTTATTCCTTTGTTTACAACAAGCAGTTTTGATAAAGCGTAAGAATTTTTCTTAATATCAAAAAAGAAATGACCATGAAAAGAGTATTGTATGTTCTCTTAATACAACTACTGATAAACCGCTGTAACTAAAGATCGATATGTTTGAAAACATTAGTAGAGAATAGTTATATAACTTGAAGGAACCTCCCACTGATCTAATGATAACAATTAATTTAAATTCTATTCACACGCTCCGTTCTTTAATTTGTCATTGTAAGGAAATGAATACATTTAAATATGATTTGAATATAATTTGATGGTACTTGAACCAAAAATATAAGCCATTAAAACTATTTTATAAATTAACACCGTGGTAGGAACTGGCCACACGAAGTTTCATATTAAAGAACAGGCAATTAAGGAGAAATTATGTTTCAAAGATTTGAATCTTATAGTGGATTTTAAAGTTGAGGCAAGAGTGATGGCCATAATGCGGCTCAGGATTGTACAAGAGATTCTGAATCTAATAAGTAGGAAATTAATTTTACCATAATTAAATAATAACTTCCATAGTAATTACTCACAGTGGGTACTTTTAAAGCAGCTCGAAATAGTAAATATAAACATCACATAACTTTGTCATAGGTACACCTACTAGCGGAATCATATCCCGCGATGTTCTCAACAAAAATAATAACAATGAAAAAATCACTTATGACAAACTAAAAACTGACTTGTTCATTGCAGTGATAAATAAATCCGCGGATGACGCGAGCTGGTGGTGTATAATATCAAGAGAACATCACAGGAGAATTACGTTAGAAATGTTTTAGAATCTCAAATAATGCCCTTTTCACCTTTTGCTGGAACTAATTTCATTTCAATGCTTGATAATACTAGACGTATACTGCCTAAATGGTGCAACAATATCTTAACGACATTAATATTCCCACAATGAGGTGGCCAGCTAGAAGCCCTGACCTGAATCCCATAGAACACATTTGGCAGATTATGGGCAAACAACTTAGGGAACTTCCTCTGCCCGAACACTTAACAAGAGCAACAAATACGGGCATATCAGATAGTTATTCGAGCAAGAGGAGAAAACACTAAATATTAGCGTTTTCTTGTTAGGTCTTGTTATTCAAGCAAGTCGTTAGTACTCCATTTTATGTGAGTGTAGGTCAAAAGGTAGTTTTACGTACTATTCATAATTCATAGGAAAGTAAAATCTTGCAGAGCTGAGAGAATGTGTATCTTCTATAATTTATTTTGACAGCAAACTCACTTTTGTTGAACATATGAACCATATTGTTTCTAGTGCCTTTAAATCTTATGGCTTCATTTACCGCAATTGCCGGGACTTTTCCAATATAAGCACCTTCAAATCTCTGTTTTACGCTCTGGTGAGGTCAAAACTAGAAAACGGGTCGATTATATGGTATCCTATTTATCACGTTCATCGTCAACATTTAGAATCCAATGAAAGTTCTTAAAGTTTTTGATCTTTTTGCAAGATGAATCTTATCCTCCTAGAGGTCTGTATCATGCTAATTAAATTCTTATTTAATATCTTGAATGACAAGCTTGATTGCCCTGATCTTTTAAATAAAATAAATTTTCTGATACCTCGCCTAAATTCTAGACAGCAAACTTTATTTTACTGTGTGAACTGTTCAATCGTATCGCTTCTGATTGTGATATTCACTGCGATAATTTGAAGAGTATATGTAACTGGTTAGCTCGGTTAGCTTAAGTATTTTAGGTACTTGTTTGATTTGTTGTAGTAAATTATATTTTGTTTGTTTGTTTTATGTTGTCATATATGAATATTATGCATATGCATATTTAGTTTGGCTAATAGGTATTACGTCTTATGTATTCGATTGCTGTTTTGTATTATTTTACTTCTACTTATATTGTTATATTTTAATTATTACTTGTATTGCTTTTATTCCTGTAATTGGGTTTTTCCTGTTGGAATAAATAATTATTATTATTATTATTATAGAGATAAGAAAGTTAATTAAAACAGCATTTTAGGAACATATTACGCTATAGTGTGATTATCGTTTATCGATTATCGCATGTGCTGATGATGGTGGTGTACTCAACAGGGTTACCGACATCCTGTAAAACTCATAAAAAAACACCGGGTATTTAATCAAATTTAAATCCGGACTATATATCAGTCCAACGTCAATATTGCACAGAAACTGCACTAGAGCTTCAAGAAATAACAAAGAAATCGGCTAAAAGGTTCTCAAAATATTTAACTTATAATACATATCTGGTGATGAGTCAATTTATTTCACAAGTGTAGAATTTAAAACCTAATAATAATATTCACCTTTCGTGGAGAATAAATTAAATATCTCATAGTATATAAATATCCCCTATAATATAACCACATATTTTAATAAACGATGTCATCCTAAAATTGGAATGGAATATTTCACAAACTAGTTTGTCGAGATACCTTTTTGATTTTCTAAGGATCAACCTCGTCGCATGATGGTATTAATTAACCCCGTTATCCCACACGGGGACCATTACCATTCTTACCTACGGTAAACTAATATACAAACATAAACAATAAGTAACGATCACATTTACCTGCGATCCAAAAACGGGTACAAGTTATAATATATAATATATAAGAAAGATGTACGAAGCTACTTAAACTGGAAATCTCAAAGGGGGATCTTGTTTATGTAGCAGGACGAATATCTAACTGCACGATACAAAATAAGGATTTTACGATGAATTTGTTGCTTGACAGAATACTGATCCAGTAGTTAAAAATGTGGATGCTTCTGTACAATGACATTAACATAACAACGTTACGTTAACAAATTAAAACTCAACAATACTCCCTGAACTAGTGTACTCATGAATACTGCAGCTTATGTGGACTGTAAAATCCAATTTACTAGACCAATGTCGACCCCGTACATTTTGATATTAACATATTAAATTATCGTCGAATACTATGCATTACCACGTCCTACCAGCTGTTTGGGAGCCAGAGGAGGCCGGAAATGTAACGATGTACTGTGTCCGACTTCCGCTAGGCCGTTCCTACAACTAACTGACAAAGGCCCACGCTTCGATACGCAGCACCATGCTCGACTTCTTAGATAAATAACCTTGCTGCATGATGGTTTTATAATCATTTTCCGCCCTGGGCATCAAACAAAGCGACAACGCACTGAGATAGCTAGAAACGGGCCCGCCGATTTTCGTGGAATTTTACACGTTAAAAATAGTACCGTAAACATGAAACATGTATATTTGGCCAATTAAAATAACTTTAGAAATCCTCGTAGATATACTGGATCAGAATAAAATAGTTAGACCTTGCAGGAAAAATTGTAGATTTATTATATTAATTTTAGATTAATTGTGGACAAGGGATGTGTACAATTTTTTGTGAGCCAAATATTAGTTTTGCGATGACTCAAGATACAAAAAAACTTGCAGATTTACTCCATACTTGCATATCAAATTTTAAATTAAGAAAAAAAAGTTCTGATGAAAACTATAGGGGTTGGCATTTATAGGTACCCCTTGTAACAATATCTCAAGGTTGGAGAAATTGTCACATACTGTAATTTTATTAATGTAAGTTGTTGGCCGAAGAATTTCTTTCATCTAGATTATTCCATTGTGGAGAAAATTAATACAAACAATTTTTTTGCCCCAACTTTAACAGGGCTGAGTAACTTGGAGGGACGGTGTTTTGAAAAAAAAAATTTGAAGGAACCCCTTAATTTTTTATGAAAATCAACCTATTAAAATATTTCGCATCAATTTAGAAATATCTAACAATTTGGTGCTGTATACTTGAAAGAATGTTTTCGAACAATTTTTATACAACTGCATTAGTTGAGGAAACATTTCTAAAACGTTTATAATATAGAACCCTTATAGGCACAAAATGGGCATAATGTATACAAGTAATTGGTTGTATTAGTAGTTCTCATTGGACCACAGCGTTTAATGGATAACTATGTGTCTATAGGATATTTAAGGAATCCTTTATATCACCGTTATACAACAGTTAAATAATACCTATAAATAATAGAGCAAAAAAGGACCTATACTTAAAGAACTCTAGAGGAACTAGTATAAGGCAATCCTATTGGTATTCTATTATTATACGCAATAGTCCTGTTTTATTGCACAAAGTAATACTAATAAAGGTTTTCCGTTCTGCAAATATTTATTATGATACAAATGTGAAAAGTCTATGCTTAAGGCACGCATATGAAAGCTTGCGGATCGAGCGAAGGGAGTTCTGCAATTCATATATATATATAGGTGTCTTAAACATGCTTTTCAAACGTGTATAATACATTTTTTCTCATTCATGTATTAAAATAATTAAATGCAATTTTTGAAACTTTTATAATGACAGTATTTTTTTGAGATGACGTCGCCGCCAGATATTTGTATTGTTAAAATTAATTACCTACACTAAATATATTAATTTAAATTTACTTTTCGGACTTGTTCGCAAAAGTTTCACTTTTAATGCATGGGTATAAAAGTTCTCTATATTAATCATATTGCAGATTGCAGAACAAAATGGGAAAGCATAATAATAAACGTTTTAATAAGTTATTTATTTACGAGTTCAAGTGGTTGTTAAATTAAACCTCCCCAAGACGCGTATATAATTATTTTGTAGACTACAGAACGTCTACAGAATAGCTAGCAAATTTGTACCAAATTTCAACGGTATGAAACAGTTACAGAGCATATTTGTTCCAGAAGCTAAAAAGGCATATAGGAGGTACGCTACTCTGTAAACGTCCATGGAACAATGAAAGACAGATTTCCTCTATAAAAGTATTCAACAATTTAGTCACGGAGGCGAAATAGCACTTTGACAGCACTTATAGTATACAACTGCATTCGAAGAGCAACAACACAGATCTAATACAACAAAAGTGGTCTAATATTTGTAAATGATGTTAGTTAAGTATGCGCTCACCTCATCTATGTAAATTAAACTTAAACTTCACACAAAATTTTGACATGACTGATTATAAAAACGCAGAAATAACGGAAACCTCAAAATTGTGAAGCTAATTAATTTAACTTGAAAAGGAACTGTATTTATTTATGATGTGCCTACGCAGCAGAACAAAAATAGATTTTTTAAAAGAAAATATCTGTAAAATTATGATATTATGTAAGTCTTTTAATAAGAACTTCGAGGAACTTCTTTCTGATGGAATAAATACACAACACAACAACTAGATGAATATAAATCAGATTTAATTAACGCTTCCAGAACTTTTACCGAAAAGTTTTGTTTTACACCCACCGACCCTCGCGTTCCAATATCGTACAACAGAAACCGTCGAGTTTTCGTATTTAAATAACAAAATTTGATACTTTATGTTTCTACTTATTGTATGGTAATGTTTCCTAACAATAGATGAATATGTAGATGTTTTTCGACTATTTAGATTGTATAGAACAAACTGTAGTATAAGGCAATATACGTGTTTAGCATATCAATATCTTGGTTAGATATATTACATATTATTTTGAGTGATATTTGAAAATCTGTAGGAAACGTAAAATATAAAAAATTGTGCACATTATTATATTATATGTGATATTAGAAACCCTCATAAAATAAAAATTTATACGGAAATAATTTCCAGTTTCGGAAGTAGTTAATAGGTCCGTAGTAGTTTCGGTAGTTTTAGGATAACTTTAGTCATCTCCCGGGGATGCTTGCTAGTCGGCAGCGAAACGAGCGTAGGGATCAGTGTTTTGGTGTTTTTGGAAACTACTTCGGTGTTAGTGCTACATCAAAGATCCCTATCCTACCCAGGAATACAAAAATTGACAATAATTAAACGTAAACCTCATAACGTACCGTAAAACTTATATATACGAAATAAATAATTAACTTTTAAAAATTTCAAGATGCCTTGTGTCCATTGGGGAGTGTCACCTTAATTTGGATGAAAAATTTTAAAAGGCAACAGAGAAATATTTTTTTTGTTCAGTTAAAAATTTTGTTCGATAAAATCAAATTCAAAAACAATATTTTTTTCCAAATAAAAATAAATTCATAATCAAATATTCATTAAAACGTTACATTACAATTAAATACTTGTAATTGAACATTAAAATATTTGCCATATATTTATTTAAAAAAACTAGAAATAAAGGCTAAATACAATTATGTTAAAACTATATTTATATCTGAAAATCCTGGTATTTTCCGTTGTCATCCGAGCCATAACACTTGTTATGGCTCGGTTATCACTGGCTAACACTCTTATCCCAGCCATAGCACCACCCCACACACATCACTTTTGTTTAATGGGAAGCCCCATTCACTGACATTTGTAACTGTCTTCGAAATAATACGCTCCTCCTCGGTCACAAAAACTGTAGGAAGTTCTGGTGGTGCATTGGCATTCTGTACTATTATTCGGAGCAGCTGTATGCCGACTCGCGGTATACCATGGCTTTTTGTTAGGCGTCATATGATATTACAATATATACTGCGATTGGGAGCACGAGTAGGTTTTAGCGGTCTGAAATGTAGTATACAATGAATTTAAAGGCTTGGCATTTCTACTACACCGAGCTATACTATGACTCAGTGCAAGAAGAGATTATTATTTTAAATCGGTTGGATTTTAACAGGCATCTTAGGCCACATTTTATATAAAATTTTATTCATTAAATCGTCTCGGCAATCGCCTCTTAAAATGTTTACATCTTGTTTTGTAACATTATGCACATCATGAAAATATTCCGAGGCGGAGGCGAGGTAACAGCGCCGTAGACGAAATTTTATTTGTTTTTTAGGAATGCAAGGTCATTTTGACATTATAAAATAAGCGCGGATACAGGGGGGGGGGAGGACGCACCTGATGGGTCGTGTGCAAGAAGCCCTAACTACAAAACTAGTCCAGTTGTTAGATAATTTCAAGTGAATATTTGAGCCACAGGTAAAACACAATTTTGGGGGCATTCAAATCCTTTGCCTAATTTTATAATTAACAATTTATATGAAAAAAGAAACAAAAAAAATCGTGTTTGTCCTGCTGTTGTCCAGAGGATGATGGGACAAGTCAGATGAAAAGTGAAGGTTATCGAAGGCAAAGGCATTACCTTCAATGGCCCTCGCTATAATATCACTATCAATAACTTATTAACTCATTGTTAATTGTTGTAATATTTAGTTCGAAAAGCAAGTTTTGTAAAAGTTATGAGTTTAAAATTATTTTCCGAAAACTTTAGGACCATGCGTTAGTATTCTCACGCATCTTATACCTACTCTTTCTTCATATCAAATCTCAAGGCACACTATTACGTAGCGGGACAGACATAATATCAGACACTTTTCAAATGTTATCTGGAGTACCCACCTACCTACTTTCACTACACGAAAGTGTCACTTTCTTTGACAAATACACATAATACGTTACAGCGCGCTCATAATAAAATACGATGGCATGAACACACCATGTAGAGATAATAAATACCGATTGAATTAGAGCTATACTAAACTCAATTTCTTCGCCTTAGAAATACCGCAAATTCCAAAGGAACTGGTATAATTATTACACTTGCTTGACCACTTCAAACGAGTATTCATTAAAAACGGCTTGTACGTTTTAATACTACAATATATAGATATATAGAAGCAATTCGTTCTTGTGTATTTTCATATTTTTCATGGAAACGTAATGAGATATTTCATATCATCACACTGCATTTTATTCACTAGCTGTATCACAACATTCAGTGAAGGATCCGTGACCCTCAACGATGACATTTTACGGGTCATTTATAATATTATTAATACGCTGATTAAGATAAAGATATAAAAAAATTTCACCCCACAGCAGTTTACAGCATAATCATTTTAAAAAAAATGCAACATCCTATATATTATTCTATTTTCTGAAATAACTTGATCTTTAGAACATTGCGGTGTTAATTATGTTTCCTAAAATTAAAGAAAACATTATTTTAAGGACATGAAAAAAGTTGTTAATAAACGACGATATTTATTTTATACGGCATAAATAACGGTAGATAAAAAATAAAGAACACTATTTTATGCATAAAATTATAATTAATGAATTAAGACTTTTTTTAGAAGATGTTCAAAAACACTACCTCGGTCTGCAATACATTTCTGGGCTGGGAGAGGTCTGAGCACCGGCTGGCTCTTGGGTGACCAGGGAGGCTTGGGGACGGGCTGTGGCAGTCCACCTGAGACCTGGGAAGACTCAACATCTGTTGCGGGCGTGTGATCCCCGGTAAATGGTAATGAGGACGGAGCGATAAATCTCGGTAACTCCTTTTGATACTTTGCCACCAAGCTACCCGTAATAAATAGGATGGTTTGAAGAAAAGAACTCTAAGTAAAAAAAGGAGGAAAGTACAAGGGGCCTAATGAGGCCTAAGTGCTGTAGTGGAGGTGAACCACTACACTCCGACATACATACATACTGGTGCAATAATGATTTGATTCGTATGGTTTATATCTATGACGTACCCGCCAACTTTAAAGATGTAAGTAAAGAGTATATATTATACTATATTAAACTTTTATAATAGGACATCAATCTGACCTCGAACTTGATTTTTATTTCTTCGGAAAATATAATAAATATGTACATCTGGAGTGGCTAAACAAAATTAAGTAACACAATAAGTATTACTACAAATAAATACTACTACTACAACAAATAAATACTACAAATAAATGTTTTTATTAAAAGGTTTTGAGCACAGATTTGACATAATAAATGGCATTTAATCAATCATTTAATTTTTATAACTGGCGTAAGTAATTAACTAAAAAATTTACACAATGATCTCTTCTCAAAACGACCTCAAAATACAAATAAAATTTTACTACAGTCTGACAGACTTGACAACAATGTTTACTGGTCAGTTGATGACGTACCTCTCGACGTACCTACACCTATTTTCGTTTTGAATTCGCTATATGTAAGATATTGGGTAAAAAATAAAATATGTACTCGTATGTACTTGCCTCAGTCAAAATGAAGTAGGAATAGACTCTCTGGTTCTAGTCAATATACCAAGAGTTCAGAAGAAAAAAACATACTGTGGATATAACGATATACCCACATTTTAGTAATGATATTCCTTATTTCAGTATCAGTCATGCTGCATTATTGTATTGATTAAAGTTTTATTTTGCAGCGAGCCGGAAAATATTGGCAACAAATATTTTCCCGAGACCCTATACTATCTATCCTTTCAGGGTAATTATGGCAAGCAATTTTCAGCGCCTCGCCCGTCGCGTCAATGGCAGACCCATTTGTATAAGCAAACTTAAATATTAGCAAAACGTCGAATTCGTTATTACAAAAACGCGGAAATGAAAGAAGCCGTCTCTATATAATTGCTTCCGAAGGAAACGGTGATGAAATAGGTCTTGATCGTTACTACATGTTTATATTATGCGCTGAAATTATTGGTTTGGAGCGAATTTTAAACAAATATTTTTAATCAGTGATACATAGCTGAACTGATTATATCGGCGAGGAAGAATTTCCGTAACTTGCCGAAAACACTTTTACTTCACCAAATGTTTATATTTCATGCCAATGAGCAGTCGTATTTCATTCATCTGCATCCATTTGAAACAAATAATGTAAAACATCGGAATACCGAAATATAGAACACGAATTATTAGTATACATTATGCAATCTACGGTAATTAATATTCAGTAGTCTGTTACCAAACTTTAAAACTAGAATAAACATTAATTTCATATACATAGGTACTACGTGAAGTTATGACGATCCAGATAATTCACGTGAAAAAAGTACATTAAAAAAAAATTTTGCAATGAAAATCTCTTAAGACAAAAATTTAAAAAAATGAGAATTACAAAAAATGACATCGAGGATCACCGTTACAATATGATGTTCTCTAAATTTCACTAATATGAAGTGTTACAGTATTGGAGGCGACCTTAGGAAAGAACGTTTTTTTCGTGGAGAGGTTATTTTTCACTGCTTGTGAAATCTTACTAACTGTAGGCACACTCTACCAGATATCTGAACTAGATATTTGTATAAACCAGTTGTCGCGCATATCATTGTGCTCCATCAGTGTGAAATCCGTTTACTTACTGGTAGACGCGAGTAATCGCAGTCACATAGGAGCTATTGTAAATATGCTAACAGCAGACATGTCGAATTTTAATGTTGCTACAACTCGAGAAAGAAGAAAAGTGAACAAACTAAAGCATGTTGTCGCCAAATTGTAACATGGGTGTAGAATAGATCTGTATTCTCTTTAACTAAAAAATTTCTATATTTTGAATTAATTTTGCGGTCCCTTGAAATTCGAGTTATACAGTTTTGACTGTTTATAACTATATAAATACATAGTTATATTTATTATCTATATTTAGAATTGACGTTCCTATATAGTTTTGTTATTCAAGACTGTGTTGCCTTTTTTGGTGAACCATTGAGAATTTTCCGTAATATTTGGCTTTCAACTTCTACTTATCCTGAAATATGGAAAACAACAAGAATTTGGCCATTCACAAATCCGGTAATCATTAATAAACAATTATAGACCAATCTCTATTATCTCCAACTTTGGAAAATTATTTTAAATAAGATTATATAATAATTACCTATATTTAATGTTCACTCAAGAATATAACTCATTTTCAACATGGATTTATGGACAAGAGACCAATGATCACCAATTAGACATGTGTAACAGTGCATTTCTGAAATTTTAGTTATAAAGGACAAGTAGATGTAGTATATACTGATAAACAAAAATCATTCGATCAAATTGATCATCTTATTTCCTTGACAGGATTCTTCAATTTGTTGAATATGGTGGTTTTCAACCGCATATGTCAGCCAGGTCAGGAGATCCGCAAGGAACAAACTTGGGACCGCCTTTATTTTTAATATTTGTATCAGCGCGCTCCATTTAGTTAACACATTCGATTATTTGCATAAAGGTCAGCGAGTGTGGTTAGGTTAGATTACTGTTATTTATATATATATATATATATATATATATATATATATATATATATATATATATATATATATATATATATATATATATATATATATATATATATATATACATATATATATATACATATATATATATATATATATATATATATATATATATATATATATATATATATATATATATATATATATATATATATATATACATATATATATATATATATATATATATACATATATATATATATATATATATATATATATATATATATATATATATATATATATATATATATATATATATATATATATATATATATATATATATATATATATATATATATATATATATATATATATATATATATATATATATATATATATATATATATATATATATATATATATATATATATATATATATATATATATATATATATATATATATATATATATATATATATATATATATATATATATATATATATATATATATATATATATATATATATATATATATATATATATATATATATATATATATATATATATATATATATATATATATATATATATATATATATATATATATATATATATATATATATATATATATATATATATATATATATATATATATATATATATATATATATATATATATATATATATATATATATATATATATATATATATATATATATATATATAATATATTTAGCAGATTTATTTAGGTACTTGATTTTATTGAATATCGAGTTGAATATACTTTAATCAACATGCCCAGAAGAAAATGCGAGGCTTGTGATTCATTTTTTTGAAAAAAACGAAATGGTGAAGACCTTTATTCGTGCACATTTTGTAATAGCGAATATAGCCGGCATGCCACACGGATGGTAATCATTTAATAAAATGTGTGAAATGTCCCGAATCCATGAGGGGTCCATTAATAACAATAAGTGTATTTTATAAATATTTTATTACGTAGTGCAAGGATATATTAAATTTTACAAATTTAATTTATAAATTGTGTCCAAGATAAGGATCTATCAATCAACCTCAAACGTGAAAATTCAATGTGACGCTTAAATTGAACATTGGATCTCTTTGTATATATAACATTTCAAACAAACAAAAACGGGATTACCATGCACTTTAAGATAAAACAATCATTTAGAAGTTTTAGAAACTTGCCTTGGTCATTTTAACAAATTGTGGTCGTTAGTTAGCCAGGAAAATACAAATGAAATGTGCGATGTTCTAAAATGTATCGATGTAATGTGTAATGTATCGATATGTTATAAAAATGTATTTGATGTGAAATAATATTTTTATCGGAACATTTAACGATCATTCTAGGCGACAAAAGTACCTAATATTTACAAATATTGCTGTGCTCTGTGGGTAATCCAAGTCTGCAAAGTGGGAATATATTTTTTCGTTTTCTGCATTTTACATCACTACAAGGAAGTAATTACTAACTGCTAATATAATTATACAAAGAAGGAAGTAACTACTACTTTTAATTATAAAATTAATAATAATAGAACGTTGTTCATCTTATAGACTTAGAAATACTGTTTGAATCCAAATTTAATTTTATTAAAGATATTAATAGTCGGGTTGTCTCAGCTTCTAAATCCCCAGGGAATTTCCGAATATTATAATATTTATATATTTTTCTTTTTCTTTATTTTCTTGAAAAGTTTATTTCTTTTCGAGAAAGAATACACATAGTGTTTATCGTGAGCGTGGTATCGATAATGCTATGTACTCCTTCATGCATATTAGTTGCAGCCATTAGTAATCAGAAGAACTGTTTTGTGATGCCATTTATTTATATTTTAATAAATTGCAAGACATATTGTCCTGTATTCATAAAATTACGAATTTTTTTTGTTCATAAGTTAGAAACTCATAAATGTTACCTCTTATTGTAATTTTGCAAGTATAACTGTAATATATCGCTAATAACACTCGGAGTAGTTTCCACAAACACCAAAACACTTTCACTTCGCTAGACGCGCGTTTCGCCAACCAAGTTGGCATCATCCGGAGACGATTAAAACTGAAACATCAGTTTTAATCGTCTCCGGATGATGCCAACTTGGTTGGCGAAACGCGCGTCGAGCGAAGTGAAAGTGTTTTGGTGTTTGTGGAAACTACTCCGAGTGTTACAGTTACATCAAAGGTTCCAGCCCTATCCAGTTATATCGCTAATATTTAATGCCTGCACCTTTTTAAATTCTATCTCATCTTTAGATCTTTATGCGACATTCAATTTGTTAGTTTACATGGGATAATTCACAGCTCTCAAGCTAACTCTAGTTTATGAAAATTTTAATATTATTTTTACAATTATTTTCAATACTTGTAATTATTAATAAATATTAGTTTAAATTTTTGAATGTGGAGCATTATCATTCTTTTTCTTTAATAAAATTTCGTGTAATTCGGTATTATTACCTGTTGGAAACTAAATATTTTTATTATATCAAATAAGGAAAAATATATATTTTTAATAAATTAAGTTTATAATTAAATGTCTTATGGATTATAATAAACTCAATGGCGGCGAAAAAAATGTAGTCATGAACAACTATGTATAACAAGTTTATTTATAGTTGGGGACATAACAATAAGACGTGATTAAAGCAAATATTGATATAATGTGGCCATTAGTGTCAACATCATTGAGATAATATATAAATACTATTAATACAATATTGAAGTCACCAGTTTAGGTCAACCAGAACAGTATTATTTTTTTACAAGAAAACAGATAGATATATGTAGAGATTCTTAAACCCTAGAAGAATAATAACATTATATAAAAGCATATTGACGGGTTTTATAAATATATGAAGGCAATTTTTCTCAAATGTAAATAAATACGAAGTAAATAAATATGTACACAAAATATTAATTAAGTTAGGTAGTAAACAGATCACATTATAAAATCATTTCAGAAATCTAGACTGTGGTTTACAGTATCATATTTTAGAAACGTCTATATCAAATGCCATATTCTGCTTCTTAAATCTATTATTAAAAAGTGGTTATGGACCTCGGTAAGCCTTATGATTTAGTTGACCATGACATTCTCTTGGACAAGCTCAACGACTATATTAAGTGAGGGAAATCAATGACCTGCTAAGGTCACATCTTACAGGAAGATGACAATTCCTTGAAATTACTGACATTTTGTGCTTTGATACATTTTATGGACGCGGTAATGATCAGTCAGGTTTCCAGTCATTGTTATTCCTATTATCGCACCTAGAAGTTTTAGCAAATATTTATAAAAATTTACTTATGTTAGCCGGGAATAATAGCTTCCAATTTATGGCCAAGAAAATAGCATTTCAAAGGTGATTTGTAGCAGGTGAATTACTGGTCCATAAATCAACTTCGTACAACAAAAACTTATTTTTTCTTCAGACCGCAGTAGACATGACATTTCTTAACTCATTTCATGACATAATTTGACTTTTCTGAGTTTTCACTAATCATACGTTGAATGTGTTATTTGGGAACTTTATGGAAGAAATTATAACCAATTTGGTTGATATTCAAACTGAAGTGTAGTATTTTCGAGTAATAGTCTAATTCATACCGATTCGGAATGGCATCTAGAAAATTGTGCGAAAAAATTGAATCCTCACATAAACAATTGCAGAAGTTATGAACAAATAAAGATTTAAAAATAGGGGATCTAGTTATTCGCAAGTAACTCAACAACTGTAATAGGCGTTAGATTTAATTTGAAAAAAGATTGTGATTAGGAAAGGGGGCAATTAAAAATGATGCAATGTTGCGATCTCATTTAGTATATTGTCAAAACGTCTCCACAGAGTGAAATAATTATAGAAGATTTTGTTTAACAGATACACGGGTGGACTATAAACTACAACTCATACAAAATAACTTAATTAACAATGCGCTCATTTTGTTAAAAATCACTGCAAAAAATTTTTTCTGCCAAATTTTTTCCATTAAAGTGTAAAATAATATTTTTCATATTTTTCGAATTTTTTTATTATTATTAATATATTTTTTTATATCTTACGGCCGCGATTATTGTGGCAGGGCTGCCACAATAATTGCGTTCCGAGCGGAGTGCTATTTTCAGGGTGAAATTTTTATTAATAATTATGATGGTGTAATTATGATTTCGGGAGTCGGGGCTTTTTTTTTGGAAATTTCGACCACTATCACAGTTGCTACAAAAACTAGCCCCCCCCCCCCTCCGTTTTATAAATATTTATTCGTTCATAACTTTTGCAATTGTTTATGTGCACAATTTCGCACAAGATTCCCCCCTAATGAGAAATTTTCACATCTATGTACTAGGCCCGTATATAACATAAATTGTATTCACAATATTAATTACAATTTGCTTTAGCACAATTAGCGTTCCGGGTAGTATAATTACATTAAATTACCATCAAACAATAAACTTTGCTTTACATTTCCTTTATCGCACCGCATTATTAAATATCTGACTCAATGGGAGGCTGTCAGGTTCTCCTGTAAGTAGACGTAAATAGCAAAATTGTAAATAACCCGAAATCCTCCATCCAATTACCAGACGGGATTGGCAATGAGACGGGATTGACAATGAGCCGGCATTGAACTCCCACGTGTTGCTTTTATTCAACAGTTTTCCAGTCATGGGAAAACATCGATAACCCATTGAAAACTCTAATTACCTTTTACAAGGCCTTCGCAGAGACTCAGCTCAGAAGTACATGCTCGACCAGTCAGCTCACCTTCGTCACGTCTTTACTGAACCCATACGGGTCATTACATTTTTACGTGCAAGTTCACGGCCGGTCCCCGTTTGGTACTTGTGATTACCACTATTCAAAATGTTTAAACTAGGCGGTTGTCCCTCATGATTTCCTTTGTGTCGATGTCAGTGGCGGCCAGTGAATTTACTTCAGGGGGCGCAGGCGCATTTTCAATAAATTACATGTACATTAAAAAACATGAAACATGTGTGAAACTGTTGTGCGAAACATTTTTTGTGAATGCGCAAATTTTTTCGACTAATTCAGCTTCCAAAATTGAAAATTTCAAAATTTTGGAATTTTTATCTCGAGAATGGTGAGGTTTTGAAGAGAACCACAAGAGCCAAAATTTGTCAAGATTGTAAGAAATAGACAAACATTTTTTTCAGAATTTTTAAACGACTTTTTGAAAAGGTGCAATCATGCAATTTTTGTTGCACTGGAAAGTGCATCAATTTATTGAAGACGAATTTTTAAAGTTTGCACAAAATATTTGTTTTTAAATTACGAAAATGTTTATCCCATAGACTGCAAGGTTCTATTGAACCTTGCTTGTTTTAAATAAACCATTAAAACAAGAAATTGTTAGATTTTTCAAGATAAGTTTAATTATTCATTTGGTACAAGTAGATCAAAGTAGGTGGGAAAACTCTTGTTCTCAGCGCCTGTGTTCACTATTCACTTGGATACATTCTTGAATTCGATGATAAAAACTAATCTTGAGCATTTCGGACCATTTCTGCAGGAACATGGAATGCGACACGAATTCTTTGCTTCATATCATCAGTTGCTAACAACTTCCGTTCAAAAACCTGTTCTTTTATGTGACCCCAGAAAAAAAATCTAACGGAGTCAAATCCGGAGACCTGGGTGGCTACTCCTGTATGGGACTATTCAGTCCAATCCAAGAACGAGGGAAGGGACGATTCAAACGATACAACGCCCCAAACATTAACGGTCCAACGAGTTTGAATTGTGCTGTTCCTTCTCCAAGATGGATGTTCTGCTGCATAATAATGAGGATTGTGCGTATTCAGGCCACCACAGTTCTCAAATTTAGCTTCATCACTGAACAGTGACCAGTACTCGATCAAAAAGGAACGGATTCCGTGCGAGTTGATTATGGCTCCAATTACAAAATTTCAGTCGGCGGGCAGGATCTTCGGGTGTAAATAGCACACCAACACGCAAGAGTGACAACTTGAGCCACAAAGTGATAGTAAATAAATATGTAAGTACACACGAAGGTTTCTCAGTTTACAGAAGAAATGCGTATGTTCTAATTTTATATTGCTGTTTATCCAGTTCATAAATTTTTTACGTGAGTTTACTTTCCGAAATATTTTTAGATGGCAACTAATTTTGAATTATGTAGGAATGCAGTAGGTAAGTAATTAGTTGGATCAGTTGACCGTTGGTGAAGTTTTATGCCACGTCATTTTAACATACTTACACTATTATTAAAAATTCGTAAAAAAATTCAGTAAACTGAACTGTACTAATACAAACATATTGGGACTATAAGGCAAGCTGACAAGTAGACAGTGTCATATAATGATGAAATTATGAAAGATACGGTTAGAGCCTTTAATAAATTCAATCGAACTAAGCCTTGAGGACTGTCTAAATTACAAACAATAATTACGCAATCTGGTAACCTTGGCTGTACGAAGATAAAAAACCGGCCACGTGCGAGTCGGACTCGCGCACCAAGGGTTCCGTACCATTATCTATAAAAACGGCAACAAAATCACGTTTGTTGTATGGGAGCCCCCCTTAAATATAATTTTTTTTAATGGTAGTATCTCGTCCGACCGGCGACTTCGGCATTTATTAGCATACAGATTCAGGTCCATGTCCATATTTAAGGGAAGCCCGCTTAAATATTTATTTTTTTAGTATTTGTTGTTATAGCGGATACAGAAATACATCATCTGTGAAAATTTCCACTATCTAACTACCACGATTCATGAGATACAGCCTGCTGACAGACGGACAGCGGAGTCTTAGTAATAGGGTCCCGTTTTACCCTTTGGGTATGGAACCCTAAAAAAGCATTTTATACAGCCAAAATTAATAAAACATCAAAAGAAATTTGGTCTACATTAAAACCTTTACATAATATAAATTTAAAAAAACCTAAATTTACCAGGTAATTTATTTGATGGAAATATTATTAATTCCTATTTTATAAATTATAAAGCTGATTTTACAGCATATGCCTATCCAATTATATTTTCGCCGAAAATTATAATTTTGGCCACTATTTTGAGTAGACGTGAGTGTTCCAAAGTGCGGTGCATAATAAAAACAAGAAGATTAAGAATAATGAACTGTTCATTTTCATTTAAATCATATTCCGATGATGACAGCGTGAACTGTAGTGATTCCAAAGTTAGTGAAAAACTTTGATCAGCGATTACTCATAGAATGTTGTTGGTCCATTGGATTGGCCATATGCGACCATCACTGAGACTATTTTTAATAAAAAAAATTAACAAAATGTTCAACCACTCGAAATTAAAACGGTCTTAAAAATTATGATTTAAACTCGGATTAAAACTATATTATAAAAATATATATGTGAAAGAAATTGGATCTTAATCAGAGATGAAACGGATATCCGGAGACTACCCGGTACCCGGCCTAAATTTAATGTCGGGCCGGATGCCGGATAGTAGCTGAATATTCGGCCGGATACCGGATATTCAAAAACTGCGACACAATTCCCTAAAATCAACTTTAATACATAAATCTTTGTGTGGTAAATAATAATAAACTGGCTTATAATTATGACTGCTTTTCTTTAAAGTAGAAAAAGTTACAAAAAGTCACAAAGAAAATATAGAACCTTCTAAAAAAACTAAAATGTTTTGAAACATGTTTTGTCTTAATTGTTTTTAGTTTTTACGACGCAAATCATGCAGCAAGCAGCGAGCAAACAACTGATACTGATACCCGAAACCGCCCGAATCGATCCGATCGCGTTCGCTGCGCATCGCCTGTGCGACTCGAACGCCTGTGTTGGACGGATATCCGGCAGCCGGATATTCGGCCTCGCAGCTCGCCGGACATCCGGTATCCGATATCCGCCCAAACAACTATCCGTTGCATCTCTAATCTTAATACTTTAGTATTTAATAGATAATGGTTCAACTGTTTTGACCAATGTAATATTTTTCTAACTTAATGATGATAAAAGGTAAAATGTGCTATTACAAATAGACAACCTCATAAGGCAGCATTAAAAATAGTTAATTCGTGTGCATAGAACTTTTAGCCTGATATCCCCCATAAATTTTGCAATTTATACCATTTGTCTTTTTTCAGTCACGTATGTTTGATAAAACAACATTCTATAACTACATTTGTCACCAATCACATCGATTGCGACACATACTGAACAATAATTTTTTCTATAAGTTTTATCCTTACCATTACTTACTTAAATCCATTTTCAATCATTTTTTAAGAACCATATTATTAATCAAGACAGTGTTGAGCAAATTAATCGGATAACCTCACGTTTACGGTGTGTGTACAAATTGCATTGAATGATTCCATTCCATTCTGCATTTAACAAGCGATTACTCAACCGTTAAGCTAGTATTATCAACTAGTCTGGAACTCTAATAATGATAGACTTTTTAGGTTGAGACCTTCTAAACCCGCTTGTCTGTTAAAATGGCTGCTATCCAAACGAATTTTTAATTAAACTAATCGAGAGCAAGTGATATGGTGAGGATAACCTTAGTCTAGAAATGCAACTTTTACACAAAAAAAAATTGGCAGCTATATAATAGCGTTAATCTTCCAATAACAACAAAATAACACTGGTAGTGGGCACATTATGTCGATTACGAAGGTTTTCCTTACTCCAACACTTAAAAGTTACGTAAATACAACCTATAAAATACACGACTTCACTTTAAATTACACTGGGGGCAATTCGCTGGTCGATGTTGGTCTAATTTCTTTTTACATTGTGGTTTAACCTTCATTTTAAACCAGACACAATTAACTACAATCTAATTAAAATAAAAGCAGAACAACCTTGCATGTAATATTGGCAATATTTTTTAAGAATGAGGTTTTCCCGTTCCATAGCGAACGGAAAACAGATAATAAGAATAAGTAAATATCGGTAAGATACACAAATACAGAGTATATTTTACTATAAACCCACCCATTTTGTAGTTTTATTAAATTTTTAAATTAAATTAATTAAAATAGTTATAAACGATTAAAAATGGCATACTCTGACTTTGTCAACACTGAAATTTAAACGACTACCGAGGTAAACGGTCGCGTTATAAATTTACCACTCTCATGCCAACCGTTAAAAAACAATTAATAATAAAAATCGTCATTGGCCACGTGCAACGGTTGATTCGATGCCTTCCCTATATAACTTTTATGTACATACAAAAAATATAATAAATTTTATATCATCAGAGTAGGGAAACTAATTCTCCAATCAAATTGTCATGTATTTTTTTCCCGTAACTCGTGAATACACTTAAACAACAAAGGGTCTGTAATTGACCATTGCGGATGTTGTTACAAATTGAAATTTAAATCTCCATATTGACTACAGAACAAAGACTATAACCAAATAATGTGTAAATGATACCAAATTTGTATTAATACTTAATAAAATACATATTTGAGTACGAAATACTGATGCCTTTTTAAGACAATTAGAAAACCCATAAAAGCGCACGTCAGTAGATGTAATCAATACGTCGGGGGACAATCCAAATATCTATATCATATAATAATAATATAAAATAGAAATTATTATATAACAAAGTAACATCTATAGATATATCCATTTGATGTACCCTATTTGTGAGATGGGTTGCTCGTTGCTCTGTAGATTTTGCGCCTAGCATCCCTCTCTGGCGGTCGTAAATTCCACATCAACAACTTCAGCTTATCAACTAGGCTCAAGTGATGGACTTTATCGAAAGCCTAGGAAAAATCGGTACACCTAGGGAATAGCTATTGCTATAGCTATAGCTAGAATAGGGAATAACCTATTGGAACCAAAACATTGTCCCTATAGGCTTGAGCTGTCAGTGTCGCGGGTAATAAAGAAATCTGTTCTACCATTCCACTTCACTCCAGCCCAAACAGTAATACCTCCTCCAACAAAAGCCTCCTGAGCTATCATATTTTGTCGACATATCTAGATAGAATTAGGTTCCCGCCACACTAAAATTCTGCCGTTAGAATAAATCAGGTTAAATCTGCTCTCATCGGTGAAAAGTCAGTTTTTCCACTCTTCTCTCCAATGCAAGCGATTGCGAACCCACGCGAATCGAGCTGTCCTATGACGGGGAAGCAAGCGTATGCGTATTGCTCGACGTCTGCCTCTAGAAAAATTGTACATTTAGCGTATTAGGATTACAAAGTGGCATAGAAATAAAAATAATCCTTGATTCATTTAATATGTAAATATAATTTCAAATCAAAATTCAAAAAAACTATTTTGTCGGTACAGGTCCCTACACTTTTAATTTTTTCGTGTCATTTACACTTTCACATAGCCCATACACTTTCATGTCATAAGTAGGATAAACACGCGATGCACTATTGTAGACAACTTACCTTAAGTTGTTGCGATTAATCGTTCTTCTTATCGTGCGATTTGAGGCTAAAATTCTTGTTTGGTTCCGAAATGTATCATTAATTTTTCTCGACCTCTGAGTCCTATTCCTACGAACAGTTCCTATAAAAATCCGTTCTTCTCGATCTCCAATTTTTCCCCCCTTCCATGGGACAAAAGGTTATCACATCACATGTTTCATCAAACTTCTTCTTAAATTTATGAACCATACTTTGGCTAACGCTCCCTCATTTAACAGGCGAATACAATTTCTCCTTTATTTTATTGTCAATTGTAACATTATACAATTGTTTATATGAAAATTGTATAATATTTTTCAATCGAAACTATCGACATGAACAGTTAAACACAATATTTAGATATTCTGCGGCTGCATTACCAAATGCCAAACAAAAACATTTTTTGTTTCCAGTGGTGACTTGAATGACAATGTTACAAAGAATGTTACTCTCACCAGTTCATTAGTTAGGTACTACCGCAAGTTTTTTAAAAGTTCTATATAGGGATTTACCGTGTAATTACAACGACATTGTAATAATGAACACTCGTCCTACCAAGAACACAGATCACAGATTTAAATTTCCCTTCAGATTTAACATCTTAAAATTACCGTTCAATTTAATTATACAGGGTTTTGCACACAGCTTATTTAAATTTACAGACTTGTGTGTAAATTCCTATTTTAAAAAAACCACCGTATATTCTAAAATAATCGAGATATAAAAAACCGCCAAATTTTTTTTTCGAATTGGTCCACAAGCTACCCTGAGAAAAAATTCATCTCGATTTTGGTTTTCCTAAATTCTCGGTAATGAAATTTTGACTTTTTGTAGGAGTTTAGTTTGTACCCCGTATATTCCTTTTTTTAGCACGATAGAAACATGATATGCAGCCCATTTATTGCCAATGAAATTTCCAATAAACGTCCTGATAACTGTATTTTGATATTCCATATTATTCAGAAGATATATGCATCCAAAATTACATTAAAATTTAGAATTATTCCAACCTATTGGCCATCAGTGTAGATTCGCTATCACTTGCAATTTTACTATTCCTATGATAAATGCATATTTCTAGGTGAATTGATTTGAGACTTTTTTTATTAACTAAAAATTACCAAAAAAGATGTTACATCTTTTTTAATATTACCTTCAACATAATATTTATAATCCTTTTTAATAATTTATTTTAACTGTTTTTTTATTGAAAAATAGGTTCTAGGAAATGAAATCCAGGAACTTATTTTTTCTGTCTCTAAACAAAAATAATATGTTTATAGACATCTGCTAGCAAAGCCAAAAAAATTAAAATAAATAATCCATCATAGCATCAAACACAGAACCAATTAGCATAGGCGGCATATTCGACATAAGAATCTCTCCCGTATTGACATTTCAAAATTAATTACTTGCAGTTGCTCTGAGTATGGCTCCGAGAGCGAGTTATATAAAAAGTGGTACTTATTATGCAACCAAACTTGGAGAAGGTAATGGACGAAGTAGGTTACATTATACTATTTTTAACTTTCCCATCATGATGAGTAGTTCATTAAGTGAAGGCGTACTCATGCATGGAATAAAAAACTATATTTTAGCTGTATCTAGAAAGTCTCCTTGATACGTTTAAATTTCTCACGAGGGCAGATGGTTGATATGCCACTGTCAAAATACATAATAACTTCCTCTTTACTACATAGTATCATTGAATTAACATGAGGTTTGGTGATATATGTTGGCTATTTAAAGAATGTATTTAGTAGTCTGCGGTGACTTATTGTGTGCTAACAGATATGGTGATGGGCTTCGTCACAAAAGGCCAAGACTGCACCAGTTAAATACCAATGTTTATTACCTTGGATAGGATTTTTGCCACGGCATCGGCAGCAAAATTAAACGATACTTTGTTGTTGCTGATAAAGAGGAAATACAAACAATCAAATTCAGTTTGCAATAGTTTTTATGTTACGTCGTCCCATGCAAAATATGATACTGGAAACATAACATTTACTGGTTTTAAAGCTGTTTCCACAAATACTTCTATGAACAATAATTATTATTATTAGCATCATATCACCAGGAAGTATATATTTCTCGTGATTTAGGTAGGTACACATTTAAGAATCACACGTGTTTAAATAATGCAATATCACCTTGGAATTGGAAATATCGAAGTTTCTTAACTAAACAGGGATAGTTGCACTCGTTTGTTTTATTTATGGTGATCCGTTAATTTCTGTCGCCGCCAGTGTATTTACAATTAACTACGAATTAGCCATGACATGAGATTACCAAGAATAACTGGAAAAAAGAAATAATATCATTTATTTATTTTAATATTTTATTAATATTGATATTTTTTCTAAATAAAAAATGATGCAATAATGTTATGATTAAAACAAAAACTAAATTTACTTTACACGCTACACTGTCCCGAATTTTACTAAATACAGGATTTTTCAGCAAAAATTAAGGTGGCCTTTCATATAAATTGTTTTCCAAAACTACTTCCCCTCCAATAATAAATAGAAAATAAATAAAAACATTTTTCCCCATTTCTAGAGGGCTGTAACTTGCCCTCTAGAATTGGGGAAAAATTATTTATTTTCTCCACTATGGAAGAATTTAGAAGAATGAAATTTGGTGAACAACTTGCACTAATAAAATGGCAGTTTGTGAAAATTTTTGTAACCGAGATTTCGTTACGAGGGGGTAAAAAACAATTTTTTTAACGCGTCGATATTTCTTTATTTAAAAATTGCTCCCAAAAGTTTTCCCCATCTCCCATCGGTAACCTTTGAATTTACGACAAAAGAAATGGGGGGCAAAGTTGTAGCGCTGGTAAATCTTTTGTAGTAAATTGATCAGGAGCCGAGAAAATAGAAAAACAATTTTTGCACCTGTTAATTATGGAATCATGTAATTATGTAATTATTTAATATGTGATTAATATGTAATTATTTCGCCTTCTTAAATTCTTCCTTGAATTGCTACAGCATTATTAACAGTCAATTAAGCGCCATTCAAATAATGATTCATGGATGGTGACTACGATATATTGTATAAGTATATCGGAATACCAACTTGGAACAATTTTCCCAGACAAAGCAAAGGCGGAGACATAACAAGACGACAGAATGGCTTAATACGCAATCGGCAGGTTTGAAAAGCGAATTCTGGAACGCATTATCATTATCAAGCGGTGGAAAACTTTTATTTCAAATAGAATGGTCGATAAATTTTTATTTAACGTAGTTAGGAATGTTAAATGCTTAAAATCTCTATTCAAGATTGTAGGGGTGGACTTAAATACTTCCTCTTATTTAAAAATAATTATTATCGGAACGTTTTATACGTACCTACGGTTTTCTGAAATGAGATTCTCAGTTACAGGTATCAGCAAAATAATAACGTATTTTGAACCAGACTCGGACCTTCACACTATTAGTATAGCACAATATGAGTTGCTTCTAAATTTGAAAATATATCCATTGTCATTTAGATATTCCTCGATACACTAATAAATTCCACACGCATACAGCAATAACATACAATGAATGAATAGTATACTTTACCAATACTATTTCAATACACTTAATATTAATCCTTCAATACGCGACAATGAAATTGTCGGGTGAAAAGCGCACACACCTATAAGCGCCAATATTCTTGGCTAAAGATGTCGATAGGAATATTCTTGGCTAAAGATGTCGAAAGACTTCGATAGGAGGGGGCCTCTTTACCCCTAATATTTTACGATATTACAAACCTTACCATTTAGTACTGATGAATATATACAAGTATTTAAATAGCATGACAAAATCTATAATGCCTATAGTTTTGTAAAATATAATCAGATTTAATGGAACTCTTCTTCAATAAACTAAGGTCTAGTATGTCAAGGTTCTTAAATATAGGTCACGTGGTCTAGAATCTTAGAATGTTGGAAATGCATGAAACTTGTCCATCAGTAGGAATACGCAGTGTTGGCATCTTTGATCGCGGCAACAACTCCTTACTCATTACAAGAGCAAAATAGAGTTTGCATAATATCGAAAGTATATTATACTTTGGATAGAATTAAATACTTTGTGCCATTGGGAATCACGAAACCTAATGCTTTAAAAACCTTCTTGTTAATAATTGCTATGTAATAATAGAAAAGATTAATTTCACAGCCGAAGTTAGGTACACCTAGGTATCATTTACTTCATAAATACGATTAGCTACTATTGTAGGTATTAAATATTTCGCGAAATGTCATAATTTTGCATTAATCAGCTTTTAATTATTCATAATATTATACCAGTCAATCAAATAAATCGAATCTTGCTGCAGTAACTGAGAACCATGTAAAGTTCGATCTCCCTAAATATCTTTATGCAATCAGACAAAATCAACTTTTGTAACGTAATACACACTTGTAGATATCATAAAAATGCAAAAAATAGCAAAAGCAGTAGAGGCCTCAAGTATGTGTCCTGTTGTACTCCTGATGTTACAATGCATGTAGAAGATCAAATACCATCAATTTTAACAGATAGCTTCCTGTTATGTAAATAACACCTAATTAAGCTTATAATTTCAGGAGATAAGCCGAATCATTTCTCCAACAGTATCTTATGAGAAACTATCAAAATTATGTTATACAATCCAAGAAAACGGAAAGTGGTGACAGTGCTGTTTACTTATAAATATACATTTGTTTTGTGATAATAAAGCGATGTGAGCAAAACAAGGCAGTAATGCTATTCAAAGCACAATAATAATTATCCATTTCATAACAAAGGTTGAAATTAACGCATCTGACTTAGTACGTAAATAACCATATTGGGTTTCCTATTTGATTTGATAGCTGCCATCAAGGACACATTATACAGTTTAGATAATATCAAATTTCACTTAGTCATAATATCCATAACCTGAATGATTTAGAAGTAGCGCTTCGATGAAAATTATATATTTTATGGAAAAAGATATTCCGCATAATGATTGCAGTAAAATTGGTACATGTGGCAGCAATAAGTGGCACATTATATTATATGCTCCTAATGGAAACACGGTAAATGAGAAACTGAGTAAAGTAATATAATAGAGTAAAATAAATATTAAGACATAGACGCAATTTGGGAAATACTCAAAAATATTATCGTAACGTCGGCAAAAGAAGTATATGTTGTATGTAGAACTAATAGTAAAAACAAACAGCATGGTGGACTGATAAAGTTAGGGAACAAAATAAAATTGAAAAAAGTACCTAGCAAAACTATTTAAACAGTAAATGGAGCATTTGGAAAAAAATAGAAATACAGTAAAAGAAACCAAAAAAAAAGTATTACGAAACGTCATAACGCAATATATAGTGACAATGGTGATATACGCACAGAAGAATGAAAAATTATGGAACAATGGAAAGCATATATTAAATACTTGCTAAACATAGAAAACGAAATACCATAAAGAAGACAATACTATAAACATAGTACCTAGGCAACGAAGAAGGCATAACAATAATTGCAGACCTTAATGAAGCAATTAAAAGATTGGAAAATGGTAAAGCACTTAGAGAAGATAACTGCTGAAATGATTAAAAATATAGGAGAGGTGGAATATATTTACAATAAAATAAATTTGATAGAGTTAGTTCAAAAAGGAAAAATATGCGAATGTTTCTTTAAAAGTAAGGTGAATGCTGAATTAGTCAACGCGGTCAAATGCATTTATAATGAAACTAACAATTGCGTAATAATCAGAAATTTGAAATCAAATACATTCAGTACAAAAGAATGAGTAAGACAAGGTAAGGGATTAAGCCCTTTGTAATAATATCTAATAATAATATATAATATATCTACCACTCATTTCAACGGCAACGGTTAACCCAGAAGTGTGGAATGGCATAGTAAAACAAAATGGAATGAAAATGAACAAAACTAATGGCAATAATCTCACGAGAAAAATACCAAGAAGTACCACAGGGTGAAGCAAAAATACTTACGTGCCAATAATAAATGATCCCAATCACAATAACGTAAGTCGATGCCCAATACGTCTTCTGAATATGTTCTGGTACAACTAGTACAAAATATGCCAGTTGAAGTGAACGAAATAAGCAATTGGACCGAAAAGTAAGCAGAATTAGTAGGCTTAGCCACGAACAAACAAAAAATTCAATTCAATCTCACCCAGCCACTGCAGTCTCACAATTGACAAAATCAGGAGCAACAACTGATTAAACTGTAATAACAGGTCACGGTAATAGCAATTCCATATAACCTTATCTACAATTAGATCAACAACGTCATGAGAATATAGTAAATCAGATGAGAACCGGACAAAAAACACTGCAGGATCCAATAGTGATGTCGGAATGTCAACCACTTCGACAACCAATAATATTGACGTTTACAGCACAAATAAAAAAACCTAGGATATAATAACTAACTGTAATTTTTATTGTACTAATACAATGTAATTAAATTAATAAATTGTTTCTTCCGTTTCAATTAGAGATGAAACGGATATCCGGAGACTATCCGGTATTCGGCCTATCCGGCCTAAATTTAATGTCCGGCCGGATGCCGGATAGTAGCTGAATATCCGGCCGGACACCACCGGATATTCAAAAACTGCGACACAATTCTCTAAAATCTACTTTAATACATAAATCTTTGTGTGGTAAATAATAATAAGATGGCTTATAATTATGACTGCTTTTATTTAAAGTAGAAAAAGTTACAAAAAGTCAGAAAGAAAATAAAAAGAACCTTCTAAAAAACTAAAATGTTTTAAAACATGTTTTGTTTTAATTGTTTTTAGTTTTTACGACGCGAATCATGCAGCAAGCAGCGAGTAAACAACTGATACTGATACCCGAAACCGTCCGAATCGATCCGATCGCGTTCGCTGCGCCTCGAACGCCTGTGTTGGACGGATATCCGGCCGCCGGATATTCGCCTATCCGGCCTCGCAGCTCGCCGGACATCCGGTATCCGATATCCGGCCAAACAACTATCCGTTGCATTTCTACGCATCCGTTGCATTTCAATTTACTCAAAAAATAATCGTTTATTTATTATTATAATATTAAAATATAAGAATTTTTTAACATGAATTATTGTTCTTGCCCATTAGACGCACATGCGCTTTTTCCATTGCTACATTATGTACGTACAATCAATCTTAATTAGTATTACAGTCAGATGCATCACAAAAAATTGTCAGCATGTGATAATATGTTAATAAATATATAATAAGTGATATAACTAGGTAGTGTCATCCGGATAAAAAATGCGAGATAATGAGTTTTGTCTGTCGAATTAAAGCAGGCCTTGACTGCTCTGCTTGGCCGACGCATTTTACAATGCCAACAGTATTCAAATTGCCAAAAGATCGAAAGTTTACTGGGTACATTTAGCGAATGGCGGGTATTACATTATATGGACAAGGTCAGATTCATTTTTTGTCCGTCGAAGGTAACTTTCCATTCTGGGTTAATCATCATCAGCAGTTATGATATAAATAAGCTACTAGTCTCGTATTGTTAATTACAGCCAATGATTGAGAAAGTGATAAATAACGACGAATACGATTATGAAAGAATTGAACTGAATAGAAAGAACCACATGCTATGAATTTTCACTTCCAAGGTATTGTTCAAAGTTATTCATGCGCACAACGATAGATACATGTATCTTTACCGCAACTAGTTTTTTCGGATTTTTTACATGTTGATTTTGAAATGTATCAAATATTTTAAGACAAACTTAACGTTTTTAGACTTCATTGTTGTTTCCAGACAAATAAATAACCATTTTCAGTAAATTTAACAGGTAGTTAAACTATAAAACTTTTTTAACGATAGTAACTGGCTTGGTATATCTTTCTTCCTATACTTCGTGATCTATATACACGAAGGGTTATCACGATGGGTTATCGTGGCATGCCTTTTTCGTAGGCGAAAATGACATTAGACCAGAAATCTTCATCTCTGTTAACATAATTGTTGTTAAAGCCTTGCTTCTTTGTTGTGGTCAGTTAACCAAGGCTTTTTAGCAGCTAAATAATTACTTATACCGCACTGTTTAATTCGGCGTCTAGCTATCCACAAGGTAGCAGGAAACTGCGTACCATAGCAGCATCAAATAATTTATCATTTCTTGATCTTGAATAAAATTGATCTTGAAAAACTTCTCCTCAACCATAATGGTATGCCCACCTTGCAACCATTTTCATTTTCATTTTAATTTTAATATTTAACTTTTACCAACTTGGAAAAGGTTGGCAATAGCACTTAAAGGCAACCCAGCATTAAAATAATTTACGATCTTTACGTGTTTACGAAATTACGTATCTTTTCCGCATCTGTAAGTTTCACCATGGTTTAAAACTATGTAATGCAGACCTTTCGACATAATATGAAATCAATAAATTCACAGACATATATCTACATATTACTTCAAAAATT
Source organism: Tetropium fuscum (assembly GCA_964058915.1). Classification (NCBI taxonomy): domain Eukaryota; kingdom Metazoa; phylum Arthropoda; class Insecta; order Coleoptera; family Cerambycidae; genus Tetropium; species Tetropium fuscum. The sequence continues at coordinate 15,413 of CAXKVY010018451.1, read as the reverse complement.
TAAAGCCACAATTACATGAAGTAAATAAAATCGTTTACTTTCAACTGTTCGGCACTGTAACATACTTTATAACAAAGTTTAGAATAGTTAGACTTTAATTGTTTAGTATTAGATATCTTTACTCATTAATATAATAGTTTGATATAGAATTATTATAGAAAATATAGCATAGTAAAAAAATGCAGTGTGACAGAATACGCTGTGACTTTTTAAATATTCAGCCGTATTTAACTTCTTTTATTAGAGAATTTAGCTAGAACTCTGCTTCGTAGATCTAAGACAGTGTTTTATTTTTTTAAATCTGTCACATACAGTCTAAGATTTATAAGAGCTCTTTTAGTTCAATGTGGTTATAAAATAACAAGGGGTAGACCGCGATGCCAATGTGGTGTACAAGCCTGAACCAATAGGGGCCAATTGTGCAACCAATAGTGCCAATGAAGAGACAATGGCAATTATTAGAGAGCAAATTATAAACAAATAGAGGGAAAATTATTCAATTATGTAGGCCAATGCCTATGTTTACCCCTCGTAAAATAAGTTATAAATAAGTCTATATTTGAAGAAATAATTGATTAACGTGGTTGACTCAGTTCATTCCATATTCGTACATAAGCGGATACGAAATTGTTAACTGGAATGCCCTACTTTAATCTTATGTGGATTGTGGAGCGCCAAATATATTTACAAAAGTTTTTAGCATTTTAAACAGAGTTGATCACCAACTCCCACCCCTAGCACACTGCACAATCGACACCAACACAGGTGCTCCAAAAATATCTCTAATATTCATAAAGTGGATTTAAAAATATTAACAACACTATCTACATCAACTGTTTTTATTTACCAAGAGTCCAAGAGTTTTAGTGAATCATCGCAACTGTCTCCAAAAAAAATATCATAAATCATAAGGTGCTTGTGTGCTTGTTTACACCAATCTTTTGAAATGTATGTTAATAAATTATCCGTATTTTTCAATTTTTTTCAAAAGTTGGTTCGTTTTGGTGTAGAATGGAATCGATCCCATTCGTTCATTATACCAACAACCATCTGAGGTTTAAATTCCAACCGTTTGTTAATGTTTATAATTGATAGCACTGTTGCTTGACCCGGAAAATTAAGGCAGGCCGTGAATATTCCTCCGCGCAGACGGATTCTGCAACGTTCGTTTTAAAACTGCCAAAAGAGCGAAAGTTTTACTGAATAATGTTACATGAATTTGGCGCTACACTAAATGGACACATTATACTAAAAGGTTATATGTCTTGTGGGAGTGCACTACACTCATGCAAAGCAATTCCTACAAAGTCGCTTCGGGAGAAACTGGGCGCACCGACGCGCTTTTTGCTTCTTAGCGTATCCTAAACATTCTCTATTGGGTTCTGTTTTGGCGGCGACCGGAAACTAACCCGCAGGCAGTCATAGACCATTCCATTTATTGGTCTTCCACATGCTCACGTATTATATAATAATGTGTGTATGCGGATCGACATTACTTTCTAAATTAATTGGATTAGAACCCATGTGATGTAGAACCGGAGGAAACACTGCGTCCTTGACTAATACTGAATATCACCACCTATATAGTTATCGATAATATGCAAATGTTTTCCCACATCAAGTTTAAACTACCACCAAACGAATGGTCTGTTTGATTGCGTATTCCTTCATAAATCAATCAACATGCCGCAATCTGTTTTTATTTCCATCGATAACATTTTTTGCTACAATTTGAACCTCTCTGCCTTGTTTAAATGGTCTCACAAATTCCAAACAATTTTCGTTTTACTGCGATGATTAATAAAATGCTTTGCAGCTCTAAAATCTCTTATGAATCTGCAGTTCTCACATTTCTTGTTGCTACTTAAGCCATTCTCAGTGTGAAAATATATCGCATGTTCAAAGAATAAGTAAATGAGACATCATTTACGTTATATAAACAATAATTATACTCGGAAAAATTTCCATATCTGGCATTACCCGGTCAAAGTATTCACCTTTGTCGCATCCATCATTTTCCTGTCGAGGTGTGTTACAAGGTGCGTTTTGTTCGGTTTTGTTGAATTAAGTTTCTTATAGCCATAATTTAATTTGCACCGACTGTCATTCAAAACTATTATAACTATCTACTTTTATGATTTATTATCTACTATCAAGGATGGATTATCAGCAAGAATATATGGGCTTTGAATTTATGGGAAATTGTTTAACATTTGCAGGATTACAGTTGCTGGGCAGGAAAAATGACTAAATGAACCGAAAATAGTTCACCCATTTTTCATTTCAACTCATTTGATATTCCATCAGGTTATTTCATAAAACCAGCAAAATAATATTTAAATTCTTGCTAAAAGTTAGAGCGCCAAAATCAAAGATATGGTAATAAACTGGCCCGTGTAATTAGCACAAAATTCTGAAATGAGTCCAAAATATTTTTTCGTTGGTGGGGGTCCAGCTAGACGTAGTAATCTACACTGTGGAACACATTAAGTAGAAACCCATTTCCATGATAATAATTTCCTATTGCTTAGCAATTTTACTGAATTTCAAACACATGCAAGTTTGCATGTGTTTCGTTACTTTATTTGGAGTTAGTCAACATATTAATTACACGAAGTAAATACATACTTGCATTTTTACTCCTAAATGAAGTATTATATTCTTGTTTTGATAAATTCTTATATTTTAAACAAGTTTACGGTTTTGAAATCGAAATATAAAAATATTTGTATCGAGAGTTCTAAGCTCCAATCGACTTCATTGTTCTCCTTCATTCCAGACTTGATGGTATATTTAATACAATTTAATAGATAACTTAATAAGAATAAATACCGTTTTTAAACAACGGATAGTCAAGAACACGCAGTCTTTATACCATAAACAACTGGCTAAAGTATTTCGTGAGAAATAGAAGCCAATGCACAAGCAAAAATACACGCAAGTATATTTCAATTCAAGTATTTCATACACTTAAAATAAATATTGGTACAATTGATATAAAGGTATTTTACTTCGTACACGAATAATAGCATTTGCTTGGAAGTTTTTTTCTCACACCAAGTCTTTATTGGGAGAATATTATTCTTTAAGGAAGTATAGCTATTATTGAAACACATGGAATGATTGAAACGGTGGGAGTGGGAGGCGTTCACGTTCACCACCTCACTACAACAGCGAAAGGCACGCGGACACAAAAATAATAATAAATATCGAAATCCCTTTTCTATGCACGTGGAGGATCAATGCTTTATCCCTTTTTTTATAATCAATACATCATCACTCATCAGTGATTCGTTTGTGTAGTGTGTATTACAATATTATTTATTGTATAAGTGTTTTAGATAGCGTCTTATATCCACGCAAGAAAGTTTATTTAATTAATTTTCTTGAGTGGATAAAACGCGACTAAAACACGAATGCTATACAACGTTTTATCCACAATAACGGTCATTTATCATCAGATTTAATCAATAAATGATTTGAAATTTCTCTCTGAAGCTGCTGGAACGTCAAAAATTATTGAAATTAATTACGAAATACTCGGAAGGTATTGAATGGTTGCTACTTAATTTCGATTGTTTATCGATTCCATTTGTAATGGAATTTCAAATTGGAGAAAAATGCAAGAAAGCGATTTTGTTCCTGAGAGAATCCTTCAGTAAGCTGAAGAAAACACTTCAATTATTGCCTACGAAGTCCTGGGAACGTTACGAAAAAGTATTTTCTGAATTTAATGAATGGAAAGAAAAACGGGGGGTAATGATCCTTGTGGACTTTATAATTGACACCCGTAATGTGATAAGTTTTTAGTAATCTCACGAACAGGTGAAGTGATTATATAGCACTTACACATTTTTGGATTCAGAAAATTAGGGACATTATTTTGGTCTAAAAATATACGGGGTGTTCCATTTAAAAAAATCATGTTTTATTTTCCACCCTGTATATTTTACGAGATTTTTAATATCTGTTCTCAGATTATAAAAATTCATCAAAAACCGTGTCTACTCCTTTTTTGAATGAGTTAAATCGGTAAAGGATAAGTGAGATAAGGGGGGTGTCAATCTTAAGAGACTTACCCGGTACATAGTAAAAACTCAAAGGAAAATTTTCCTGTAAAATGAATTGGCTTGATCATCTTTCCGAGATAATTTTTTTTAATTGTCCAAGGTACAACTCTCTCCCCTACCTATGCATGTCATAGTCGTGGTGACAATTTTACATTCGGCTCTTCTGCCAAAAACTGACATCAGTGTCGTAGCTCATAGGGGGTTGTTTTTCACAAAGAGTTATATACGGTACCGATGGAAAAACATACTTTTGGTATTTCATTTCTTGTTATCACAAAATTATAATTGATCTGTAAAATTTAGTTGTGTTGTAATTAAAATGTTTGTATCTTTAGAAGGACTTTTTTTATTGAAAGTGTTAAACGGCGCACCGTCCACAAATTGACGTTTAAATCAAAGTTCTGTAAACTTTGTTTAAAGTTCAAACTGCCAGTGGTTGATGGATATAAAAATAACTACTAGCAAAACTTAGATTTGACCCAACTTATAAAACTCGTCCAGAATGAACATCGAATCACACAATGATAAATATTCAGAGGTTCCTACACATTTCATATACTTAGCAGTAACGGCAAGCAACACAGTTTAGGGTATATCGTTAAAAAAATTATGGCACTATTACCCTTAATAAAAATGTACTATATCTGACTAAACTGTTTTAAGCTTTTAAGAAAGGTCAGCACTGATAAGTTCCTACCCCCGGCTAGAGCTGAAGGGTTGTTTAACAATTAATGGAAGCTCTATATACGCACTCTAAACAATCGTTTTAAAAGGTCTAAGAAAAATCTTAGACCTTAGGAAATCACATTTATTAGGAAACTAGAATTCAGCAATAAAATATTCAATATTCAGAATATGCAATATGGACAATATGTGACCACGCCGCACTGTCAATTTTTTTCCCGGTCTGTGCAGCTTTTGTTAACTAGGAGGGACTTGAGCGTTTCATTTAAGCATCTAGTGAACGTACTACACAATAAATTTAAGACGTAAGTATGCATAAAGCTGCTAATAAACTGCACAATTTAGTATCGTTTAATTACACCACCCTCTCTCGTAAACAGTTGAATAGAACCGTTATAAATATGGCCACAATTAATAAGATTGTTAACAACTCATGCGACAAGATCGTTATTACGCATTTAAATTTAGCCATTGAGGCCAGCATTGCCAGACGGCTAAATCAACCCTTTACTTTGAAAAGTTGTTTACCTTTACCAGCATTGCTAGCTACACCATAACGTCATGCAAATAAGTAGACACCAAAAATGTATTTAATTACTTACATTACGTGCTCTTCTTCCGTTCCAAGCAAGAGTTCCAGAAATAATCTGAATAATCGGCGATGTGGCAACACCGCTTGCTACAGGCACGTAGGTACAAAGACAACTTTACCATGCCCCTTCCACCTGTTTCCTGTTACAGGACTTCTTCGATACCTTTGTTAAGTGCTTAGGTCAAGTTTTCAATAACCTTCTAACAGGTGGAAAGTGGATATTTTCCTACAAGGGCATAGATCCACTTATAGAGTTAATTTACGACGCGTTACTAGCTTCTAAGTTTACTTAGCAATAAAAAAACAAAAGCCGCAACCGCCACTTGTTAGCGGTTAGAACAAAGGCATCGGCCTAACCTTACTCTTACTTAAAATTAGGGAGGACTAATCCAAATAAGCGTATGTAGATGGTAATTACCTTCAGCAATACGGTGTTTCCACAGGTAGATAAGCTGACACTAGTACTCACAACACAGATGAAACTTTTGCTTAATAGTTAACACAGCACCAGTACTTTTTCAAAATCAAAAGCAATATGGTCTTCGCCTTATTTCACTTACTATTCGCGTATATATGTATTATCGTTTCCTGCGTGTGTGGCGTTATGCAACGCCTAACATAACTACCAAGTGAAAGTAACTTTAAACTAGCCACCTTGATTACCGGCGTTGCATAAACGTAGTATATTGTAAGATCAAGTAAGCTGGCCAGCCTCGCGAAAGCAACTACCTAGTCGACTCGTTTCCAACCTCCGCGAATAAGATTCACTTTTCGACTAAATCGTCTTGAAGCCGCTTGTGGCTTTGCTCGGCCGATTAGATTTCAAGCAAAGTCGTGGGTAACTAGACGGTCATGACGATGACGTCGTGGTAGGTCAAGTCACTTACTGAGTCTCCGTGGAACGCTGAAATTACCGGGAAAAGTAAGTTGAACGACTGGATAAATAATCGATCTCGCATTATGCTCGTTTGTATTTGCCGTTTTTTCAAGCAATTATCTATTTGATATACGGAATTGTTTGGTGTCGTTCACTTGAGATGTTTAAATAACAACTGTTATCGTAATTAACGCACGCGGGCCGGCTCGAGATCAGAGGACTCTTTTTTCTGTTCCTCTTCACACAGTAGCGGCGTTGTTTTAGTTTTCGGTGCAAATACAGATTCAAAAATATGAAGCAGACCATATTAACATGCAGTTCAGAGGAAAGTCGTGCTATAGTTTTTATTTTCTCATCCTTAATGTTTTTTTGGTCATAAATTGGACTGCCATAATCATCTGGAACCTGGAACAAACAGGAGATGCTATTTTATGGATTTATTGATAGATGAGGTGAGTTCCATTCATTTTCAAGGAACTGTCACATATTTTCCTTATTTTGTCAGGTCGTCTGTAATGAACAGAAGATAATGGGTTAGCTTGTATATTCATATTAACTTCAGGCATACTTCATTCAGGCAGGTACATTTATGCTACAAGTGTGTGATTGTCGTTTTTGGGGAAGGAAATGTTACATACCTTCGTCCTCCTTCTGCACACTTTCTTCGATGGTCTCAACAACCGGAGGGAAGGCGAGGCTCAGTCATCCTGTACTTTAACGTGGAATGGTCCGTCCTCAAGGGTATTTGTGAAATCTGTCTCGATTGTCACGTTTTTGCAGAACCCCTCACAGTTGATGCAGATTGGTGCAATCGAGGCCTGCTTTTTTGCAGCTACATTTTTGCAACCAGACGCAGAAGTTAGCGAGGAGCAGGGGCTTGTAGAGTGATCCGATCATCACTCTACAAGCCCCTGCTCCTTCCATGCAATTTGTTGCTCGTTTCCAACCTCAATGTACGGCATTTTTTTCAACCCCCAGCCATTGCTGCACCTGATGATGGTGGTAGTACAGCTATTTTTGATGAGGTCTTGAGAGCTACCTTTTTATAATTAATCAAGTATAATTAACAGTCAAGTATCATAGCAAGGCCGATTTCCGAGAACACGGTGAATTTCACTAGATATAGAGAATGTGGACCTTTTTTGGGCCACATTCAGTTAGTATTCCAAAAAAACTTAGGAGAAATATGTAGGAAAATACTTTAAGTTTGTATAGAAAGTTATCTACTTTCAGTTTGTATAGAAAGGGCCTGTCGAGAAAACATTTCCTTTCTGAGATATAGGCCATAAACTGAAAAAGTGCCAAAAGTTCCGGGCCAAATTTTTGCCTGTAAACTTCAAATTCATGTTCAGATACCCACGAAACATTGAGGGTGAGAAAATTAAAACCATAGCAAAACTTTCCTCTGAACCTCAATTTTAATTAACAATAAAAATACCTAAGCGATATTTAGTAGTAGGTACAACAGAATACAATTTGCACTATGCTGGTCATGCGATTAAACTGGTTCCATATAGTTTTCGGATATATTTTGGCAGTATACAGGGCCTTTCTAAATTTATGCAATTGATTTTAAGAGGTAAATTTTTAGCAAAATTAAGATAAAGCCTTCTAATTTTTTTAAATCAAATTAAAAATAATAAGAGTACTTAAACCTGAAGTAAAAAATAAAAAGAAATAGTTATTTAAATAAAGTATATATAATATCCTAGTTATAATTCACATAATGTTGATTTTTTTCACAATTTTATTACGAGAAGTAATTGGAGGTAACTCTAAATCAATTAATTTCTGCCAAAATGTTGTTTTGGTAGAAATTAATGATTTTGGTTGAAAATATGATTTTGGATATTACAATAAATCACTTGTACCTTCCGACCCTGTAGATACATTTTTTTGCATTGTAGGCCAGTCATACCACAAACTAACTGTAGTCCTGATTTTTTAATATGTTGTTAGGACCACTACCAGGAGTGTCTATCCAAGCTTGCATCTTCGAAAGACCTGTCTGTGCTAACTTCGTAGCACGATTTTAGGACTAAAATGTTTTTTGAGTTGCTCATAAAAGTTTAAGCTAAGATCAAATTACATTATACTGATGGAAATGAAATTTAAATATTAGAAATATAATAATTCTGGTACAATTTTATTTAAAATATTGCTTTATTTATTATCTTTTTACTTAAAATAATGAGTTTTTCCTAGTATGGATTAATGTTTTTCATGTTAGTTTAATAATTGTGGATAATATACAATTACATCTAATATTAACCTGTGAATCAGATTCTACTTAAAAGATTAAATAAACATTGTGGGCTTTTATACATTATTAACTTATAAAGAAAGATAGTGTACCGATTATTTTAGTCTAATATTTGCTACATTAAATTGGGGACAATTTAAATGAACATTATTTGAAATACAATGAGCGAATATTTTATCAATTAATAATGAAATCAAGTATTTAAAGAAATTAATTACCAATAAATTAGTTTAGCCAGAAACAATTTGATCATTTTAACACTAATAAATATTAATTCGTATAAAAAATCATTATGCTGTCGAATAAAAATAAATGTCCTTATATTTAAATATAATTGAACCATAATTATTAAACTAACATTATGTTAGCTAAATGAAAAAAATAATGCATAATAGGAAAAAGTCTGCAGTATTTTAAATAAAATGGTACTAGAATTATTATATTTCCAATATTTTAATTTCATTACCCTCAGTATATATACAATTTGTTCTCAGTTAAAACTTTTATGGGCAACTATAAAAATATTTGACTCCTAAAATTAATAAATGCGCATTAAAACTCCATCTCGATTCGTTGGATGTGTCACTAGCTTAGCGTTAGCCGTACCTGCTTTTGCACGCTTTGTTGATGGGATAGTTTAGGTTAGTTTTAATTGTTTGGACATAAAAAGTGATTCTTTAGTGCTTGATCCAAAAATTATGTACATACTCCACCCAGATTATAACGTTGTCGCTAATTACAATATTTTCTTGACATATTAAATTTCTTTTGCGATTTCATTACCAATGCACGCAGACGAGTTTAGATCTAAATTAGTATCAATTTTATTAATTTAGACCTAAACTCGTGTCATGAATAGGTCCGAAATTACTGCCTTGAGGTACTCCGTTGTTAGTTGTACTTATTGGAGACAATTCAGATTTGTTACTATTACCTTTTGTGTACGTTTTTTCAAATAAGTATTAAACCATTTTAAGGCAGTATTATCGAATACTATATACTTCATTTTGGCAATTAACAAATCAAAATTGACTACCATAAAGGTGGGATTTCTTGGTGGTGGGGGTCCTTGTGCCGTGTTTTTTTGAAAGCGAGATTGAATACATGGTAATATGTTATAAACATTCAAGTGATATAATATTTGTAAACAAATAATTTTCTCAAATAATTCAGAGAACGTGGGCAGTATGGAAATGGGTCGTAAAAGTATATTAGGCTTGAAGGTAATGACACTTTAGGGTATACGAAATGACAGTAGCAGTTGTCCATACACTGGGAAATCCAGTATTTAGTGAAGTTGAACATATTACATAGGATATCAATACAATGTGGTAAATATAATCATTTTTAAATTAATATTGTCACATACAGTAGCTTCTGATTTTAAACTGTTTAAACCATTATAAATATTTCTTTAAATGAGAAAATATAGTTGTGTTTCTGTGTTGTTATTAAAGTATGTTAATAGGTCCCATATTAACACCAGTCCCTGCTACATTTAAAAAATAGTTATTGATATCAACTGCGTTTGGCACTGTGGCATTTGCCAGTGCATCTGACAAACATTTATTATCTCTATTTGGTTTTGTGCATGTTGCCCAGTTAGATAAGTTTCTCCACAGTTTCCCTTAGAGTTATGTTTATTTTTATCTATCTCATATTGCATAAATGATTTTTTCTCCTGTGCTATTTATTGGCTATTTAACGTAATTTCTTAATCTTACATAATATTCTCTATTGTTGTCTGTTTTTGCCTTTAAATAATTTTTATGTGTTTTATTCTTCGTCTTAATCAGTTGTTTTACAGTAAATGTATGGTTGGTAATTATTTTTGTTGTAATTGTACGTATGAGAGAATGCACATCAAAAGAGATAATATGTGTTAAATACTTAAATATTCTTCTTATAAAACTCTCTAGAGAAAACAAGAACAATAGCAATACTTACAATAGCCAACTTGACTGTTTCACCGAATAACCCCTCAGTGAATTTATTTGAAAAGGGATGTAGATAATTTAATTTTTCTGCGCAAATTATCAATCTGCGAAGAAAAGTCAGAGATAAAAAAGTTACAGATTAAAGCCATCTTTGATAACTTTCGTTTGATATTTAACTTGGATAACTTTGATGGTATTTTATAAATTTAATAACGTAAGAAAAGCGTTGATTTGTACTTTTAATAATGTTTGTAGAAAACATAATGTGATATATTATGTGCTAAAAAGTGATTTTATTTTGTTCGAAGGGATGGGATCGTCATCGTCAAACCCTTCTCACAAAAGAAAATGTCCCTTATAGCACATATCAGAAATAACTATTTTGCAGGATCGAGCCTTTGTGTTTCTTTTCAGCATCTGTTGACGGGTAGGTTATCTTTACTGGTTGCTAAGCTTTAAACGGCGCGGCGATAAGTAAAGAATTTACTTTGAATCGAGGTCTGAACGGTGTCGAATTAATAATCACCGAATAGAATAATAGTTATTTATCCAACAAGTGCAAAAAGTAAGTAACAACACGTCGAGTGCAATAAACACCAGATTTAGTTCCATACCATAATTCCAGATTTGAGAGGTTCCCCGAGTGTCGGTAGCGCCACTAGCGCAAAACAACCGTTTATTTTGATATCTCGAGAACGGTGCATTTTACACAAAAATCTCTCCAATAAAAAAGACCTTTTTTATTGGAAACTTTTTTTTCTAGCATCGATATTTTCCGAGTTATTTAGTTCGAAATGAACAAACTATTTTCGTCTTTTTTTCACCGTTATCTCCATAGCCATTCACTTTTATTAAATTTCGCATATTAGTAAACTTTTAGATCATTCAATTATCTATATTTTTTGTTTGAAACTTTTTTCTCTACTAACAATACTTAGTTATTTCTTTGTTTATCGGTCGAACTCCACGCCGTCAACGCAATATGATGTCATTGAGTGTGTATAAATGCATATATAAATGCATGTGTACCTATATATTATACCTCACAGGCGACGGGACACGTGGACGACTATTACCATGGCAACCACATAATTTGGTGCATTCTGTAGTACCAGTCCATTATCGCGTTAATAATTGTATTTGCTTCTAATTAATGATTACATTTTTATTACAAATAATACTTTCATATTCCCATTATAAATTGTGAAAATAAGGGTGAATCTTCGCTTCCCACGAGCCGCCACTGCTGGCAAGGTTATATATTATGATATACTAATACCTATAAGCTACACAATTATTTAAAAAAATATGTTATTAACATTATAAATAGTAAATGAAGATGGCGTTCAATGAATTCCATTAGGCGCCGCCAGTGTTTCATAAATACATTTATTTATTAAGTATATTATGAGTGGATAACATATAATATTAGTGCCAAATAGAATCAAAAACATTTTGCAAGTTTCAGTAAGAACTGTTCAGTAGTTTACTTAAAATCAATCAATAGGTTTTATTTTATGTGAGCTATTACTACACGAAATGTAAATATACTGGTTAAAAGGCAACTAAGAATTTGTTTGGAAATATACTTTACGATGGCGTAAAATTTTAAAAAAATCGTCTATTAATACACTGTTTTTCTCCTTTTGTATACATAATACAGAGTTCAAGAGTTTTAAATAAATTTACGAGCATTCCAGGAATAAAGCATATTTAGACCACCTGGCCAGTGTGCGGTCCAGAACTCACACACATAGGTTTTATAATATATATAGGCATTTTCACCGGTTAATATAATATTGCTTATATATAATATTGGTACTGTTCAATTCCGAGAGAGGTAAATTTTATTTGCTGTGTCTGGAGATGATACAACAAGTTAGAGAATATTTATAAAAATTGCACATATTAAAACTTCTCTTAAGTTAGATCACAAATTGCACATGCGGAAAACTAAAATCTCATTAAATGCTAATTAAATGCGCATGAAATATATATTTTTTTATCATATGTTCTGCTAACTTGCAAACTATATAGCAATGTTATGAAAACATACAAATTTGTGCAAAACAGCGGAATATTGAAAGCTCATTAAATGCTAATTAAATGCGCAAAAAAATGTTCACCTCATATATTTATTTATAACGTGTTCTGCTGACTTATTATACTGCAGAACATATTGCATATTGCAGAACATACAACGTAAAATTACGTATTCGTAATTTTCTACTACAGAATTTTGACAGGTTATTAAATGCTAATTAAATGGGTAAACAAAAAATCAGCTCATTTATGTGTTCTGCTAACTTCACGGAGAATATATTCACCAAACATACAGAAAACGCTGGATAAACCCCGCTTTGGTATTTTTCCCTCCACTTTCAGAAAAAAATTACCAAACGTGTGGTAAAATTTATCAAAAATGTGAAAATACGAACATTGTAATTTTTCTATGAAAGTTGAGTAAAAAAATACAAATTTGGAATTTATCGAATGTTTGTTGCAATGTTTGGTAATTTTTATACATTCTTCATATTGGATAATTTTTTGTTAGCATAAACAAAAACCGGAAACAATATATTTGGTAATTTTTATTAATTTTTTTATTTTGGTATCCTTTTTACGTAGGCATTAATATTTGAAATTTTCCTAAATCTAGGTATATGATGATTGTAGGTCTTATTTCTCACTTGTGACGTACGGATACTTTTCACTACGAGAACAAGAGAAGCCGCTTTTTCACCATTAGCAGTGGGAAAAACGACACTTTCCCTCACTAACGGTGACAAAATATATGTATATGTGCTTAAAATTGTATTTGCCGCCGTTTAATTAGCATTTAATGCGCTTAAAACATATCTGCGTTTGAAAATCACAAATTTGTTATTTTACCTTAATGTTCTGCTATATTTTTTGCAAATTACCATTGATGATATAGTATGTGATTAATAAAAAGGGTTTTTTTACAAAAGGTTACCCATTAAACGTATATATCGATATCTAGTAAACGAATTGGAATTTGATTTTGAAAATTTGGTGACTTACGTTTTGACAATTGTTCTATTTCTCTAAAATGTTTTCATGTATTTAGTTCGTGTCAAACTAACCAAAATTGCTTTGCGAATTTCCTCTGGAAGAATTTCTTGGGACTTTAGCACTATCCTCTGTCTCAGATCGCCAATCGTTTGAACGGATGATTTTATACACATTTTATAACGGTTTATACACCTTTGTCTTCAGCACACCCAACAGAAAAAAGTCTAAAGGTGTAAGGTCTGGAGATCGCGCCGGCCATGACCATGGACCGATGTCGCAACCATATATCCTTAAAAGTTCCAGTTAGTACTGGGTCAACTTTTTTTGTGTAGTGAGTTGGGGCGCCATCTGTATTGGCACTCTCGGTTAAGTGCCCTCACGGTACAGTGAATCGCACGTAAATAATACCTTTGATTATATGTTGGAACCCAAATATTTCGTAGAATGTGATAAGCAGTAAAGGTCGATTAATAGATTTATGATACAAGTGAAAATTGAAAAGTACCTACATGTTTAAGGCACGCACATGAAAGTTTGCTGGACGAGCGAAGCGATTTCTGCAATTCATATAAGTGCCTTAAACATGCTTCTCACACGTGTATCATACAATATTCTTTCTCATTCATGTATTGAAAGAATTAAATATAATGTTTGTCAATTTTATAAGAATGTTTTTTTTTTCAGATAACGTCGCCATCAGAATTTTTGTATTGTTAACAATTACTTTTCGCGTTTGACTTTCACACTCATAGGCGTACGAAAAGTATAACTTTTAATGAGAAGATGAGAAAAAATAAATTTTCAGCAAGCAGTGATGTTATCTATACTTATTATTGCATTAAAGCTACATCTGTGTTAATTACGGCATTTTTGTTTGTATTTAAAGGTAAAACAAACCTGCACTTACGGTTTATAATGTGCAATGGCGGCACCTACAATACGGTATGTGTTACTACAACTGGAATAGTAATATAATATAATATGAGGAAGTATATCTTTCATTCATCAATAAAATGTTTCGCTTGTGAAATCGACGGTAATTAGCAGCAGTGATTAATCACCGTAGATAAATTAGACATTATTGACACGGTAGACGATAAACTGCTTGAAATTTACAATTTTACGGTTTTCTTTGTAAGTGTAGGAGCACATATACTTTCGCAAATCTCAATGTCAGCTCCTTTGTTAACGGCAACCGCTTATTGCAAAACCCGCCCGATCTAATAATAACACCCGTTTAGAAATACCATACCACTCAATATTTATTTACCGATTTGACTTTGTATACATTTAAATACCTAATGGCGTTTTTTAGTAGGTCAAGCAGATAAAAACAATGAATTAATATTGGCGATTTTGTAATATGGCATCATGAAACAAGTGCTTTGAATCAGTTAATTATCTTTGATATCGTTGTTACTAATACCCTAATACTACCGCCTGTTTTTTTACATAATAGAGCAACGATATTAATTTAATATTTATTTAACTTTATTTCCAGGTTTATTGCATTTGTAATATATATTTTACTATACTCTATATATATATATATATATATATATATATATATATATATATATATATATATATATATATATATATATATATATATATATATATATATATATATATATATATATATATATATATACATATATATATATAAATAAATATATATATATATATATATATATATATATATATATATATATATATATACATATATATATATATATATAAATAAATATATATATATATATATATATATATATATATATATATATATATATATATATATATATATATATATATATATATATATATATATATATATATATATATATATATATATATATAAATAAATATATATATATATATATATATATATATATATATATATATATATATATATATATATATATACATATATATATATACATATATATATATATAT